>CM051235.1:93174359-93491400 GCA_027917425.1 Gastrophryne carolinensis
TTGTTCTTCCTGCTGGACCTAGGAAGGGTTTGCCTCCGGCTAAATCCACTATCAGCAAGTGGATCCGTCAGGCGGTGGAGCAGGCCTATTCTTCCAGGAGGAAGGTTCCTCCTTTTAGGGTTACTGCTCATTCCACTCGTGCTATTGGTGCGTCTTGGGCTTTTCAGCATCAAGCTTCTGCTGAACAAGTTTGTAAGGCTGCAACTTGGTCTTCTGTTCATACTTTTTCCAAGTTTTACAAGGTTGATGTTAAGGCTGATGCTGCTTTTGGCCGCAAGGTACTTCAGGCGGTAGTGGTTTGAACTGCCTGTTGTTACTCCTTGGGGATCCCACCCTACCTTATGGACACTGCTGTTGGACGTCCCATACGTAAGGACTTCTGGAAGAAGGCCGTGCCATGCAATAGGAAAAAGACAATTCTGTGAGTACTCACCTGTAGAATTGCTTTTACTATGCATGGCACGGCCTGCTTCACCCCACCCTTGTTATTGTTATTCTTGGTTGCCTCTTTATGGTAATTGTTCCAAGTTAGTTGGGGTTTGTTCCTTTTTTACCTTTATTATCTCCCGGTTTCTTGAATAACTGCTTGTCAACACTGGATAAGTCTATGGTGATTCCGTTTTTATATGGTACCGGGAGGAGCCACAACTCTTCTGCAGTACACTGCGCCACCTTGTGGCGGAATAACCCATACGTAAGGACTTCTGGAAGTAGGCTGTGCCATGCATAGTAAAAACAATTCTACAGGTGAGAACTCACAGAATTGTCTTTTCTTTTTCACTTGGGGTAAACTGGTAAGGGGTCCAGGGGGCGACGAGTGTCATATCAGTAAAATCACTCACTACCCGCACCTCATTTGGGGCATCGGGGGGAAGAGCCTGCTGCAGGGGAAAAGCCATGAGCCCATATCAAAGGGCATAAGGCCTGGCAACTTTCAGGGACAGGGGCAACCAATAGCGCAGCCTCTGAGTCTTGGGTTAGAAGCCCTTATGACACAAAAAAAATGCATAAAGACATTTTTAAAAAATGAATTGGAAATGTTAAAAATCATGCCAGCGCAGACAGGAGTATTTAAAAAAAACTTTGCCTGTGCTAAGCCAGACGAACTGACCAGCTCTTTGCTGGCGAGTTCTGTTTTTGGCCTGTTTTTGACCTGTATTTTCCATGAAAAAAAGGCTCCAAATCACCCGAATTTGTACGTTTTGCATGATTTTTTGTTTGGAAAACTCGTTTCCAAACGAAATATCCAGAAAAATAATTAAAGAAAAAACTGCCAAAAATGGCTTGGATGACTCATACGAGAACGACAAAGGGCAAAAAATTAATTTTTAATGGGAAAAATGGGTGAGATTGCAAGAGGCTCTAAATCAGGCAAAATGTGTGGCAGAACCACCCTCATCATCCAGTAGCAGACTGTGACAGAGCCCCCCATCATCTTCCATAGCAGACTAGGACAGGGCCCCACATCATCCCCTAGCGGACTGTGATAAAGCTCCCATCATCTTCTATAGCAGACTGTGACAGAGCCCCCCATCATCTTCCATAGCAGACTATGATAAAGCCCCCATCATCTTCTATAGCAGACTGTGACAGAGCCCAAATCATCTTCCATAGCAGACTGTAACAGAGCCCCCCATCATCCTATAGCGGACTGTGACAGAGCCCCCCATCATTTTCCATAGCAGAGTGTGACAGAGATCTCATCATCTTCCATAGCAAACTGTGACAGGGCCCCCCATTATCTTCCATAGCAGAGTGTGACAGAGCTCCTATCATCTTCCATAACAAACTGACAGAGCTCCCCATCATCTTCCATAGCAGACAGGGACTGTGACTGTGAAACTGGTGAGTACTGGAACCTGATATGCAGACTGGAGACACAGGAACTGGTGAGTACTCATACCCTGAATGCAGACTTCAGACATAGGAACTGGTGGGTACTGGAACCCAGGATGCAGGCTGGGGACACAGATATAGATAGTCGAGAACCAAAGGGGGTAGTTGTTCAAGCTGAGGTCGAGAGCCGAAGGAGAAGGTAAAACAAGAGGTGAGGTTGAGACCGGAACAGGAACACAGGAATCAGGAAGGCTTGTGTCCCTCCGAGAAGATCTGCTGGCAACTACTAATGACTTCCTTAAATGAGCCATTTTGGCACGCACTCCCGCACATATGCTTGGGCATTTGCATGCACAAAGCGAATGAGGCACACTGCGCATGCAGGACTGTAAGCACCCATGTGTGCGGGCCCCAGCACCAACCGCGCATGCGCACACTGGCGCACATACAATAGCAAACGAGCAACCGGAATGCCCAGGGAGTGCAACCGTGCATGCCCAGAGCTATGGGCGTGATCCCGAGCCTACCATCGCACGTTTGTGGGAACCAAAGAGGAGGCCTCTGGATGACTTCTGGTGCAGGTCTCTCTGTATAGTTAGCATGGAACTGATGGACCAAGCGGGGAGCTTGGACATTAGCAGACGGCTCCCAGGATTTCTCTTTCTCTCCAAATCCTGACCATTTAACAAGGTATTGGATGCCCCTTCCTCATTTCCCAGAGTCCAGAATTGCTTCATCCTCAAATTCGGGGTCATCTTCAATTAATACAGGCTCAGGGTTTTCAATTTGACTGGGTGAATCTTATAGGAACATGGTCATTGAAGTTAGTAAGCCGCATTATTGATCTTACGTTTGACTAAAAAAGGTTCAACAAATTTTGGGCTTAGTTTCTTTGAGTGGCGTCCTAGCTTTAAGTGGGGCCGTCGAGAGTAGGACTAAAGGCTCGATTCAGAGAGACAAAAAAAAACTTCAGCTTTAGTTCCGATCTGTTTTTTTTTTTGGAAATGTTTCCGCTCTCGTATGAGTGTACGAGCGATTCTGTGCATGCATTGAAAACCTTCTGTAAAGTTTCCGTCCGTTCATACGGCAGATTACGAATACGAGGATGTAATTTTCCATCCAGACTTTTCCGTTTCATTTTCACATGTTACAACGTAGGCTTTCGTTTTTGCCCTTTTCCCATTGTATCCTCCCACGAATCCTTTACGTTTCCCGTTAGTTTCTGTTTCCCTTTTTCAATAAATAATCGTCCAGACGGAAATCCTTATGATCTTGCACCTGCGCACTACAAACTTAACTCATTAAAGTGCTCGCCTACATATTTGCCACCCTCACTTCTACTACAATGTTTAGCTAAATCACTTAGCACTATCCTCCATCTTCCCTTTTGGACCCTTAAAGCTCACCCAAACCACTTCTCGGGTAGGTTCTTCTTCAATTTTAGTCCCCTAAAACTTACCCAAATCACTTCTCGGTCATGTGAATATTCATCTTTAAATATTTCTGGGCCCATTAGTTTTGTGTTAATGTATTTTGTAAATGAAATGACAATGTTTTTTTTATTCCATCATAAAATATAAAATTGTAAAAAAATTTGAAAATTTCAAATTTTTACAACTATTAAAAACAAAATACATAGCAATGACAGGCCACAGAACATTATTCTTCATCTGTGGTCTGGCAGGCCACAGAACATTATTCTTCATCTGTGGTCCCCAACGAGTTGCGCAGCTCCTGCATCTCGCCCACCAACTGAAGGATCCTGACACTCAGTTGGGCCACTCTGGCACGTGTGGCAAAGAATGGGCATCAGGAGCAAGGGAGAGTGGCACATCTTGCGGTTGCTGCAACCAAATATAAATAATTACACAAAGCAAAGGTAACCAACTAAAACAAGACCTCCTACAACAAATTAAGATTCAAGTTCAACAATCCAAATAAAGAGACACTGGAGTTGGCTGCAGGAGCCCACAAATTGGATGAATCACACCCTGGAGTTGCAAGCAGGAGCAGCAGCAGCAGAAGCAGGGGCACAAACATTGCTTTAAAGAGACACTGGAGTTGGCTACAGGAGCACAAAAATTGGATGAATCACACCCTGGAGTTGCAAGCAGCAGCAGCAGGAGGCCGAACATTGCTTTAAAGAGATACTGGAGTTGGCTGCAGGAGCACAAAAATTGGAGGAATCACACCCTGGAGTTGCAAGCAGCAGCAGGAGCCCAAACATTGCTTTAAAGAGACACTGGAGTTGGCTGCAGGAGCACAAAAATTGGATGAATCACACCCTGGAGTTGGCAGCAGCAGCTGCAGGAGCCCAAACATTGCTTTAAAGAGACACTGGAGTCACACCCTGGAGTTGCAAGCAGCAGCAGCAGCAGGAGCACAAACATTACTTGAAAGACACACTGGAGTTGGCAGCAGGTGCCCAAAAATTGGCCTAAAGACACACTGGAGTTGCAAGCAGCAGCAGCAGGAGCCCAAAATGGCCAGAAAGACACAACGATTGGATGAATCACACCCTGGAGTTGCAAGCAGCAGCAGGAGCCCAAACATAGCTTGAAAGAGACACTGGAGTTGGCTGCAGGAGCTCCTCCTCCTCTTAATCCGAGTCAGTCATTCCGCCAGCAATCCATTGCCAAGCCATGTCCAAGAGACAACAGTATGTGCCCACTCATCCAACGTGCAGAAGCTAAATGTGCTCCTGTATAAGTTGCTGGTGCTGCAGTCCCTCCCTTTTGAGTTGGTGGACCTTTCAGAGAACTGATGGTTTGTGCCGAGCCGAGGTGGAGAGTCCCATGCTTTCATTTCTTTGCAAAGAAGGCAGTACCAGCCCTGTACAATTTTGTTGAACAGAAGGTGGGGTAGCCTGTCAGTGTGTACCAAAGTGCACAGCAGTGCCTACGTCTGGAGCTGTAACTAGGGATGAGCGAATCGATCCGGACGAACCCGGATTCAATCCAAATTTCAGGAAAAATTCGATTCGGATCGAATCCGAATTTCCCCGCGATTCGATCGCTCGAAGTTTTCCTTTAACATCCATTCATTTACATTTACAGGCATTCTAAGATGGCGGACGGGACATGTCTGGATATCTATCCCGCACCAGTGCAAGCTGGGGCAGTCACATGCAGCCTATCAGCAGCCAGCAAGCCCGGTGACGTCACAGCGCTATTTAAGTCGGCCATCTTGCTTTTCCTTCCTCATTTCTCTATTGCATTCGTGAGAGACAGAACGCTGTGTAGCTGAGGGAGAGACAGTTAGACAGGCAGGGACAGACAGGGACAGGCTGGAGACAGGCAGGAGACAGACAGGAGACAGACAGAAAGTCAGCGAAAAACAGGGAAAGGAAGGAAAAATCGAAGGCTGTCACAGGGAGATTTTTTATTTTTTTCATCCAGCCTGACAGGCTTTGTTAGCGTTTTCAGGCTGCTTATACTAACTAACTGTGCATATATACTGAACTGATCTTAAGTCTGCTGTGAGGCATCCCATTCTGTGACTACAGCAGCCTCTGTTTAAGACCATATAACCATTTGCACTTATTATAATTGAAATTAGCCCTGATAAAGACACTTTTGCTGGGCATAGCACTACTGGATCTTTTTTGGGGCATCCCATTCTGTGACTACAGCAGCCTCTGTTTAAGACCATATAACCATTTGCACTTATTATAATTGAAATTAGCCCTGATAAAGACACTTTTGCTGGGCATAGCACTACTGGATCTTTTTTTGGGGCATCCCATTCTGTGACTACAGCAGCCTCTGTTTAAGACCATATAACCATTTGCACTTATTATAATTGAAATTAGGCCTGATAAAGACACTTTTGCTGGGCATAGCACTACTGGATCTTTTTTGGGGCATCCCATTCTGTGACTACAGCAGCCTCTGTTTAAGACCATATAACCATTTGCACTTATTATAATTGAAATTAGCCCTGATAAAGACACTTTTGCTGGGCATAGCACTACTGGATCTTTTTTGGGGCATCCCATTCTGTGACTACAGCAGCCTCTGTTTAAGACCATATAACCATTTGCACTTATTATAATTGAAATTAGCCCTGATAAAGACACTTTTGCTGGGCATAGCACTACTGGATCTTTTTTTGGGGCATCCCATTCTGTGACTACAGCAGCCTCTGTTTAAGACCATATAACCATTTGCACTTATTATAATTGAAATTAGCCCTGATAAAGACACTTTTGCTGGGCATAGCACTACTGGATCTTTTTTTGGGGCATCCCATTCTGTGACTACAGCAGCCTCTGTTTAAGACCATATAACCATTTGCACTTATTATAATTGAAATTAGCCCTGATAAAGACACTTTTGCTGGGCATAGCACTACTGGATCTTTTTTGGGGGCATCCCATTCTGTGACTACAGCAGCCTCTGTTTAAGACCATATAACCATTTGCACTTATTATAATTGAAATTAGCCCTGATAAAGACACTTTTGCTGGGCATAGCACTACTGGATCTTTTTTGGGGCATCCCATTCTGTGACTACAGCAGCCTCTGTTTAAGACCATATAACCATTTGCACTTATTATAATTGAAATTAGGCCTGATAAAGACACTTTTGCTGGGCATAGCACTACTGGATCTTTTTTGGGGCATCCCATTCTGTGACTACAGCAGCCTCTGTTTAAGACCATATAACCATTTGCACTTATTATAATTGAAATTAGCCCTGATAAAGACACTTTTGCTGGGCATAGCACTACTGGATCTTTTTTTGGGGCATCCCATTCTGTGACTACAGCAGCCTCTGTTTAAGACCATATAACCATTTGCACTTATTATAATTGAAATTAGCCCTGATAAAGACACTTTTGCTGGGCATAGCACTACTGGATCTTTTTTTGGGGCATCCCATTCTGTGACTACAGCAGCCTCTGTTTAAGACCATATAACCATTTGCACTTATTATAATTGAAATTAGCCCTGATAAAGACACTTTTGCTGGGCATAGCACTACTGGATCTTTTTTGGGGCATCCCATTCTGTGACTACAGCAGCCTCTGTTTAAGACCATATAACCATTTGCACTTATTATAATTGAAATTAGGCCTGATAAAGACACTTTTGCTGGGCATAGCACTACTGGATCTTTTTTGGGGCATCCCATTCTGTGACTACAGCAGCCTCTGTTTAAGACCATATAACCATTTGCACTTATTATAATTGAAATTAGCCCTGATAAAGACACTTTTGCTGGGCATAGCACTACTGGATCTTTTTTTGGGGCATCCCATTCTGTGACTACAGCAGCCTCTGTTTAAGACCATATAACCATTTGCACTTATTATAATTGAAATTAGCCCTGATAAAGACACTTTTGCTGGGCATAGCACTACTGGATCTTTTTTTGGGGCATCCCATTCTGTGACTACAGCAGCCTCTGTTTAAGACCATATAACCATTTGCACTTATTATAATTGAAATTAGGCCTGATAAATACACTTTTGCTGGGCATAGCACTACTGGATCTTTTTTGGGGCATCCCATTCTGTGACTACAGCAGCCTCTGTTTAAGACCATATAACCATTTGCACTTATTATAATTGAAATTAGGCCTGATAAAGACACTTTTGCTGGGCATAGCACTACTGGATCTTTTTTGGGGCATCCCATTCTGTGACTACAGCAGCCTCTGTTTAAGACCATATAACCATTTGCACTTATTATAATTGAAATTAGCCCTGATAAAGACACTTTTGCTGGGCATAGCACTACTGGATCTTTTTTTGGGGCATCCCATTCTGTGACTACAGCAGCCTCTGTTTAAGACCATATAACCATTTGCACTTATTATAATTGAAATTAGCCCTGATAAAGACACTTTTGCTGGGCATAGCACTACTGGATCTTTTTTTGGGGCATCCCATTCTGTGACTACAGCAGCCTCTGTTTAAGACCATATAACCATTTGCACTTATTATAATTGAAATTAGCCCTGATAAAGACACTTTTGCTGGGCATAGCACTACTGGATCTTTTTTTGGGGCATCCCATTCTGTGACTACAGCAGCCTCTGTTTAAGACCATATAACCATTTGCACTTATTATAATTGAAATTAGGCCTGATAAAGACACTTTTGCTGGGCATAGCACTACTGGATCTTTTTTGGGGCATCCCATTCTGTGACTACAGCAGCCTCTGTTTAAGACCATATAACCATTTGCACTTATTATAATTGAAATTAGGCCTGATATAGACACTTTTGCTGGGCATAGCACTACTGGATCTTTTTTGGGGCATCCCATTCTGTGACTACAGCAGCCTCTGTTTAAGACCATATAACCATTTGCACTTATTATAATTGAAATTAGGTCTGATAAAGACACTTTTGCTGGGCATAGCACTACTGGATCTTTTTTGGGGCATCCCATTCTGTGACTACAGCTGCCTCTGTTTAAGACCATATAACCATTTGCACTTATTATAATTGAAATTAGCCCTGATAAAGACACTTTTGCTGGGCATAGCACTACTGGATCTTTTTTGGGGCATCCCATTCTGTGACTACAGCAGCCTCTGTTTAAGACCATATAACCATTTGCACTTATTATAATTGAAATTAGCTCTGATAAAGACACTTTTGCTGGGCATAGCACTACTGGATCTTTTTTTGGGGCATCCCATTCTGTGACTACAGCAGCCTCTGTTTAAGACCATATAACCATTTGCACTTATTATAATTGAAATTAGCCCTGATAAAGACACTTGTGCTGGGCATAGCACTACTGGATCTTTTTTTGGGGCATCCCATTCTGTGACTACAGCAGCCTCTGTTTAAGACCATATAACCATTTGCACTTATTATAATTTAAATTAGGCCTGATAAAGACACTTTTGCTGGGCATAGCACTACTGGATCTTTTTTGGGGCATCCCATTCTGTGACTACAGCAGCCTCTGTTTAAGACCATATAACCATTTGCACTTATTATAATTGAAATTAGCCCTGATAAAGACACTTTTGCTGGGCATAGCACTACTGGATCTTTTTTGGGGCATCCCATTCTGTGACTACAGCAGCCTCTGTTTAAGACCATATAACCATTTGCACTTGTTATAATTGAAATTAGCCCTGATAAAGACACTTTTGCTGGGCATAGCACTACTGGATCTTTTTTTGGGGCATCCCATTCTGTGACTACAGCAGCCTCTGTTTAAGACCATATAACCATTTGCACTTATTATAATTGAAATTAGCCCTGATAAAGACACTTTTGCTGGGCATAGCACTACTGGATCTTTTTTTGGGGCATCCCATTCTGTGACTACAGCAGCCTCTGTTTAAGACCATATAACCATTTGCACTTATTATAATTGAAATTAGGCCTGATAAAGACACTTTTGCTGGGCATAGCACTACTGGATCTTTTTTGGGGCATCCCATTCTGTGACTACAGCAGCCTCTGTTTAAGACCATATAACCATTTGCACTTATTATAATTGAAATTAGGCCTGATATAGACACTTTTGCTGGGCATAGCACTACTGGATCTTTTTTGGGGCATCCCATTCTGTGACTACAGCAGCCTCTGTTTAAGACCATATAACCATTTGCACTTATTATAATTGAAATTAGGTCTGATAAAGACACTTTTGCTGGGCATAGCACTACTGGATCTTTTTTGGGGCATCCCATTCTGTGACTACAGCTGCCTCTGTTTAAGACCATATAACCATTTGCACTTATTATAATTGAAATTAGCCCTGATAAAGACACTTTTGCTGGGCATAGCACTACTGGATCTTTTTTGGGGCATCCCATTCTGTGACTACAGCAGCCTCTGTTTAAGACCATATAACCATTTGCACTTATTATAATTGAAATTAGCTCTGATAAAGACACTTTTGCTGGGCATAGCACTACTGGATCTTTTTTTGGGGCATCCCATTCTGTGACTACAGCAGCCTCTGTTTAAGACCATATAACCATTTGCACTTATTATAATTGAAATTAGCCCTGATAAAGACACTTGTGCTGGGCATAGCACTACTGGATCTTTTTTTGGGGCATCCCATTCTGTGACTACAGCAGCCTCTGTTTAAGACCATATAACCATTTGCACTTATTATAATTTAAATTAGGCCTGATAAAGACACTTTTGCTGGGCATAGCACTACTGGATCTTTTTTGGGGCATCCCATTCTGTGACTACAGCAGCCTCTGTTTAAGACCATATAACCATTTGCACTTATTATAATTGAAATTAGCCCTGATAAAGACACTTTTGCTGGGCATAGCACTACTGGATCTTTTTTGGGGCATCCCATTCTGTGACTACAGCAGCCTCTGTTTAAGACCATATAACCATTTGCACTTGTTATAATTGAAATTAGCCCTGATAAAGACACTTTTGCTGGGCATAGCACTACTGGATCTTTTTTTGGGGCATCCCATTCTGTGACTACAGCAGCCTCTGTTTAAGACCATATAACCATTTGCACTTATTATAATTGAAATTAGCCCTGATAAAGACACTTTTGCTGGGCATAGCACTACTGGATCTTTTTTTGGGGCATCCCATTCTGTGACTACAGCAGCCTCTGTTTAAGACCATATAACCATTTGCACTTATTATAATTGAAATTAGCCCTGATAAAGACACTTGTGCTGGGCATAGCACTACTGGATCTTTTTTGGGGCATCCCATTCTGTGACTACAGCAGCCTCTGTTTAAGACCATATAACCATTTGCACTTATTATAATTGAAATTAGGCCTGATAAAGACACTTTTGCTGGGCATAGCACTACTGGAACTTTTTTTGGGGCATCCCATTCTGTGACTACAGCAGCCTCTGTTTAAGACCATATAACCATTTGCACTTATTATAAATGAAATTAGCCCTGATAAAGACACTTTTCCTGGGCATAGCACTACTGGATCTTTTTTGGGGCATCCCATTCTGTGACTACAGCAGCCTCTGTTTAAGACCATATAACCATTTGCACTTATTATAATTGAAATTAGCCCTGATAAAGACACTTTTGCTGGGCATAGCACTACTGGATCTTTTTTTGGGGCATCCCATTCTGTGACTACAGCAGCCTCTGTTTAAGACCATATAACCATTTGCACTTATTATAATTGAAATTAGCCCTGATAATAGACACTTTTGCTGGACATAGCACTACTGGATCTTTTTTTGGGGCATCCCATTCTGTGACTACAGCAGCCTCTGTTTAAGACCATATAACCATTTGCACTTATTATAATTGAAATTAGGCCTGATAAAGACACTTTTGCTGGGCATAGCGCTACTGGATCTTTTTTGGGGCATCCCATTCTGTGACTACAGCAGCCTCTGTTTAAGACCATATAACCATTTGCACTTATTATAATTGAAATTAGCCCTGATAAAGACACTTTTGCTGGGCATAGCACTACTGGATCTTTTTTGGGGCATCCCATTCTGTGGCTACAGCAGCCTCTGTTTAAGACCATATAACCATTTGCACTTATTATAATTGAAATTAGCCCTGATAAAGACACTTTTGCTGGGCATAGCACTACTGGATCTTTTTTTGGGGCATCCCATTCTGTGACTACAGCAGCCTCTGTTTAAGACCATATAACCATTTGCACTTATTATAATTGAAATTAGGCCTGATAAAGACACTTTTGCTGGGCATAGCACTACTGGATCTTTTTTGGGGCATCCCATTCTGTGACTACAGCAGCCTCTGTTTAAGACCATATAACCATTTGCACTTATTATAATTGAAATTAGCCCTGATAAAGACACTTTTGCTGGGCATAGCACTACTGGATCTTTTTTGGGGCATCCCATTCTGTGACTACAGCAGCCTCTGTTTAAGACCATATAACCATTTGCACTTATTATAATTGAAATTAGGCCTGATAAAGACACTTTTGCTGGGCATAGCACTACTGGATCTTTTTTGGGGCATCCCATTCTGTGACTACAGCAGCCTCTGTTTAAGACCATATAACCATTTGCACTTATTATAATTGAAATTAGCCCTGATAAAGACACTTTTGCTGGGCATAGCACTACTGGATCTTTTTTGGGGCATCCCATTCTGTGACTACAGCAGCCTCTGTTTAAGACCATATAACCATTTGCACTTATTATAATTGAAATTAGCCCTGATAAAGACACTTTTGCTGGGCATAGCACTACTGGATCTTTTTTGGGGCATCCCATTCTGTGACTACAGCAGCCTCTGTTTAAGACCATATAACCATTTGCACTTATTATAATTGAAATTAGCCCTGATAAAGACACTTTTGCTGGGCATAGCACTACTGGATCTTTTTTGGGGCATCCCATTCTGTGACTACAGCAGCCTCTGTTTAAGACCATATAACCATTTGCACTTATTATAATTGAAATTAGCCCTGATAAAGACACTTTTGCTGGGCATAGCACTACTGGATCTTTTTTGGGGCATCCCATTCTGTGACTACAGCAGCCTCTGTTTAAGACCATATAACCATTTGCACTTATTATAATTGAAATTAGGCCCTGATAAAGACACTTGTGCTGGGCATAGCACTACTGGATCTTTTTTGGGGCATCCCATTCTGTGACTACAGCAGCCTCTGTTTAAGACCATATAACCATTTGCACTTATTATAATTTAAATTAGGCCTGATAAAGACACTTTTGCTGGGCATAGCACTACTGGATCTTTTTTGGGGCATCCCATTCTGTGACTACAGCAGCCTCTGTTTAAGACCATATAACCATTTGCACTTATTATAATTGAAATTAGGCCTGATAAAGACACTTTTGCTGGGCATAGCACTACTGGATCTTTTTTTGGGGCATCCCATTCTGTGACTACCGCAGCCTCTGTTTAAGACCATATAACCATTTGCACTTATTATAATTGAAATTAGCCCTGATAAAGACACTTTTGCTGGGCATAGACTTACTGCTGCCTGCCAGGTGCACTTCTGTTGGGGCATCCCATTCTGTAACATAGCATACCCCTCTTTATTTACACTAAGCAGCTCTCTTATTTACACTAAGCAGGCCTGTTGGAGGCTGAGTGTTACTGCTCACTTTTGGTGTGCATAATATTCTGTTTCATATAGACCCACCGCTGCCCGGGGGATCTTAAAATATCACCTACTACCACGCCAGTTAGACTATGTCGGGCAGACAAGTGCCTGGAAGTGAAAAGAGGAGTGGCAGAGGCCAAGATTCCGCAGGCAGAGCTCGCATCAGACTGGGGGCCAGTAGCAGCAGGAGTCACGCTGAGAGACCTAATCTGCCAGTATCTGCTAGCGGTCGGGTCTCCACCAGTAACGCATCTGCCGTGGTAGATTGGTTGACGCGCTCATCAACAACATCATCACAACTTACGTCTGAGACCCCCAGTCTAGGGTCGGTAGGTTCCTCTGACACAACCCTGAGTTGGCATGCCCCGAGAGCAGTCCCTGTCCTCCCATTGCCTCTGTCCTACGCCGTTCCCTCCCCCAGCGACGTATCCTATGCTTTGGGTTCAGCTCCACTCTTTAGTGAGGAGGACCATCAGATAGAGGACAGTCAGCAGCTACTGCCCAGCCAAGAAATGGAGGTGGCTTCTTTAGCTAGGCAGACAAATAGTGATGTGGACAGTGTCGTGGGTGCTGCGAGCGTTCCAGCTCCTGCGCCAGACACTGTTGACGAATCCACGAACATCAGTGACGTACAGCCACAACTCGGTGATGATGATGATGACGATGAAGCCGATCGCACTTGGGAGCCGGGTGATGAAGGGGCTTCATCGTCATCATCAGGAGAAGAGGGGCGCAGGTTGCCCCGGAGTCAGCAGCTGAGGCAGCAAGGTGGTAGCAGTCAGCATGGGGGCACAATTCCAAAGGCTGGAGCCGGCCGGGGCCGGGGCCGGGGTAGAGCACCTGCTGTGCGGCAGTCTACCTTATCGGGAGGTAGTGGAGCAGGGGTTCCTGGAGTTGGCAACAGCAGCAGTGAATCAGTGAGGCCAGGGGGTGGGAAAAGTAGCTACTCGGCAGTGTGGTAGTTTTTCCTGAAGCATCCGCAGGAGGGTAACATGGCCACATGCAAGATATGTAGGCAAAAGGTGAAGCGTGGCCAGGGTCCAAATGTTGGCACCACGGCCCTGCGTCAACATATGATGCGTCACCATAAAGCGACCTGGGAGAACCGAGGCTCCCAAGGGGTGGTCCAGTCTGCTTCCTCACCAAGTGAGCTCCCAATTTCTGCCAGCCAAGGCTCCAGCACCTCAGCCGAAGGCAGCTGTGCATCATACCCATCCTCTGTCGCTCCTGCTCCTCCTCCTCCTCCTCCAAGTCATGCATCCCGCCAGCAATCCATCAGCGAAGCCATGTCCAAGAGACAGCAGTATGCGCCCACTCATCCTACGGCGCAGAAGCTGAATGTGCTCCTGTCCAAGTTGCTGGTGCTGCAGTCGCTCCCTTTTCAGGTGGTGGAATCTGCACCTTTCAGAGAACTGATGGCTTGTGCCGAGCCGAGGTGGAGAGTCCCAAGCCGTCATTTCTTTGCCAAGAAGGCAGTACCAGCGCTGCACACTTTTGTTGAACAGAAGGTGGGCCAGTCCTTGAGCCTGTCGGTGTGTAGCAAAGTGCATGGCAGCGCCGACATCTGGAGCTGTAACTACGGTCAGGGACAGTACATGTCGTTTACGGCCCACTGGGTGAATGTGGTCCCTTTGCAGCAGCAGCAGCAACTTGGACAGGTCACGCCGCTTCGGCCTCCGCGCTCCCTGCCCGTTGGGCCTGTGACACCGTGCGACTCGGCCTCCTCATCCTCCGCCATCTCCTCACCCTCCACTGTAGGCTCAAGTCTCAGTGCCCCTCCAGTCTACCATGTGTGCAGGGCACGGAGGTGTCACGCAGTGCTTCACATGGTTTGTCTTGGCGAACGGAGTCACACAGGGGAGGAACTGCTTAAATGTATTCATCAGGAAATCCAAACATGGCTTACTCCAAGAAAACTTAAAATGGGAATCATGGTTACCGACAATGGGAAGAACATTTTGTCTGCGCTGCGCCAAGGAAGCCTGACCCATGCCCCCTGCATGGCTTACGTCTTCAATCTGGTTGTCAAGCGGTTTCTGAAGTGTTCCCCCCATCTGCAAGACATCCTAACAACTTCAAGGAAACTTTGCATGCACTTCAGCCACTCCTACACCGCCAAACACACCCTTCTTGAGCTACAGCGTCAGAATGGTATCCCCCAACATAGTCTGATTTGCGATGTTTCCACCCGTTGGAATTCCACCCTTCACATGTTGGACCGATTATATGAACAGAGAAAAGCCATCACGGATTTCCTGATGATCCAAGCAGATAGGGGGACTCCCCTGTGTAACTTCAATGTCAACCAGTGGCAGCTCATACGTGACACCTGCCGTTTGCTCAGGCCCTTTGAGGATGCCACTTTATTTGTCAGTCGGCAGGATTACGGGATGAACGACGTGATTCCACTGCTTCATGTACTACAGCACATGTTGGAAACCATGGCTGGTCAGGGCACTGGAGACATGGCGTTTACATCTTACGGCCACATGAACCCCGTTGGAGCTGAACTGGAGGAGGAGGAGGAAGAGGAGGAGGAGTTGCCCAGCGAAACACAGTTTAGGCTTGGCGAAATGGCTGGTTTATCTAGTCAGCGGACAGGAGAGGAGGAGCAGGAGCAGCCAGAGGAGCTAGAGGTTTTTGAGGAAGGCGAGACAGAGGACCCGGGCACACTGTGGCAGTATGCAGTGGAGATGGAGACAGGTAGTCCATCCGAGTCACTTGCGCAAATGGCACGAAGCATGCTCACGTGCTTGCGTAGTGACCCCAGAATTGTTTCCATCTGTCGGCGGGATGACTTCTGGCTGTCCACCTTATTGGACCCTCGCTTCCGGCACAAAATGGGGGCATTTTTTAAACCCACCGAGAGGGAGGACAAACTGAACTACTACAAAGACATTCTACGTAGGCAGTTGGCCGATGCCTATCTGCGCCATGGTCCATACTCTCGCAGGTCTGACTCGAGGGGACCTCTGCGCTCACCTTCCACTGCCATGGCCGCTGGGGGGGTTGGCAGGAGCAGCAGCAGCAGCTCCATCAGCAGCAGCAGCCTCAGTCTTCAGTCGCTAATGAGTAGCTTTCTACACCCGCATAGTGAGGCTACTCATGAGCAGCAGGAAGACCTGGAGCAGGACCTCAACCAGCAGGTCATGTCATACTTTGACATGACCATGCCAACACACCTTGAGGATCCGCTGGACTTCTGGGCAGCCAAACTTGATTTGTGGCCGCAACTAGCAGAGTTTGCCCTGGAAAAGCTGTCCTGCCCGGCAAGTAGCGTGCCATCTGAGCGGGTGTTTAGTGCGGCGGGGGCCATAGTTACGGCGAGGAGAATTCGTCTGTGGAGAGACTCATCTTTGTCAAAATGAATCAGGGATGGATCAGCCAGGATTTCCACCCACCAATGCCTGATGCATGCGACTAGATTCAGCATGGTGCCACGTTTTACACTTTCCAAATGGTGCAAAACATATTTATGTCTTGAGGCCATTTTTTGGGCTCCTGCTGCTGCTGCTGCCAACTTCTGCCAACTCCAGGGTGTGATTCATCCAATTTTTGGGCTCCTGAAGCCAACTCCAGTGTATATTTGGGCTCCTGCTGCTGCTGCTGCCAACTCCAGGGTGTGAATCATCCAATTTTTGTGCTCCTGAAGCAAACTCCAGTGTATATTTGGGATCCTGCTGCTGCTGCTGCCAACTCCAGGGTGTGAATCATCCAATTTTTGGGCTCCTGAAGCCAACCCCAGTGTCTCTTTAAAGTAATATTTGGGCTCCTGCTGCTGCTGCTGCTGCCAACTCCAGGGTGTGATTCATCCAATTTTTGGGCTCCTGAAGCCAACCCCAGGGTCTCTTTAAAGTAATATTTGGGCTCCTGCTGCTGCCAACTCCAGGGTGTGATTCATCCAATTTTTGGGCTCCTGAAGCCAACCCCAGGGTCTCTTTAAAGTAATATTTGGGCTCCTGCTGCTGCTGCTGCCAACTCCAGGGTGTGATTCATCCAATTTTTGGGCTCCTGAAGCCAACTCCAGTGTATATTTGGGCTCCTGCTGCTGCTGCTGCCAACTCCAGGGTGTGATTCATCCAATTTTTGGGCTCCTGAAGCCAACACCAGGGTCTCTTTAAAGTAATATTTGGGCTCCTGCTGCTGCTACTGCCAACTTCTGCCAACTCCAGGGTGTGATTCATCCAATTTTTGGGCTCCTGAAGCCAACCCCAGGGTCTCTTTGAAGTAATATTTGGGCTCCTGCTGCTGCCAACTCCAGGGTGTGATTCATCCAATTTTTGGGCTCCTGAAGCCAACGCCAGGGTCTCTTTAAAGTAATATTTGGGCTCCTGCTGCTGCTACTGCCAACTTCTGCCAACTCCAGGGTGTGATTCATCCAATTTTTGGGCTCCTGAAGCCAACCCCAGGGTCTCTTTAAAGTAATATTTGGGCTCCTGCTGCTGCTACTGCCAACTTCTGCCAACTCCAGGGTGTGATTCATCCAATTTTTGGGCTCCTGAAGCCAACCCCAGGGTCTCTTTAAAGTAATATTTGGGCTCCTGCTGCTGCTGCTGCCAACTCCAGGGTGTGATTCATCCAATTTTTGGGCTCCTGAAGCCAACTCCAGTGTATATTTGGGCTCCTGCTGCTGCTGCTGCCAACTCCAGGGTGTGAATCATCCAATTTTTGGGCTCCTGAAGCCAACCCCAGGGTCTCTTTAAAGTAATATTTGGGCCCCTGCTGCTGCCAACTCCAGGGTGTGATTCATCCAATTTTTGGGCTCCTGAAGCCAACCCCAGGGTCTCTTTGAAGTAATATTTGGGCTCCTGCTGCTGCCAACTCCAGGGTGTGATTCATCCAATTTTTGGGCTCCTGAAGCCAACACCAGGGTCTCTTTAAAGTAATATTTGGGCTCCTGCTGCTGCTACTGCCAACTTCTGCCAACTCCAGGGTGTGATTCATCCAATTTTTGGGCTCCTGAAGCCAACCCCAGGGTCTCTTTAAAGTAATATTTGGGCTCCTGCTGCTGCTGCTGCCAACTCCAGGGTGTGATTCATCCAATTTTTGGGCTCCTGAAGCCAACTCCAGTGTATATTTGGGCTCCTGCTGCTGCTGCTGCCAACTCCAGGGTGTGAATCATCCAATTTTTGGGCTCCTGAAGCCAACCCCAGGGTCTCTTTAAAGTAATATTTGGGCCCCTGCTGCTGCCAACTCCAGGGTGTGATTCATCCAATTTTTGGGCTCCTGAAGCCAACCCCAGTGTCTCTTTAAAGTAATGTTTGGGCTCCTGCTGCTGCTGCTGCCAACTCCAGGGTGTGATTCATCCAATTTTTGGGCTCCTGAAGCCAACTCCAGTGTATATTTGGGCTCCTGCTGCTGCTGCTGCCAACTCCAGGGTGTGAATCATCCAATTTTTGGGCTCCTGAAGCCAACCCCAGGGTCTCTTTAAAGTAATATTTGGGCTCCTGCTGCTGCCAACTCCAGGGTGTGATTCATCCAATTTTTGGGCTCCTGAAGCCAACCCCAGTGTCTCTTTAAAGTAATGTTTGGGCTCCTGCTGCTGCTGCTGCCAACTCCAGGGTGTGATTCATCCAATTTTTGGGCTCCTGAAGCCAACCCCAGTGTCTCTTTAAAGTAATATTTGGGCTCCTGCTGCTGGCAACTCCAGGGTGTGATTCATCCAATTTTTGGGCTCCTGAAGCCAACCCCAGTGTCTCTTTAAAGTAATGTTTGGGCTCTTGCTGCTGCTGCTGCCAACTCCAGGGTGTGATTCATCCAATTTTTGGGCTCCTGAAGCCAACTCCAGTGTATATTTGAGCTCCTGCTGCTGCTGCTGCCAACTCCAGGGTGTGATTCATCCAATTTTTGGGCTCCTGAAGCCAACCCCAGGGTCTCTTTAAAGTAATGTTTGGGCTCCTGTTGCTGCTGCTGCCAACTCCTGCCAACTCCAGGGTGTGATTCATCCAATTTTTGGGCTCCTGAAGCCAACCCCAGGGTCTCTTTAAAGTAATATTTGGGCTCCTGCTGCTGCTACTGCCAACTTCTGCCAACTCCAGGGTGTGATTCATCCAATTTTTGTGCTCCTGAAGCCAACCCCAGGGTCTCTTTAAAGTAATACTTGGGCTCCTGCTGCTGCTGCTGCCAACTCCAGGGTGTGATTCATCCAATTTTTGGGCTCCTGAAGCCAACCCCAGGGTCTCTTTAAAGTAATATTTGGGCTCCTGCTGCTGCTACTGCCAACTCCAGGGTGTGATTCATCCAATTTTTGGGCTCCTGAAGCCAACCCCAGTGTCTCTTTCAGCCAATGTTTGGGCTCCTGCTGCTGCTGCCAACTCCAGGGTGTGATTCATCCAATTTTTGGGCTCCTGCTGCTGCCAACTCCAGTGTCATTTTAAAGCAATGTTTGGGCTCCTGCCCCTCATAGTGATGCCACTTCAACTCTCTTGAATTCAATTGTGCCGCTCTGCGATTCTATTAGCGATGCCTCTGATCTGCATGTGATATTTATTCAAAGTATTATTTAACTAACCCAGCACGAATCCTGTGCGTGTTACAGCAAGGCAGAATGGTTTACAACCCTATTGAGGCTCTAGGAGGCTCAGAAATAGCCGTTTTTAATAGCGATTCGTCGCGAATTTATTCGGGTCGAAACGATTTTTGTCGGAAAATTCGGCGAATCAGTCGAATCGAATTTTTCAAAAGTTCGCTCATCTCTACTAGCTATATAGATGCAGATCACATACAAAGACAAGCTATAAGCTGTTGCAAAGTATCTCCAACACCACTTCTCGGCTGAGGTTCGAGTCTGTTAAACCCATCTTCTTTCTAAGCCTTGAGTGCCTTTCAACGGTCAGGGGCTTGGCAAGGATATCGCCTGTCATATCCTCAGTAAAACAATAGAGTAACTGCTTTTGAAATTACTCGGTCACAAAGTGCTGACTTAGGGATTGCAGTATTTCTGTTTCATCCCCTTGTTGCTCATAAGTTCGTGTTCATGAGTTCATAAGTTCATGAGTTCACTCATACAGTTAGCACATAGATCCATCTGTTCCCCATTTTCTTTGTGTGTAAGCAGAGGTCTGCTTTACTCCTTCGAAAGTCTTCATGTGTAAGCACTTCATTTATTTTCATATTGCATGCTCTGGCAGCTTGCTTTAGACCACATATACTCCTCTGCAGTTTGCATACTGGGTCTGGCCTTTTGTTCATCCTGGTGGTTGTTCCATGTAGACATCTTCTGTTAACTCGCCATGTAGGAACGCTGTTGTCACATCAAAGTGTTTCACTTGCATTTTCCTTGTGGTGGCTACTGTCAGCAAAGTCCTTATTGTAACAAGTTTGACTACTGAAGTAAAAGTCTCATCATAGTCCTCTCCAAATTTTGGGAATATCTCTTAGCTATGAGGTTTGCTTTGTATCGCTCCACCGTGCCATCTCCATTGTACTTCACATTAAAGGTCCATTTACAGCCTATGGCTTTCCTTCTAGTTGGTAGTTCTGTAAGTGTCTATGTTTTGGTGTCATGTATGGATTTTATCTCTTCCTGTGTCTATGTTTTGGTGTCATGCATGGATTTTATCTCTTCCTTTTCAGCCTTTATTCATTTACTGGCTTCCCCCTCTGAAAGCTGAAATAAGTCTTCCTAAGTTACAGGTTCATTAGTACTGGCAGTGCTTGCCTTGTATGAGAGACATATAGGTGATGTGCCTTGTTTTCTCTTGTTGAGCATCTTTGTTCTGTTACTGAGCTTGCTTGTGTCTGCTCTTTAGTACTGGTAGCTTCTGCTCTCACTTCAACTGTTTGTTCAGAAGTAACAGATAATGGCTGACCAGTGTGAGTTTTCTCTTTTGTTCTTACTTCTCCTGTTTTCTGTAGTATAATGACGCGGTCTCATTTTCTCTGATTTCTATATAGTACAGCCTCTTTTATGTTTCCCTGTTTGTGGCATCTAAAACATACCCTGGTTTCCTTCCTGCGTAATCTTGTGTCTGTAGCTTTAAGAGCTGTTCCGGTGTTGATTTCTGTGTAGTCATGTGCAATCTCCTTTCTTCGCCAATACTCATCTATGAGCCCGGTCTTTACAAATGCTAGTGTCAGATCTGTCTCAGGCCGTGTCTCTAGTACATTGATCAATGTATTATATGTGTCAGGTAAGCTGCCCAACAACATGGTTGTGGCGTGACATGCTATGAGTTGTGCGATCACTTCCAGCATGGCATTTATATGCTCCTGCACTTCCTGCTCTCTGCTATGCCTCATTTTGTAAAGGTTCCTCATCAGAAAGCACATGCCGTTTAATCTGGATTTCTCATGCAGTGTTTTCAGTACATCACACATGCCTTTCACTGTATTCTCACTGCATATATGAATAAGCTAATCATCTTCTACTAGTAAGCTTCTGGTGGTCGGTACTTGTTTGCTTTTTCTGACCCAGTCCTGGTTATTTTCCTATGTCTTCTCTGTAGAGATAACCTCCCACATGTCATCTCTGTATAATAGCATGTACAGCAAAGACTACACATATATGTAACATTGTCATCTATTGTCATAAATGTCATCTGCATTCACCTAGCACTATAGATGCAGATCAGATTCAGAGACAAGCTGTAAGCTGTTGCACAGTGTCTCCAACTGTTAAAGGGTGATGGGGGTGGGATTCTGAACAACTTTAGATATGCTATTTTGGGGGGATGCACACTGTCAATTTTAGGGTGGTTCTGCACACTACCTATTATTCGGATCTTGGGGAGGTCTGCCACCCTGCTTGCTATTAGGTTCTAGCAGCATGGTATTTTAGAAAACCCTTTGGTACACAATACATCCTAATTGCGTCTTATGATGAGCAACTTACAGTGCAAAAAATATGCTAGTTGGTCCTTTTCTTTCCAAAGATCTAGACCTCACATTACTATATCTATCCAAAGGCTTTGTCTTATTACTCTTGTAGGGATATTGGGCTTTCACTCAGCAGCTTGGTGTTAGGAGGCCAGTCCCACTGCTAAAGAGGAGCAAATAGAACCTTGGGTGCAGCAACTGCTGGTTGGTGACTCTTCGTCACTCAATGACATCAGAAGCCCTGCAAGCCATAAGTGTAGATTACAGTCCAAGCTCCTGACGGGAAAACATGCACCCTGTGTCAACCAGGCTAGTCTTTTTTGTTTTATTTTTTGCCCAAATAAGGTTTAGCAGGAGAAGTATGAAAGCCTTCCTTTTTGGTGGGGTAATGCTTTAAGAGTATTTTCAATCAATTGCTTTGTAGCTCTTTGTAGTTCTGTAAAACCCTGTGGGATAAGTTTGTGTCTTGTCATGTGTACCCATATTACCAATGTTCAGTTATTACAGTCATATGTGCATACATTTAATATATTTATTCATATGTTTATTCTCTATGTTTTCATATGTTCTATCACACCCACACTGATATGATATATGCATGCTATACAGTACCTTTCAGAGTTTTGAATGTAAACACAGATGTACAGTATAAAACAAAAAGTATAAAAATTAACTTTTTGGTACTGGTTGACCTACTGGATGCTAAAAGTGGACCAATACCCATGCCCCAACGGCCATGAAATCTAAAAGATTCCAGGGCTGCTGGATGCCCTCCCCTTGGGGTATCCAGAATCAGTATGCCCTGCTGTGTGAAACCCCTCAGGTCCCTCGGAAACTCACCTTCTTTCCCGATCCAAAGGCGCATGCTGCGGCCGCATCCCCACTTTTCCTTTAGAAGGGCGCATGCCCTATTCAGACCAGTACTCCAGACCAGGGTCCTTAAAACATAATGTTTAATATAGGCCGGGTAAAATCATTATGGTAGAGAAAAACATATAGTGCCCAACACAAAACATAGTGGCCTAAAGACAGCTGGGGGCTGCCCACATCAGCACCACTCACATCAACCCCCCCCCCCCCCCCCCCGAAAGCGCCTCATCTGTTTCAATGCCACTATGTTTTGTGTGGGGAACTATGTGTTTTTCTCTACTATGATGGTTTTACCCAGCCTATATTTAACACTATTTTTTAAGGACTCTGGCCTTGGGCACTGGACGTTTAATCCTTGATTCTTTGTAGCTATGCAATTTTTTTGTATTGATTTACTTTGACAACTAAAGTGAAGTAGCATAAACAAAGTGATTATTCAGATATCTTTTGCTCAGTTATATGTGAAATCATTTAAAACTTAATTTATTAACTCCAAAAAGCTAACAACAGTAGGTTATGCAAGACTTCATCCATGTAAGATATGGTTGATAATGCAAGTGGGGGATCCAACCCACTCGTCTACACTTTACAATCCAATGCAGTTTAAAAAGTGAGTGTAATGTCAAAATCAAGGTGCCCAGATATACTCTCTTAATTATTGCCAGACACTCTCAGATGTCGCCTCCACTGTTGCTGTGCAGCAGCCCAATATTTTTCTTCTTCCTGCATTTACCTCACTCAGTTGGGGGATTAAAGAGCTAGCGGTCAACACTCACCACATGTGCCATCAGTCTCTTCTAACTTTCTGCAGACACTGACACTCCCTGATCCATCTATTTTATTTTTTTATTCTTTTTTCTCTCTACCTTCTTAGCTTTCTTTACCTCCCTTTTCTTCCTTTTCATGCCTGCCTAATATTTGGATTTTCAAACGTCTGCTTAACCCTTCAGTTATGACATTGTTTCATTTTGCACCAATCAGTCCATGCCATCCATTGTCATGAAGAAACACAATTACTCCCTCTGCAAGCAGCTGCTACGTCTGCACCAAAATGGTCACTGCACTGGCAAACACACTAGGGGACAGCACAACTTGCCTATTCAAACCACATCCACATATTCTGGTCACGTTAATGCTCTTATCCATCCAACAGAACAGGCCATCCAAAGACAGCAACTCACTTCCTCAGGTGGCCAACCTTCTCTACTACTTACAACAGGTGTATCATTCTTAGATTGCCAGTCACATACCACCTGTGCTCCTTCATCGCTCCTCTACACATCTCCTGTAGCCACTGTCACACGGGTAATTATGAAATATTTCTATAACTAAATAAAGAGAAAAATTTTATTTCAGCACTCAGCATTTCTTTTTGGCTAACTCTAACCCCATTGGACAAGCATCACTTCCTGTTTAGTCACTGACAACAGTTAATTTGCATTTACAGCTACTGGGACCAAGAAGTGGAGACCAACAGATGAACAGGGCGTCTTGATCAGTAATCTCTTAATATGTTGCCCACTGACAGGTGCCACACTCCTGCTGTGACTTTCAAGTGAAGCTGCATTACAGTTATTGTGGAGCACAGCACCACCCTGCTGACACAGACATGTCTGGCATGTCTTCGACTTTGACACTGCTGGGTGAAACAGCAGAATGCTCCACTATGGAGCTCACTACTTCCTCTATTCCAGTGAAGTGAAGCTGCATTACATTGTGGTTTATTGTGGAGCACAGCACCACACTGCTGACACAGACATGTCTGGCATGTCTTCGACTTTGACACTGCTGGGTGAAACAGCAGAATGCTCCACTATGGAGCTCAGTACTTCCTCTATTCCAGCCTCTGCCTCTGAGCCTGCCCTTAGGCAATGTGTCTATAAATGTGGCTGCTTTTTGAAGTTCAGTGGCACAGAGCAGTAGTTTCTGCATCCAGCATTGTGCAACAACCACACAAGAGGAGATTTGCCTAACCAACCCATCTTTCTACCACCACAGGGCGAGATTTTGTTAACTAGTGGCAGGAAAGGGGGGTGCTGTTACTGGGTAAAATAATAGTTTGTCCAGGGTATAGTATTTCAGTATTTGTCAGCATCTGTCCAAAATGATTAGTGCCTTTTAGTATCTCTCCTGGGCAAAATATTTAGCGACTAACCAAAAAATAGTCTTAGTTAAACTAAACATACAATTGAATTTGACTTGTTTAATAGGATGACTCTATCGCTAGCAACAGAAGTCTGAACAGGCCAATTAATACAATAATAAACAGTGAATGTATCATTCCCTACCCACCAAGATAGATGATGGTATATGTTATGGTGAACTTTTACATTCATTTGTTATCATATATGCTACAATTAAGCATAAAAAAAGGTATCTGAGACATGAAGTCAGGGACGTACATATCGCTGATGGGGCCCCATAGCAGGGTCCCCATCATCTACTGACCCGCCACATTGCCCCTCCCCGAAGATGGGAGCAGCGCCTACAGAGAATCGGGGCCTGCGAGTGGCGCCAACAAGGAAGCATTTAGGGGCAGGAACATACCGCAGAGGTGTTGGAGGCAGTGGGCGCTGGCCCCCCTTGTTCCACAGGCCTGGGGGCATGTGCCTGCAGTGCCCCTATGGTATGTATGCTCCTGCATGAAGTATGTGTGTAATAATACATTTAAAAACTGGTGATTCAGCTTTGACACATCTAGGAAAATGCAAATGATCAGACATAAAATACATTTTTACCAAATATTGCGCCTTTTTTATACTAGGAATATGATTAAAAACTAATTTTAACACACTGGAATGTATTTCCTTTTTATAATATATTTAATGACACATTTAGGGTCTCAAATTATTTTTTAAATGTATACTGAAATTAAATTTGCTTTGAAACATTAATACTTTACTGAAATGCCATTTTTCTCTTTATGTCTGACGGGTCTAAGGCATTAATATATTTGTAGGAGATCTATAAATGAATTCACATATTCCTTCTTTAATATAGACCTAATTAGGCATACCCTATTAATGTTGCATTACATTAAGAAGACGCTACATAGACTACACTATTTACAGTGTTTGCATAATGCTGCTCTGCTAGTCTAGAGGTGAGATTTCTGCTTTCAAAGTACAAAATCATTAGAAAAAGAAACTATCAGTGTCAATATTTCAATACCTTTCATAACGCTCCCACAGTGAAACCAAGCCAGTGGGCGGATTCCCAGGGGAGACCTGTTGACCACATAAATGTGGTGTTGCAGGGCACTTTTTACGGAGGGGGGCATCAATAGGGATGACCCCCACCCGGCACAGATGCTGAACTGATTATTACATTATACAACCGTACAAAGGGGAGAAATATTTACAAAAACATTTATGTTGTATTTAACTAAAGTGAGAGATCAAGGGAGATAAATTACCCAGAGACAAAAGACGAAGGGCCTGATTTATCAAGCACTTCTGTCAGATTATGTCACATTAGTTTAAATTATAGTAGTGCAAAATATAGTTTATATATTTTTTTAGCATGTTGCTACACATGCGTCAGTGGTATATTACACCACTATTTTCCACTGATGTGGCGTAATCTGGCCGAAGTGCTTGATAAATCAGGCTCTAATATTTTTGGATTGATATATAACCCCTGTTTAATTCACATTGGGATACCCAGGTTCTGTCTACCGTTAGCTGATATACCTGATAAAATGTTATTTAACAGTCAATTACATTTGCTTCATATTCATATGAATGTTTTAGAAGAATTGGGCCTGATATTGGTAGGTTTCTATTGCCATTGACAGTCCAGACAATGGCAATAATAAGGCAGATCACTTGAAGCCTGTTCCATCTTATTCTCCTCCTTTTCTTGGACTGGGGCCTAGATGACCCTCCTTTCCTTTAGAGTCTTCCATTACCACCCGCAAATGTGGTCACACAGCCACCCTTGTCCACCAGCACGCCTAGTATAAACAAACCCAACAAGCAACAGAGGTCATGCTTGCCTGGTTTGCTTGCCCTGGTAGCACTAAGAGAGAGGGGCTGCCACCTTTAGGCATGGTCACTAAAAAATGTGATTGAATGGAGGAAAGACCAACTACAGTATCTACAGTGAGATCCAGAAAATGGAGGAGAAGCTGTCTTTTTAATGCCGTTGCCTCGGCTGTCCTTTTAACAATGTAGTTTAGGTCTAAACTTTATTACAGTGATGTTTCATTAGCAGTACCTCTTTACCTCTTGCCATATTCAGTGATACAATAGCCTCTCTACAGATTACACACCAGAGATTTGCATGTCTTTTTTATTTATTTGTTTGTTTAAAAAAAAACCTCCTGTCACCTACTTGCTACTCATTCTCCTGCATCTCTCAGTTGCATTTGACACTGTAGACCACCATCTTTAAACAACATACTTTAATCAACATGGTCCAAAGGACACTGTTCTCTCTTGATTTTCCTTCTACCTCTCCGGACGCTCTTTCGGTGTATCATTTGCTGTCTCCACCTCCTCACGTTTCCCTCTTACTGTTGCCATTCCTCAGGGTTCAGGCCTGGGGCCTCTTTTTTCACTCTATACTGCTCCCAGTGAACATACTATTAGCAGATTTGGTTTTCAGTACCTTCTCTATGCTGATGACACCCAACTCTATACTTCAAGAATTGGACAAAACTGGACAAATATTGTAAATTAAAAGGGCAAATCCAGGAAAAGCTGATAAAATATACTTACCTAGCCTCATCAGCAGCTTCAATGTCTGGTTTAATACTCCCTGCTACTGCTCATGCCATTCAATGCAATTGAGTTGTGCATGGACACTGAAGGACCAGATTTTGGGATAGGGTGAGTGCTAAGGTGTTGGGGTTTTGCACAGGATGGCATACCAAATCGGCATGCCCCATGGATGAGAACATCAGCCTAGGAGGTCAGCTGTTGGTCCTCTTTTAAATACATAGTCAATATCATCTTGATCTGGAATACCCCTGTGTGCGACACCCTTGTGAAATCTTATCTAATTCCATGCTCTCACATGGCATGAACAGGCTCTCCGCCAATTAGAATACCTTTTTATGCAAATAAATGCAATCCATTTTGTGCATGAGCAACAAGAGCAGGGAGATATGACTTAGAGATGACTCTGGAGGGTTTCACAAAGCAGGGCAGATTTGGGATGCCCCCTAGGGTTTTCACTCATCCCTGAAGTCTTTCAGACTCTGACTATGTGGCCCCGTGTCTGACCCCACATATAAGAGCCCAGTTTACAGCCACCTCTTATTCCCCTAAGTGACACTGCGCCAATTATAACCCGGCCCTGTTAAACCGCTCACTTTCACCCATAAAATGACTTTCCTTATTTTGGTTTACAACACCACTCATGCTCTACGCTTTGCGATTGATTGATGATTTATTACTAACAATTATCAGCCAGCTCTACAGAATATAAGTGACCACCAGCTGATTAAAAGGTACCCCTGCCAGGCTTGCACATTACTTTGCACCCACCAACCCAGCGAGCCCAACTGGCTACCAGCATATACATGGATGTGAACCATGGTCCAGAACGCATAATGGGTAAGTATCTGCT
This sequence comes from Gastrophryne carolinensis, assembly GCA_027917425.1. NCBI lineage: Eukaryota > Metazoa > Chordata > Amphibia > Anura > Microhylidae > Gastrophryne > Gastrophryne carolinensis. The sequence goes on from CM051235.1 coordinate 93,202,514, forward strand.
GCATGGTTTCATACTTCCCAGAAGGGCAATGTGCAGTTGGATATTCAATGTGATGCCCCCACGCTGATACAAATAGAGGACCTCTAGTCTGTTTGACATTACAGCCAGGGAGTGGAATCCCCATTACAGGAAGTGTGAGGCACCCCCTATTACAGGCAGTGTGCAGCATCCTCCATTACAGAAATGTGAGGCATCCCCTATTGCAGGCAGTGTGCAGCATCCTCCATTACAGGCAGTATGTGGCATCCCTCATTGCAGCCGTTGAGCAGCATCCCTCATTACAGGCAGTGTGCGTCTTCCCCTATTACAAGCAATTTATGACATCCCTCATTCTAGCAAGTGAGTAACATTCCTCCTTAAAGCCAGTGTGTGGCATCCCCCATTAAAGGCAGTTTGTGCCATCCCTAATTAAAGCCAGTGAGTGGGATCCCTCATAAATGGTAGTGTGTGGCATCCCCCATTACAGGCAGTTTGCAGCATCCCTTAATACAGCCAGTGAGTGGCATCCCTCATTACAGGTCATGTGTAGCATTCCCTATTAAAAGCAGTTCACGGTATTCCTCATTACAGACAGTATACAGCATCCCCCAATGCAGGCCATGTGTGGCATCCCTCATTACAGGCAGTGAGCAGGATCCCTCATTAAATCCAGTGTATGGAATCCCCCATTACAGGAAGTGTGTGGCCTCCCTCATTAGATTTAGTGAGCGGGATCCCTCATTAATGGCAGTGTGCAGCATCTTTCATTACCAGCAGTGTGCAGCATCCATCATTACAGCCAGTGTGTGGTATTCCTCATTAGAGACAGTATGCGGCATACCCCCATTGCAGGTTATGTGTGGCATCCCTCATTACAGACAGTGAGTGGTCATTGAAGTCAGTGTATGGTATCCCCCATTACAGGCAGTGAGCGGCATCGCTCATTAAAGCCAGTGAGTGGCATCCCTCATTACAGGCCATGTACGGCACCCCCATTACAGCAGTATTCAGCATCCCTCATTATGGGATACCTCGTTAATGGCAGTGAGCAGCATCTCCCATTACAGGTAGTGTGGGGCATACCCATTTACAGGCAGTGTGTGGCATCCTCCATTATAGGCAGTTTACGGCATCCCCCAATACAGCCAGTAAGTGGCATCCCTTGTTACAACCAGTGAGCAGCATCCTTCATTAAAGTGTAAGGCATTCCTCATTACAGCCAGTGAGTCACATTCCTCATTACAGGCAGTGTGCGGCATCCCCCATTACAGGCAGTGTGTGGCATTCCTCATTACATGCAGTGACTGGAATGACTCAATACAGCCAGTGTCAGCATCCCTCATTACAGGCAGTGTGCGGAATCCCCTATTACAGCCATTGAGTGGCATTCCACATTGCAGGCAGTGTGCAGCATACCACGTTACAGCTAGGAAGCAGCATCCTTCATTTAAAGCAGTGAGCAGCAACCTTCATTGCAGACAGTGAGCAACACCCCTATTACAGACAGTTTGCAGCATTCTTCATTAAAGCCAGGGAGCAGCATCCCCTACTGCAGCCAGTGTTCTGCATCCCTTATTACAGACAGTGAGTGGCATCCCTCATTACAGGCAGTGTGGGGCATCTCTTATTACAGACAGTGAGCAGCATCCCTCTTTACAGGCATTGTGCCTGACCCCCTTCGTTAGTAGCATTCCCCATTACAGGCAGTGTCTGACCAATCTTGCCAGCCATGCTTATAAGCCTCAGAAGAGGGGTCTCCCTACCCCTCCTACTAGGGGGCTGGTGTTGGTATAACAGCCTGTTTCAGAATATTCCCATCTCATTTCTGCTATACCTATATATTGAGTTATACCAACACCAGCCTCCTAGTTAGAGAGGTAGGGAGACCCCCCTTCTGGGGCCTATAAGCATGGCTGTCAAGATTGGTCAGACACTCGAATCTTATCATCAAGAGTGACACACGCTCCACTGTAACTTCTAAGGAGGAGACCAGGAACCGTTGGTCATTGGGAGACATGTGAGGACTGACATACAATTGATTCGATCAGGGCCAGCTGAAACAGAAGTGGAACAGATAAGTAGGCCTCACATAAAGCAAAACAACACCATCCTCTATTACATATAGTGTGCGGCATCCCCCATTACAGCCAGTGACTGCTTCCTGCTTGCCGGCCCTCCATTGCACTCCCTTATGTCACACACACAATTGCTCGTATAGAGGCAAAAATGTGGTACTTTTTTATCTTATTATGTATTACGGGGTCATTATTTATCCCCTTTTATTTCACCCTTCTTTTTTGTTAATTTATTACTATTTTTTATGTTATATGTGTTACTCTTATATTTTTCTTAACAATACATTTATTTTTAGATATATCATTTATATTTTGTCAGTAAATCTATCTTTATTTTTTATTTTGTGTTGGCTTTCTGTTAGACTTTTTAAATGAAAATGTATGTTAAATTTATCGATAGTCACCCCACAGTCAACCATTGATTTTGTTTTCCATGCATGTTCTCCCTTTCCAGCACTCACTCAGGGTCCAGTGACCTCATCCACTGTTGCTAGAATCTGAAGTTCTGCTGGACAGAATGTCATGGAAGGCACATTTCCCACTACCCCCCTTATTCAACATTCCCCCTGGTATGTGCCTAGCTAACCTATGCCCCCCATGTCACATATACACAATAATACATATATTCTAAGTATACAGCACGTCCTGCCCCAGAGATAATTCCTTACATTTGGGTAATACATCCACAAGATGGCGCTGGACTGCAGAGACAGCAAAAAAGTGGCTCCTCCCGGCCCCTTATATTCCAGGGACCTCCCACAAATTCCCAGTTCTTCTCTGCAGTCGGCGCTGCAAAGGCAAGAAGATGGCTCTCTTTACTCGCAGGTGAGCGGGGCTATTAGCCTGCGGCCCTGTAGGACTATTCCCACCCGTTCCTCTTTTTTCTGCCTCCCAGCTTTGGCTGCACTGGTCGGTTGATGGGAGGCAGCACCGCTGTCAGGTGCTTAAGGAGCGCTGCTCCTACCGCAATCCCCCACCAAAAAGTAGGCGGTATAGGCCCATGGTGAGCCTTATGGGATGCCCCTTCCGCGCTATCACTCCTCGCCACCTGTCCATCGGTGGGCTCCTGTTAGGTTGGCCGCTGCCCTCACTCGCTCTCCCTGGTATTTCTTGGGGAGGGTGTATGTGTATTCTTCACTCCTTGGGATTGTATTCCGTGGTATGCTTTGGCTTTGTGTCGCCGTGTGTGTTGGTTGCACTAGTTGCTTTTTTAAATAATGCCGCCGTCGCCACGAGCACTTGTACGGCGTTCCACGGTCAGCGGCGACTTTACCTCAGGCGCTGCTGCGCCATCATTGGCTGGCATGGTCACGTGGGCAACTTCACGCTCTTCGGGGGGGCGGGCCTTGCGGGCCTCGAGGTATCTGCGGGCACCATTTTGCTCTCCTCATGTCTACCAGGGTGGCAAGCATTGAGAAGCTGATTGCTGGCTCTACGCCGCTTAAGGCCTCTGCTATGAGGCGGCATCTGGTGCCTGGCGTTACCCTTTTTCCTATGGAGGCTGAGGAATTTTTTTTTTTTTTTTTTTATTATTCTTTATTTTCATTTTGCACAGTATAATAATAAACATCATGAAAAAAAGGAACAGATAAGGGAAGTGAGGCTGTCCGTAGCTCACTGAGTACATTTTCAACTTTAATGCTCGAGCAAGCCACAACATCTTGAACCATATACACGACAAGACTAAGAATGGGGAGAGAAGAAAGGGCGGGGAGGGGAAGGACAGAAAGGGAGAAGAAGGAAAGGGGTAGCGGGATAGTGAGGTAGGGAGGGGGGGTGGACCCACTCCGAAGCACTTCGGCTTACTCCTGAAGATATCCAAGGTAATCGGTCGATAGGGTAAACTGATCCCAGGCACACCAAATCTCTCTGTATTTGTCAAGGGTGTCCTTCATTGAGGCCGTAAGCTCCTCCATCCTACTCACATCCCTCACTCTAGCCAGCCACATCGCTGTTGTCGGAGGATTGGGTGATTTCCAACACGCAGGTATACAAGACTTTGCGGCATTCAGCAATGGGGCCAGAAGGGATTTTCCCCTCTTGGAGATCGAGGCGGGGGCCAAGTTAAGGAGGTAGCTGGCCGGGTCCTCTCCCAGTTCGATCCCGGTCAGGTGTAGAACTATTTTCCGGACATTGTCCCAAAACTTAGTGAGGCCAGTGCAGTTCCAGAACATATGAAGCATTGTGCCCCTTTCACGTGAGCATCTCCAACAAAGGGGGCTGGAAGAGGGCAACATCTTGGCCAATCTAGATGGCACGTAATACCATCGGGTCAGAATTTTATATGAGGCTTCTTGATATCTGCTCGAAATAGAGGATGTATGAGCCAACTGGAACATAGCTTTCCTCTGTTCAAAAGGGGTCAATGGTCTATCAGCTTCGTCCGGTCGGCCCACTGATTTCTGGTAGTGGGACAGCTGGAAAGCCCGCCAGAAGTTAAGCGGCGGGAGCGAGTGCCTAGCCGCCAAATCCCCCGGCCCGCACCACTCTCCCCCTTCACGCATATGCATGAGCCTATAACAATTTTGGTGTGTCCACGAACGGAGGACACGGTCAGACTGGCTCGCCGGGAAATCTGGGTGCCCTATCACCGGCGTTAGAGGTGACAGGGAGGGGGAGATATCTGGCTTCGGGAAGACCCTCGCCACCACCCTCCTCGTGGGGCCTATCGTCGGGTGTTTGTTGAGAATTTGGAGCTGGCTCGATGGGATCCAAGGGAGTCCCGGAAGGAAGGCATGCGAGGCTTCTTGTTCAATGTGTGTCCATTGTTTCAACATGGAGTGCCTGCACCAGTCGATCACCCTGACCAGGTGAGTCGCAGCGTGATACAGCCTCCAATCTGGGAGGCCCAGGCCTCTGCGAGCCTTGGGAAGGGTCAGGAGGGATGCTGCCAATCGGTGTGCTTTCCCAGCCACAACAAACCTCGAGCATAACCCCACTAGTCTCCTAAAGAATGTGTGGGGGACCTCTATTGGAAGGGCCTGGAAGAGATACAGCACTCTGGGTAGTATGTTCATCTTAACAATATTCACACGGCCGAACCAGGTAAATGCACTCCTATTCCGCCTCCTCAACAACGGGGGGAAGTTGAGACCATATATCTTCTGAGGCTGAGCCGATATTTGCGTCCCCAGGTAAGTCACCGCCTCCCCCTCCCATTTGAAGCGGAAGGTCTTTGAGATCTGCTCTATTCTTTTGGGGGGAATGTTAATGTTAAGGGCTGAGGATTTCTGGTAGTTTATTTTATAGTTGGACACTGCCTGGAAGTCCCGGAGCACCGCCAGCAGGACGGGCAGAGTGGTTTCTGGCCTGGAGATGAAGAAAATAAAGTCGTCAGTATACGCTGCCACCTTATTTTCGACGTGGCCGACCCGAAATCCAGCCACATCCGAGTTCTTCCTGACAGTGCGCAGGAGTGGCTCTAAAGTCAAGACGAAGATTAATGGCGAAAGCGGGCATCCCTGGCGCGTCCCGTTTGATTGATTAAATGGTTCGGAGGGGAGCCCGTTTACTATGACAGACGCAGAAGGGCAAGAGTAGGAAGCTTTAATCCAGTTAGTCATATGTTTTCCAAGGCCAATATGGCTGAGGGTTGCAAACAGAAACTCCCAGCTGACCCTGTCAAACGCCTTCTCTGCATCCGTTGAGAGGAGCAAAGTACCCGTCCCCCCCCGTACGCGCCTGGTGAATCAAATTGATGACCCTCGTGGTGTTGTCCCTACCCTCTCTTGTAGGGACAAAGCCAACCTGGTCCCAGTGGACGAGATGAGGGATAAGGGGCGCCAGTCTGTCCGCAATCACCTTGTTAAATAGTTTCAGGTCGCAGTTCAATAAAGAAATGGGCCTGTAGCTGCCACACTGCATCGGGTCCTTGCCTGCTTTCGGGATGATCGTGATGTGGGCACGGAGTGTGTCTCTAGGCGGGGGGCATCCATCCTTCAGGGAACCAAAGGAGGCCACAAATTGAGGGCAGAGTAGCTCCGCAAATTCCTTGTAATACCCCAAGTCGAAACCGTCTGGGCCCGGTGCCCGTCCCGGTCTAGTGCCTTTAATGGCCTTCAGGAATTCCTCCATCTCTATTTCCTTCTCGAGGGCATTAATCACCTCTTTATTGAGTCTAGGGAGTTCTGATTCCCGAATATAGGAAGCGATACGTTCCAGATGTGTAGACGAACGCTCCTGAGGTAAGTTGTAGAGGCTTTCATAGAATTCCCTGAAGGCCACCGCTATATCAGACGTCAAGTGTTTCCTGCCCCTCTTGGGGTCCTGAATAACCGAGATAAAATTCCTCCCACGTTGAGCTTTCAGTGCTCTAGCTAGGGCCTTACCCGACTTGTTGCCATATTCGTAAAAGAATCTACGACTCCCAACCGCACGTTTTTTAGCCTCAGTGAGGCCGATATCCATAAGGACTCCTGAAGATTCACCAACCTGGCCCCCAGCTCCTTGTCCAAGGTCTGTTTGTGTATAGTTTCAATAGTCAGTATCTCCTGAGTCAGCCGGGCAATTTGTTTGTTTCTCATTTTTTTAAGGCGCGAGCCATGTTTAATTAGTAGGCCCCTGACCACGCACTTGTGGGTCTCCCACACCGACATCCGTGAGACCCCTTCGGTGACGTTAACATAGAAATAGTCCTCGATGGCCTTCTGAATATCGGCCCTAACCTCAGGGTCCTGCAGGAGCGAATTGTTCAATCTCCAATGACCTCTGTGGGGTGGGGTATCTGGGATGGAGAGGATGACCGAGACAGGTGCATGGTCTGAGATAGTTATCTGCCCTATGTCCATGCTGACCACCAAGTGTAAGAACCTGTGTGGGACCAGGAAGAAGTCTATACGTGAGTAGGAGTTATGTGGTGCAGAGAAAAACGTATAGTCCCTCTCCCTGGGGTTGAGTGTCCGCCACGCGTCCATCAGTTGATTCCTATGAAGTAGGGCCTTAATTTTTTTAAGCATAGCGAAGGGGATGTGTGAGACCCCCCTAGAGGTATCCAGTCCAGGGTCTAGGACTATGTTAAAGTCCCCTCCCAGCAGGAGGACCCCCTCTGTAAAAGCCATGAGTTTCTCCAAGGTGGAATGGAGGAACCTGTGTTGATTAGAGTTGGGGCAGTAGCATGTTGCTAGCGTAATTTTTAAGGAGTAAAGTGTTCCCTTAACAAAGAGAAACCTCCCCCCGGGATCCAGGAGCGTCTCGAGATGTGTCCAGGGCAGCGCCCCTGCCAGGAGAATGGCGACTCCCCTAGATTTGGAGTCCGGTGAGGGGCAAAGGTATTGGGTTTTAAAGTGACGGTCGGTGAGATTATGGGATCTTCCTATTTTGAGATGGGTTTCTTGTACAAAGGCAATCTGAGTGTGCATGCGCTTCAGCTCCCTGAGGACGGATGATCTCTTGAAGGGAGAATTCAAACCCTTCGCATTGAGGGATGTGCACTTTACCTTGGACATATTGATATGAGGAGAGAGGGTCCGGGGTCAGATTCCACAAAAATGGGACCAAGAAAAACAACAAAAATTATAGAAGGATAAAAGAGCACAGGACAAGACGATACAAAACAAAAAGAAAGATCAACCGCACGTATTAAATACAACACAAATAAACTTTTCCACCACAGTAACTACAGGGATGTACAAAGAAAATCCCTGCAGCTAGGCGTGGATTTAAACGGGGAATAAGGTTACTGCTCCCCAAAAAGGAGGTCCCCCACTCGTCCGCCAGACGTCGAACGGGAGAGGACCCCAACCTACTGTGGGAACGCAACGGGCTGAAGGCGACCGCGGCGTCCCCCCAGCCAACCCCCACCGCCAAGCAGGCTCCAACTCGGCCGCACTAGCGGCCGTGGAGCACGCAAATGATGTAGACACCCACCCAACAATTCAAATAACATTCTCAGGCGCCCCCTGGCACCCCCATCAACGATCCGCTGGAACCCGCCGGTGCAGGTAAAGGGCTACTCAGAGCCCAGCTGGACATATGACGGAGTGGCCAGGGAAGCAACATCATGGTGACAACAGCAAATAGATAACATGGTATCAAAACAAAACGGAAAAAGGCCATATATGAGACATCTTTGGCAAAGGAACACAACGATGGCCCTGTTTGAGTTAGGACTCATTGTCGCGGGCCCGCGGTGCGGGGGGCCCGCCCCCCGTCCGGTCCCGTGGGGCGGGGGGCTCGCCCCCGCAGACCGGGAGGGAAGAAGCGGGGAAGGGTCCAACCAGTCCGGGACCTCTATTGCCGGCGAATCCAAGAAGGCGAAAAGTTCGGGGAGGTCCGCTGGGGTTCGTAAGGCAAAAACACGCTGGTGTCTCTTCACCAGAAGGTGAAACGGGTATCCCCATCGGTAGGTGGCCCCGCACTCCCGAATCCTTTCCAATAGAGGTCTTAACAGGCACCTCAGGTACAGGGACCGCCTGGAAACATCCTGGAACACCTGCAAAGTGACACCGTCAAAGTCTATCCGGTCCCTCTCCCGTGCTCTTCTGAGGATTTCATTTTTTACGGAGAAATAATGCAGGCGGCAGATGACGTCTCGTGGGCGACCCGGGTCATCAGTTCTAGGCCCCAGTGCTCGGTGGAGGCGGTCGATCACTATTTCCGCAGTGGGTGGACGGCTCAGGATCCCGTTGAAGATACCAATGACCGTTTGCAGCAGTTGATCTGGGCCAGTGGCTTCAGGGAGGCCCCTCAACCTTATATTGTTACGGCGGCTCCTATTTTCTAAGTCATCCAAATGTAGGACCACCGCTTGAGATATGGAACGTTGGGAAGCCATGCTTCTCTCCAGGGCTTCTATTCTTTGGATGGTCGAGGTGTGGGACTGTTCCATGCCCGAGACCCTGGAGTCTAGGTCGCCCACGGCACCTTGTAAATGAGAGATATCCTTCTTAAAGGTGCTTTCAACCCTCAATATAAAGGATTCCAGGTCCGCCTTGGTCGGTAAGGCTTTAAGTTCAGCCCTGATATCTGCAAGGACTCCCGCGTGGCAATCTTGAGAGGGGGGAAGGGGACCAGCTGGGCCGCCCAGACCTCCATCCCGGCAGCCCTGGACGTCATCCTGAACCGCCCCGGTTGTTTTCGTCTTGGGTTGCTCCGGTATAAACCCTTTTTGAGTGGAGGGTAAAGTCCCCCCTTGGCACGAGGGGCCCAGAGGCCGGGGAGGGGGGATCTGTCCCCAGACCGGCTATCCAGGCGCTGTGGTGTGGTCTGGTGTGGGAACGGACCAAGGTCGCGGGCCTCCCCGCTGTGACTGCCACCCCAAGTCCCTCCATCTCGATCTCCTCTGGAGTGCCACGCCGGGGAGGGAGGGGAGCGCCCTGGAGCCCCAGGGGAGAACCATAACCCAGCCGGGTCCGAGGAAGAGTCGTGAAGTGCCCGCGAATTCGAGCTTGGCGGGGACACCCCCCTCATTGGCGGTGTCATCGATGCCGGGGTCCCCTCGCTATCTCTTAGCTGTGAGGGCGGCCCTTCCATCCCAGCTGCCGCTGGGGTCCCCTCTGTGCGCCGGGCCCCAAGCAGTCCTGCAGAGTCCCCTGCTCCAGGGTGGGATATTTCATGAAGGGGCATCCCACGGTCGGGGTCGCCCATGATGGGGGCAGCAGCGCGGAGAGCGGGAGTCCCCCCAGTGTGCTGGTTATGTGTGCCTCCTCCGAGGCTGTGAGTGGCCACGTGGGTACGTTGTGTTGGGGAGCTGGGCCGCAGCTGCACAGGCTCCGCAGCAGCAGCCATTGATCTCCTGCGGCTCCCGGCCCCGACGTCAGACGGCATCTCCCCCGCCTTCCCCCTCCCGCCCGGCGGGGATCTCTCTGTCTCATGCGGCAGCCCGCTCTTCACTGGCGCGCGCACCGCTCCGGCGGCGCCAGCAGCCGACACAGCGGGCTCCGGGTCAGACGTGGAGCCCGACACCCGTCGCTCGTCGCAGCCCTCCTCACCTCTCCTCGGGGATGCAGCAGCACGGCAGGCTGGTACGTCCTCCGCACAGGGGACCCCCGGATCGAGCGCAGCCCCGGCCTCTCCGATCAGCGCCATGTCATGCGGCTCCTCTGCCACCAGACGCGCCGCCACCATCTTGCTGCTCTCGGTGACCTCTCTTCTCCGTCCTCCAGCTTCAAGGTAAGAGCTGATCTTGCGTGCTGGAGGGGATGGAACGATTCTCTGGCCTCTCCGCTTCTTAGCCATGTTAGGGCCAATTGATTAAGGTGGGTGGATGCCCTGATATTATGGGATTAGTCGGTCGGCCGGAGGGAGCTCACGCCATAGACAGCCTCACTCCTCCATGCCCGGCCACACCCCCCTGAGGAATTTTTTGACCTGGCCGGCTATACCCCCCTGGAAGAGGGGGAATTGTTTTCTGATTCAGAATCATCTGATGAGCAGCCTAAGGGTTATGCTGATTCTGGCTCTGACCCATGGGCTCCAGATGATACTGACAGGCTTTTGGCTCACAATTTTGAAGTACTTTCTATCTCTCCTCCTGCCGCGGCTCCTCAGCAGCAGGGGGAGTTGTTTCACACTGCTAAGCCATGTTTGGAGTTTTCTGAGCAAACTCACTTTAATAATCTCGTGCTCAAAGAGTGGGAGCGACCTAGCAGGCTCCCTGGTGTGCCTAAGAGTTGGGATAGGAGGTATCCCTTTCCTGCTGAAGTGGTTAAGCGTTGGTCGTTCCCTCCCGAAGTGGATGCACCAATTCTGGGTTTGTCCAACACTTCTATCATGCATTCCCCTGACTCTACTACCCTGAAGGATGGTGAGAAACGGCGCATTGATCAGCTGGCTTCCCATGCCTTTGCCTGTGTGGGGTCCGCGCTGCGGCTGGTTTGTGCCTCTGCCATTACAGCTGTGGCTATTAGGACTCTGCTCAAAAGTATTTTAGATGGGGCTCCTGATGATGCTGCTAGTGAAGGATATAGAGCCACTTCTGCATTGTGAGGAATTTGCTGCATATGTCCTCTCTGCCTCCATTAGAATGTGTGGCAGGGCTTCTGCCTTGGCGGTGGCTATACGCCGCTCGGTTTGGCTGCGCCAGTGGGCAGCTGACAACACTGCCAAGAAGGCTCTCACTGGGTTCCCCTTTAAAGGACTGCATCTATTTGGGGATCACCTGGACCTGTTTTCTAAGGGAGGCAAGTTACCCCAGCGCAAGAGACTCTTGGCCCTTTCGGGGTTCAGGTTCCTTTCTTCCCTCCTACTGTGGGTCCAGAATGGGAAGGGGAGTTTCATTTGCAGGGGCCCGGGGAGATTTCTGGGGCAGGGGCAGAGGGCGTGGACGCCCTGGCCCCTCCTGGGGTTTCAAGTCTAAGTCTTCCCCCAAGCCCCCTCAGGCATGAAGGGGCACCCTCACCCATCCGGGTGGGGGGACGGCTTCAGCTCTTTGCTCACGTCTGGAGGCGTCATGTCTCAGACGGGTGGATTCAGGAGATAGTGTCCTCCGGTTACAAGATAGAGTTGGCAGCCTGGCCGCCACCAAGATTCATCAGATCCTGGATGCCTCAAGACCCCCTGTCAGCTCAGGGCCTGTTGCTTGCTGTGCAGAATCTACTGGAGCTGGCGGTCATCTACCAGGTGCCCTTAAGGGAAAGGGGCAAGGGCTATTATTCCAACCTTTTCACCATTCCCAAAAGAGATGTTTCTGTCAGACCCATCTTGGACTTAAAGCTTCTCAACAAGTTTGTCAGATCCAGGCGTTTTTGCATGGAGACTCTGCGCTCAGCTGTAAGTTCACTGCGCCCAGGGGACTTCATGACCTCTGTGGAGACCAAGGATGCTTACCTCCATATTCCAGTCTTTCCAGGTCATCAGAGATTCCTCAGGTTCACTCTGGAGGATCAGCATTACCAGTTTGTGGCATTGCCCTTCGGTCTCACTTCGGCTCTCAGGGTATTCACCAAGGTGCTGGCGGGCATTATGGCTCTGCTGAGAGCTCAGGGCATTCGCATTCTTCCCTATTTGGACGACATTCTTCTCCGTCCAACTGGCAGAGCTGGATACTCAGCGGGCAGTGACCACACTGGAGTCATTCGGCTCGGTGATAAACTACTCCAAATCTTCCCTGTCTCCCTCTTTGGTGAAGCCATTTCTGGGCATGAATCTGGATACAGCTCAGGCCAGGATCTTTCTTCCTCAGCAGAAGGTGGACAGTCTGCAAGTGCAAGCTCAGCTCCTTCTGTCCTGCCCTCATCCTTCCATCAGGCAGGGAATGCAGCTGGTAGGCCTGATGGTGTCCTGCTTCGAGGCGGGTCCGTATGCTCAGTTTCACATGAGGCCTCTTCAACTCCACCTCTTGTCTGTATGGGACAGGGACCCTGTGTCCCTGGATCAGGTTTTGGTTCTTTCCCCCCTAGCCAGGTGGTCCCTCTCGTGGTGGCTGGACTCAAGGAACCTGTTGGTGGGCAGATCCTTTCTGGCCCCTTGCTGGGAGACAGTCACCACGGATGCCAGTCTGACAGGTTGGGGGGGGCTTCTGGAGATCCCTAACATTCCAGGGGCAGTGGGGCCCTCAGGAGGCCCACACCCCTATCAACATTTTGGAACTGAGGGCGATCAGGTTGGTTCTAGCCCGCTTGACCCTGCACCTTCGGGGTCGGGCTGTTCAGGTACGCTCGGACAACCAGACAGCGGTTGCCTACATCAATCATCAGGGAGGGACCCGGAGCAAGGGGGCCCTCAAGGAAGTGTCTCTGATCCTGTCGTGGACAGAGGACAATGTTCCCTGTATCTCAGCTGTGTACATTCTGGGGGTGGAGAATCTGGAGGCAGACTCTCTGAGCAGAGGGACTTCTCGCCTGGGTGAATGGTCCCTCAGCAACAGAGTGTTTCGCTCTGCCAGATGTGGATCTGTTTGCGTCCCGTCACAATCACAAGCTTCCAGTCTTTGTGTCTCTGTCCCAGTACCCTCTGGCCTTAGCCATGGATGCTCTGACAATGCCCTGGCAGGGCTTTCAGCTACTGTATGTCCGCGTTTCCCCTGTTGGGCAGGGTTCTGTGAAAGATAGCTCAGGAAGGGGTGCCAGCAATCCTGGTGGCCCCCCCTTGGCCAAGAAGAGTGTGGCTCGCAGACATTTTGCAGCTGGCAGTAGATCAGTACGACCTTCCCAAGGATCCAGACCTGCTCACTCAGGGGCAATTTACAAACGCTGGCTTTAACGGCCTGGCTGCTGAAACCTCCATCTTAATGGAAAAGGGGCTGCCTGCCTCTGTTGTTAACACCATGATCAGGGCTAGGAAAAAGTCCTCTTCTTCCATCTACTAAAGGGTTTGGCGTACCTACATTGACTGGTGTGAGGCTAAATCTCTTCCCTGTCGTGTGTTTTCTATTCCTAGGATTCTGGAATTTCTCCAACATGGTTTGGATCTGGGGCTTCAACTCAGCACTCTGAAAGGTCATGTTTCTGCCTTGGCTGTTTTCCAGGCTTCTGTTGAACAAGTTTGCAAGGCCGCTACTTGGTCTTCTGTTCATACTTTTTCTAAGTTTTACAAGGTTGATGTTCGGGCTTCAGCTGATGCTGCTTTTGGCCGCAAAGTTCTGCAGGCGGCAGTGGTTTAATCTGCATATTGTTGCTTTTGGGGATCCCACCCTACCTTACAGACACTGCTATTGGATGTCCCAAACGTAAGGAATTATCTCTGGAGCAGGACGTGCTGTATACTTAGAATAATACAATTCTGTGATTACTCACCTGTAGAATTGGTATTATATGTATACAGCACGTCCTGCTCCACCCCGCCCTTGTTTTCATTATTCTAAGTACCTCTGTATGGTGGTTGTTATAATGGTTAAAATTGTTTTATTATGGTTGTTATTCTCCTGGCCTTCTTGTTAACTGCTTGTCAATACTGGGGAATTTGTGGGAGGTCCATGGAATATAAGGGGCCGGGAGGAGCCACTTTTTTGCTGTCTCTGCAGTCCAGCGCCATCTTGTGGATGTATTACCCAAACGTAAGGAATTATCTCTGGAGCAGGACGTGCTGTATAAATATAATACCAATTCTACAGGTGAGTAATCACAGAATTGTATTTTAAGCATGTGCATTAGCTTGTAAGAATCAGGAAGTTAAAGAAAAACAAACATAAACTTGTTTGGGTAAGTAGTGCCCTTGCTTGCAATGTGTGCCTAGTCTTAATATAACAGGAGTTTTTTTTTGAAGGTTGTTTTCTCTCTCTAGCTGCTTACTAGGTAATTTGAGAGTAGTATCACAGCAAGTGTGAAAGACCCTATTTTCAAATCGAAAAGAGCCACACTCTACAGGTAAATGACACATATATATTTTTCCATACTTTGGCACCATTTTATCTTATGGAAAAGGTCAGTTGACTCTGTTGAATGCAAGATGGATTTGCTGAAACGACTAAGCATATGCGCAACAAACACAAATACACAACAAACACTACAAATTGTGCTAAATAGCAACACCTAATAAGAGATGCTAAATTGCATTCTTTTACAAAACAATTATGTGAGAGTTCAAACTGGCACAGTACTGAATTGTCCCTTTCATTGGAGGGTTTCATACGCAATGCATTATTTATGCAATACAAGATGGAACCCGGGGTCTAACAATCCCCCCAGAGACCATCAATAAAGGAGCGCAATCAATGATAAATCTATAAAAAAGTTTTATTTAAGCAACAACAAAGACACACATTTAAAACCAACAATCAAGACACATTAAAAAAACACCCCTTTGCTTGTCCTGAACAAATATATATCTTTCCTCAACAGTAACCCGTATAGTATAAGACTGCTGCTCAAATTAATGCATCTCCTCAACCAACCAGTACCTCAATTAGAATCACAATGCGGCACAAAAAACACCCTGTTAAATAAACCTTAATATTTCACTGTGCAAAACTATGCCTATCATATCTCAAACCTAAGCAAAAACCGAAATACTCCACTGTTCACAAGGAAATCCAACAAGTGTACATTATACAGAATATAATTTTATGTTAACGGCATACAATATAATCTTACTCATAATCCAAATAAAGTGACAAAGTACATCAAAGTGCAGTGTGCCAGAGAACAACCATCCATATGGGGTATAGGAGACACAAAGATAAACAAATATACATGAATGCAAATGTGCAAAAGAGAGATACTCAGCTAAAATAACACAGAACATGCAGTCACCGGGGAGGACAATCAGGGCAACAGGGGTGTTCCACCTGCGCGTCGCGGTCCGGCCGACCGCTTCTTGCCTGGGTGAGAAATTGTGTTTCTACCTCTCCGCTTTTGTACTCACCCTATGTGGACCACGTGGCCATGGCGCAGCCGTGCCGACAGGACAGCGCATGTAAGCGCGCGCGCCCCGACCCACCGCCGCCGGAAATGACGCGGCAAGCAGAGCGTCTGTTGTTAGAGATGCTTCAGCCCGCAGTGACAAGCCGGCCCCGGCCAGCCGACATGCCCAGCCCCCACCAACACTGCTGCACGACCCGTCCGGAGGCAGTCAGGGCCGTGCTAAGCTGTATTATGCAGCGGCCCCAACATGTCCCCATGCACGAGCGGCACACAGTCCATGATGGCGCGGCAGAAGCCCCAGTCCACAGGTCCAGTGAGGGCAGCACCTGGATTACTGTGCCACCCCAGGATCGTACAAAACCCAGAATACAAACCAATGTACATTATTTAAAAAAAGATCATTATTACCCCACTCTCTGTCATTAAGTATTAATAATGATATTAAGGAGGGCATAACATTAACCTAGTAGGTATTACTCTGCCGGAGACATTACCCAAAAGTACCACTGCTCATCACTTATTAAACAAGCAGCTTTTATGTTACATATCAATTAGAGAAGTATGATGGAAGGAAATACATAATGTATCTAAGTATTAGCCCCTCAACCCCTACTTGGTTAATGTTATAAAGAGATCATAGGCACTAGATGTGCCTGAGGCATCAGGTACACCAAATACATACAGCCCTCACCATACAATGACTGAAAATGCTCATGTGGAGGCTGATTTAGGACTAGCACCACATATTGCCATTTGTGCGTCTATGTAGCTGTGCTCAGAGCGTCCGGAAGTGGACGCTGCAAATGGGGCTCTGGCACTTCACCACTCGACAAGTAATGCTGTAGTCTCCTGTCCAGCATTGAAACCATAAAGCATGCATTGTCAGAATACAGAACATCTTGTCCTACATTATGTACTAGGTACTTGTAAAGAACAGCTTTAAATACCTGAAAAAGTAAAATATTTGCAAGCCATTGTGATTGAGCACAAATGTGTCATATTTTTTAACATTCACTCAGAATTTTCACTTGCTGCAGGATAAAGCTGATAACAATTTCATTCGCGGAAAATGGTATACAAAAAGAACTCCATGAAAAATCTAATCTTTTCAACAGATTTATTTTTAAACAAGCCCTGAAAGCATGGCAGGTTATCCTTTATTCTTACAAGATTGGCACTGGCAGAAAGAATACTGATTTTTTTTAAACATAATGCAACACTCACTAGGCTGACGTGTTCCTAATGATGACATTTTCCTATTAGATTCAGAAGATATATATACATATATATATATATATATTGCTGCAAAAAAGAAAAGAAAATTTAGCATATTTTTGATTAATAATAAGGATCCTAACAAATGGAAACACAAATTATATTTTTGTTCCATAAATTACAATAGGTGGTGTTTATCCTGTGTATTAGGATTGTGAAGTTTTTTTTTTTTTCTATCTGGCATAGTTTTTAACAGACACAGCATTTCATTTTAACAAGTGTTATTTACATATTTATAAATAAGGTTGTTAGTACACTTAACTCTTTAAATGGGAAAACACGTTAAATTTATAGGGCTGCATCATCGACCATTAAGTGCAAGCCTCGTAATTCGATGTGACTTTTAGTGCCAGCTACGTGAGTCTCATGTAGCTGCCTCTCCAGCCATTAAGTGCCAGCTAGGTGAAATTCATGTGGCTGACTTTACTAAAAAAAGATAGAAACTCACCTGAGCACGCAATCGATCGGGTCGGGTCTTCTCTTCACCCGGGGGGCCTCCAATCCCCCTCCCCCAGGCTCTAGCATCAACAGGAGAGCCCCCCCCCCCACTTCCGACATGTATGAAAAAAAATAGAAAAAGACAGGACCTCACGCCTATCATTCATAAGCATAAAACACTTTTCTGCCCATTGTGCTCTTTGGGATAACCACTATTAACTGTGCAGCTTAAACAAGAGCACTGCGAACTGTATGATGCTAGTGATAAATAAGAGGCAGACCAGCGGCCGCACTGGTGCTGCCTGTTTTTTGTTTGTCACTGACTGCTGCTGAGGGTAGACTTTGACGTCTACTTTCTTAGCACCAGACTCACTCAGTGACAGGTTCTGTCTGATAGTTCCAAACAATGCAATGCTGGCCTCATAGCTGATGGGAAATCATAATATTTAACAATACATTTGGCTTATGCCATGAGAAGGCTGGCAAAAATATAGGGGCCCAGCTTTTAGTTGATCGCCTATAGTAAATTGTAAGAAGTATTGGTATTTTGATGCCCTCTTATCTCCCATAGCAGGGATTATCTCCTATCCAGCCTCAGACCTTCCAGGGGTTAATCTTGCACTGACTATGTAACAATACATACATAATAAAAATGTGACTATACTGCAATGTTGCAGAGCCCGGGTGTCAGGGATTCTCAGCAGAGAAATCCCACACAATATGAGCAACCAGTATTGAGAGCTGTAACACTGTGATACAAAGACAGATATAGTGCAAGGTAAACAAGGTTTAATGCAAACAGGAATCACAGCTAAGCAAAACAGGCTAATACAGGCTAATACTACAGATAAATGGATGTTAGCATTACATAGGTGAAGGGCCAGATGGGGAAGGGTGCAGATGCCAGAGGTGAAGTGAGCAAACATCAAGCGTGTGATGTGAACCCTGAGAAATGAGTCAGCAGAAGGAAACAAGTTCTATAAGGTTTATTAAGGAATGCAAAGTGCTGGGAAACAAAAGATGGTGCAGTTTTAGGAGTTTTGAGCTTACTCCAATGTGGTTAGAGATCGCATTCTGGACCAATGTTGCTTGCTGTGATCACTCACTCACAAAGCTTTAAGGAACAAAGTGGCATATTTGTGTGGTCTTGAAAAAATGAAATTGAAAGGAGGGCAAACTTGGGAGCCCTGCTACGGCTTCGACCAGGAGCTGCAGGAAATGGAGACAAGACATGGAACAGGGCTTATAGTCGCCTTTAAAGTGGAAGAAAACCAGAGATTTCACAATCCTGGGTTTTGTTCCTTGCCCCGATTTGGGGTTACTTGGCTAAGTAAAACCCCCAAATAGCCCATAAGAACATTTCCCCAGTCTTACGGCACAATTGCAGACTCTCGTCCAATCAGCATATGCCATGCATATTAATGTTTGGCAATACAGGTCTTTTTAGATGCAGAGCTCGGCAATAATGAGCGGGAGCAACTGCATCCCTGATTTCTCTGAAGAGTGTGCATGCTTCCATGCCCCCAGCTTATCTGAATGGCTGGCTGCAGGAGGGCGCCTTAGCCCAGAGATGTTTAGCCCAAAGGCGTTTCTTCAGGGTCTTCTACTGGGACATCTGCAAGGGCTTTGTTCCACTTTAAGGAAATTTTATGTTGTACTGTTAGTGGATATTTATAGAGTGGAGTGAAGCCTGGAATGACAATTTTAAGTGTTAATAACCCACATTTGTACCGGCAAATTGTAAACTCCTGTAATGTTCTTTCTTCTTTCATTCGCACCTTATATCACCTTATTCCTTTCATGAGATATGTTAAGAAAAGTTTACAGAATCAAGGCCTGTGTATTCATCGTGGGAGTATGGTGCAGAACAGCACAACTGTGTAGGCAGTGCCCAGATTACAGGATAAAATTACCCGACTAGGTCAATAATGGCAGTGCTGTTATCAGTGCCAGTGGCCAAGTCCCCATTCATGGCTGGGTTCCTTAAAGTGGACCAACACCCAAGATTTTGACTATCCTGGGTTTTGGTCCACTTCGGCTGTGTGAAACCCCCCAGAAACCCCAATAAACTCACCTCTCCCCGCTCCCACGTGACTGCCCGGTCCAATCCCCGCCAACGTCCAGGCGGAGAACAGGAACGTCCAAGCGGCTTCCGCTGCCGGCGCCTCCCTCGCGTCACTTTCGTCGTGCGCGCGCCCGTGCCGGCCATTCACAAACGGCCGGCGCGGGGGCGCGCACGCCTAGAGGGGCGCGAGGGAGGCGGCGGCGGCGGAAGATAAGGTAGGTGATTTGGGGTGTTTGGGGGGGTTTCACCCCGCGGGACATCCCGATCTCGGATGTCCCGCGGGGTGGGAGATGATCGGCCCGGGAATCTTATAGATTTCCGGGCTGATCAACTCTCGGTGTTGGTCCACTTTAAAGGAGTGCTATCTGCAACACCTTTAATAAAAGCCCTGGAGCCCATACAGAACATGCAGTACAGAACACAACTGGATGTAAGCCTATTTCTTTTTCCCCTGCACCCTCACCAGCCCTCCCTGCCTGAGTACCTGCAGCCACGCTGTTTTCCGGTTTGTTTTCCACTGCCGAGGCCACGCCCACAATGGACCTTTTGAGATTGCATCCCTGGCTTTCATGCTGGCCGCTCCTACACCCAGCCATGGGGGGGGGGGTACACACACAGCTACAGGGGAGCCGGGGATGCGGCATTCTGCAATTGCAGCATTGCAGGATCCACCAGCATAGAAGAGCATACCAGTGACCCCGGGGGTTTTACACATCCGGCATCCCACAATAGGATGTCCCGAGGCTAGGCTAGTTGCCGTCCCTGAATTCTTTTAGGTTCCTGAGCAGGCCATACAGGGTTTTGATCCACTTTAATTATTTACTTAAAAAGCCCTAAATGTCCTGAAGATGGCTAATAATTATGTAATTATTAAGTACACAAATGAAATACAGTGCTTAGAAAATTATAGCCAAAGCCAATTTGAAATTGTGGTAAGCCATGTACCTAAAATCTACAATAAAAGTGGAACACAGTTCTTTGACTTCAGTCTTTATTTGGCTTAATGTACAGAATAGTTTAGAGAATAAGAGAGGGTGGATGGAAGGGGCAATATTTTCCGCCAATTATGAATCTAACAAGGCTTAAAGCATGAGAACCTAATACTCGGGTTTCCATGTCTGGTCACTGAGCTGGCTTTATCTACAAGTTCAGCGTTTGAGGGCTCTGTGAATTGCAGAAACAGCTTAATAGATCTAAGAAAAAAATGACAGATATATCACTTAAAATGTAAGTGTTGTAGCTACATACTTTTAACAGTTTTTTTCTTTTATTTTAAATGTCAGTAAAGTAAATTTAATGCACTGTAACATTTCCATTTGGTTATAAATGATCTGGTTTCTGCTCAGGTACAGAATTGGCCATCACTGACTTGGCAAACTTACTAAGCAGCTGCTGTCTTCGGCTAGGACAAAACTCATGTGCAGGGGAAATGACTGGCCAAAGGTTTAGTGAAGACACTTGGCTTGTTGTAACCTGTAAATGTAAAAAGTATTCAGCCTGTGCCAAGAGAGGAAGGAGCACCATGCAATTACATTTTGCAATGGAACAATATGCTAGCGGTATAGCTCAATGAAGATTTAACGAAAATACAGACTTATTTTGCACACACATTTTTTACATGAGAAACTAGAGGTTTTTTTTTTCAGTGGTAATAAATAAAGGCTGGTGCTCTGCCTGTTAAGATAATAGTAGACAAGTCAAAAGACAAATAGATAGGAAATGCCTTTTAGTCCACATTTATTTTTAAAGGCCTGTAACGCTTCAATCAAAGTGTCTTTTAGTTTTGGATTGCATGAAAAGAGGCTAGAGTCACTGTAATGTTATTTTTGATATCTTATCTTTGACCATATTGGGGAGAAATACCCTATTTGGAATTTTAAAAATGTAATCTGGCATGTTCTGCAGGTGAAAACAAAAAATGTGTTTTCGTTTGGCTAGCACATCACACTATAGTAAATATTAGGTATTTTACTAGGTATTTTATCATTAGTCAATGGGGGGGGGGGGGACCACTGCGTTCTTTTCGCAAGCATATATTTGCTATTCTCTATATTTACAGATTTCAAGGAGATCATATGTTATATGTTAATCACTTCCCCTTCACTTCATATGATTGTTGGTGACCATTGTGGATTTCCCAGTAGATTTGCACAGCAAATCTTAATGGTTTCCCTTGGTCATCTTAGTAACTGCCATTTGGTGTCATAACCCATGAATGAGCATGATACATGATACATGATATGAAAAATGTGTGTGCTGTGTACCCACTGTATGAATTAAGTGAGTATATTAATAATAATATTATTTATTTATATGGGTCTGTATATATCTGTTCATATATATACACACCCACAGGTATTTGTGCCGGCACAAAAAAGTCCCAAGAAATGGGCCCCTTTAAATAAATAAATAAATAAAGACCACCTGTACACTGAGCAACAAACAATGAATAGATAGATGAAGTGTAGAAGAACTATCCAAAGAATTAATCGTGATGATGTAAATATAATGCATAAATATACTATAATAAATAATATTAAACCAATGTAAGTACACAATTTTATACAGTGTAACAGTGTATACGATATTTGTGTACTTACATTGGTTTAATATTATTTATTATAGTATATTTATGCATTATATTTAAATCATCACTATTAATTATTTTGATAGTTCTTTTACACTTTGGCCCTTATTCATCAAGCGATAGCGCCAGGTAGTGTCTGACGAGCGCCAGGTAGCGGCAGCTAACGGCGACTACCGACTCAAGTACGCCCGGCGGCGGTCACAATGACGCATTTATCAAGCAAAATGAGGCTAGCGCCGGCGAGAGCGACGGCTAGCGCGGCATTCATCATGAAGCCGCCTGGACCGAACAGCGCCGCTGCAAATTCCCTCACAGCGCCAGGTATGAGCTGTCGCTCCCTGGCGATGTCCAATGCATTTCAATGGAGCAATCTATAATTATTCCTAATTAATTGGTATTAATTTTTTTTTTTTTTTTTTTAATGTCAAAAAATCGGAGAACACTTCTGCAATGTTAGGATTTATTTTTAAGTAAAAAAAAAAATTAAAAAAAATATGTGCAGAATTGATCTAACAGGTCTGAGATTAATGTATTCATATTACAAAATGATTCTAAAAACATGTATAATGTTACATTCCAAAAATATGGTTGTTTAGGGGTTAAAAACTAGTTAATACACATCGCCGCCAGCGCTCTGGGGTTTAAACAAGGAATGGACAGCGACAGCACATTCGGAGCGTGATTTGTTGATGAATATGAAACTAGCCGTTCGCTCTGGCCATTCGTTGTCAGGCGCTCACATACAACGCTGGACCTGTGAAACAGCGACCCCCCAGCCCGTATTCAACATTACCGCACACCGACTGAGTCGCTGTCATCAAGCTAACGCCGGCCAAGCACAGCGAATACTGGCTGGCGCTGAAAAAATCACGCTACAGTCGCTCATCTGTCGCTACCTGGCGCTATTAATGAATCGGCCTCCCCATCTATTCATTGTTTGTTGCTCAGTGTACAGGTGGTCTTATTTATTTATTTATTTAAAGGGGCCCATGTCTTGGGCCTTTTTTGTGCCGGCACAAATACCTGTGGGTGTGTGTATATATATATGAACAGATATATACAGACCCATATAAATAAATAATATTATTATTAATATACTCACTTAATTCATACAGTGGGTACACAGCACACACATTTTTCATATCATGTTTACCATTAGTATTATGGTGGTTGTATTTATTGTTGATGATATGAAGGGGGATTTGCCTTGTTTTTAAATGTCTTGTGTTGTATATTTGTTTTTATATGTTTTTTATGATTAGCTACGCATTAATAAAATGAAATATTTTTGAGGATATATTCTTGCATACACATTTTTTGGTGCTACACATAGGGAGGGAGGTGTGTCCTTTCACGTCCACTCCTAATAGAGCCGTTGTGCCTATAAGTGGGTGTGAGCACAAATAATTAGATAGGTAGTGCACCCCATAGTAAAAATTACAGTAAGCTGATAAACCAGCACCACTCTACCATTTCTGTGTGGCCGCATGAACAACAATTATGGTGCCCCTCTGACCATCTAGGCCTCAGTGCTGTTACACCCCTTCAAGTTACGCCCCTACACAGGAGTCAGGAGTCAGTGAGGACTCAAACTGGCATTGGAAAACACAGTGTCTGTAATTCTAGGTAATGTCATTTAATAAAATGTTTTGTATGCCAATGTGTATATCTTTTTTACTGTTTAACTCCTGACAATATCTCAATAACTGCACCCTCTCCTATTAATCCGGTGTGTAGAAAAGCCCGCTATAAGCCAAAGGCAGCCCTGGAAGAACACCAGATCTGTACCAAAAGCCAAAGGGTCTGGCAAAACAGCAGGGCCAGGGGGGCGGCCTTTTGGCATGTGAGCCCTGGGTTGCCAGCCCTTATGTCCGGTGTGCTAGTACCCTATGGAAAGATGGGATATATATATTAAAAAAAAAATAATAATGAATAATGAATTGACTCAAATCTTGCTACTGTCTACTTAATGGGGGGTCCCCTGCACATGTGATGGGGCATTTTTACAGGTGAATTACATCATTTTTACAATGTGGTATTTTTTTTTTTTAATTTTGAAAACAACATCACCGTATGGGTTATGCAAAATAATTTGTTATTTTGTTCTGCATAGCCTTTAGGGTTCTGTTGTTTCCAAATGTTTAAACAAGTATGCTTACCTCACTGGAAAAATGATGTACCTCACATGTAAATATGCCCCATCACATTGCAAGAGATTTCTTTTAGGGATGCAGGCTGCAATTTGCACCTAAATGTGCACCCAGAGTTGAACTTTACCCCCAATTGGTTTTAAAATTTGCTGCATCTCCATGAGGGAGTTATAAAACATTTGACTTCTCAAATGTCTAATATTAATCATTCACTGCAGGTGTATCCTACTGTTAATAGTCTTAGCACTGAACACCAAATGCTTCAAAACACATTATTTGTGATTTAGCTACCTGCTGAAAGGGGTTAACAGACAGGATTACATTTTTTTGATGGCAAATGTTTCATATTAGCCTTGAATAGACCACCTGCCTTAGATTCCATATGTTAACATACCTGCTGAAATCACTTAATTCTGCATGGTGAAGCGTGCCACAAGGGTAGTGACCCGGTGATCAAGAAACCAGATGTTTGAACAGTTTTGCCGCAAGCATGATAGATTTCTGTAAAGGAAGGAGGACCTGTGTAGCAGTGCAGTGGTTGTGGCTCATTTGTATTCTGATACAATCAGTCAAGTGTAAAAAAAATGCTTTTTAGGAATTAGAATGAACCAGTCACTAATTCAAGTACAGTCATTTCATTTATGACATTAACAGATTATAGAAGATGCAACCTTTGCTAAAAGTGCATTAACTCAGGTTACCTACAGTCAGTGGTGGACTGGGGCCAAAAATCAGCCAGGGATTTTACCAGCACCTGGCCTGCCCATGACCAGCCAGTGGCATATCTGCTGCTCCCTGGCCAGTCAACCAGTAAGCTCCAAGACTGAGGCTGTATCATTAGGGTTAGGACATGGGCTGGGGTTGCTTAGTGGAGGGGGGAGGTTGGGATTGGATGGGAGTGTTAGTAAAGATAGCAGCCCAGGCTGCCCCAAAGCAGTGAGGCACACCGGGTCTGCCTATGGCCAGTCTACCCCTGCCTATAGTAGTTACTCTCAAAATACAGGACATCCAAATTAATTTAAGATCCTCCGCTGAGAAAGGCAAAAAAGTATATATTTAAAAAAAACACTTTAAAAATGAAATTCAGTTTTGTAAAAGAAATCTACTTCAGTGGAAACGAGTAGAACTAACCAATCACAGATGCACAATATTTTTTTTCTGCTTCAATTTTTTTTTGGTGGAAAAGTCTCTCAAAATTTGGTCTCTCCAAAAATTGCAGAGGCTCTCAGAATCAATTGAATAACACTTGAAATGATGCTCCTACTGACCAAAAGGGGTACCAAGGATCCCCTAGCCCCGAACTGGCCCCCTGCACATGGTGCTCACTGCTCCAGAGAACAACATGACTGTTTCTTAGGCCCTTATTTAACAAGGGATAGCGCCAGGTAGCAAATGGTGAGCGAACGGTAATGGCGGTCACCGCCACGAGAACGCCGGCTCCCCTCCGCAATCACACATTTATCAAGCCGATCCTGCTTAGCGACTGACAGAGCGCCAGATAGCGAATCATTCATCATTATTCCAGCCTCACCCCACAGCGCAAGCGAGCGACCTTGAACAGCGACAGGTATGACCTCTCGCTACCTGGCGCTATCCAATGCATTTCAATGGAGCAATCTTTAAATATTCATAATTAATTGCTATTATTTATTTATTTTTTTTTTTTAATGTCAAAAATTCTGTGACCACTTCTGCAATGTTAGATATTTTTTTTAAGCTAAAAAAAAAAAAAAAACTTTGTGCAGAATTGATATTACAGGTTTTTTTTTTTTCTGAAAAATATGGTTGTTTGGGGGTTAAAAAACTACTTTTAACCCATCGCCGCCAGCGCTCTGGGGTTTAAACAAGCATTTCACAGCGCGAGAATTTTTGGAGCGTGATTTGTTAATGAATATGCTGGGAGCCGTTCGCTATGGCCGTTCGCTGTCATGCGCTCCCATACAGCGCGGAACCTGTCAAACAGCGACTCCTAACCCCATATTCAACATTTCCGCACACGACTGAGTCGCTGTCAACAGCCGAACAACGGCCAAGCACAGCAAATACTAGCGGGCGCTGTGAAAATAACGCTTCTGTCGCTCATCTGTCGCTACCTGGCGCTATTAATGAATCAGCCTGTTAGTTTTGACCCTTTGTGATGCTCATGTGATACTGCACAGATGACTCACTATAGGGTTGATTCAGCACAGTATTATTTATTTATTTTTTGCTCACTTTTTTTTTTACTCATGATTGATGAATTAAAAAAAATAAATATGGTGCTGAATTGAGAAAATACATTTTCTCTCAAAAAAGCGTGAGTAAAATAAATACTTGGTGCTGGATCAACCCTATTATGATGATAATGATTATGATGTCCATTTTTTTATGACAGGAGCAGGATGCATTCTGCAGAAGGTGAGCACAGCTTAGCAACTCTCAGTAGCTATTGGCTAATGATGGATTGTGTAGAATTGTCATCCCTGTTTCTGTATTCTATTATTTATGCAGCAGCCCTCGCAATACAGTTTGGCATATTGTCTGTGTGTGTGGATTCTAAATATATGTATTCTCTATGGATGCCTCTGTCGACACTTTTAGACTACACAGGGTGTTGAGGTCACAGAGACACATGGGACTCACATGGGATAACTAGAAATGATCTGGATATCAAAATTGTACTCTTTATCAATCTGATTGCTGTCAGAATAGAGAAGCCAGAGAGAACACACTTTGATTTAATGTCAAAATGGGAATATTCATTCAGAAAATTCTAATTTATGCATATCAAGATAATCACTACCAGTACTGAATCAATTATAGACATATATATTTAACAAGTCTAATGAAGGGCACAGCAGATGGATGGCTAGTTGATTTAGTGACGGTAATGGCTGAATAGATAACATATTACCCAACATTTAAATTATAAATATATATTTATTTAGGGTCGTTTTTGACGAATGTGGTTGATGAATTTTTAATCTCATTGGTCAAAAATGACCCAGGAGAATTTCTAGTCTAGAATGAATCAACAGCAGAGGCTCCCTTTCATGTGATGAAAAGTACTACTCTCAGACAATTGTCTGTGAGTAGTACCAATGTTTTTGTTTGAGCATGACCATGTAATTACAAGGTAAGTGGTGATTAATATATGGGGATAACAACTCACTGGGGAAGCTACAGCGCAGAAGAAACATGTGTTGGGATCTCTATGTATTGTACATTTGCTTTATATCCTCTCATTTTAAATGTATGTTAATATTTTTAAGCTTATGCTTGAGCGAATATTTTGTACCAAATTATGAAAATGAAAAATTATTAAAAATAAAGGTAAGTGGATATTAATGGTACCAATACAAGGTAAGCAAGTTTAATGCAAAGTAAAAGTGGCACTATAGTCAAGTCAGCCAATTTCCTCATTGAATGGCTGCCAGTCATGCGATCTCTGGTAACCAATTGGGTTTCCTTAGTAGACTTGCACATTAATCCTGAATTGTTGGTCGTCACATGACTAGCTGCCATTTGCTAGGTGAATGCATATATCACTAAGGCACACATCAATATTTGAACTGGTTGCAAACCTTGTTGGCCTCAATATGCATAAACCTCAAATTATTATTCTGACAGGTTAATAGTGGGCTGTCCTTATTTACATGACTGAGGTGTCCTTATCCATCGGTAGGACTGACTCTGGGGTTTCACTGCTGTATATATGTGCCCCCTCATTTAGAATGCCTAGTTGCACATCCATTGTCTAGGAAGCCCAAAATCAGGCAACCAGGCAACCAGGCAGCCCATACCTTCCACATTCTCTTGCTGGTCCGCTGCCCAACCACCAGCAACCTTTAGGCTTTGACCGATATTATTGCAAATAAGTGGTTGGGGCCTCACGGTGGGAGACCTTTGTGCCCAGAGCTAAATCCAGCCTTGCTAAATCTGGCCCTGCTAAATCTGGTCCTGCAACAAATTCTTTTCTTTTCAAAAACTGTCAAATAACATTATGATTAAACTGGGGATGGAGTGGCTCTTTACACATTCACCTTTACACATGCCATCCTAGAATAAACCAAGGCCATTAACATTGAGTATTTCAATAAACATGCAGAAACAGTAACAAATGTTTGATTTTCTTTGTAAATATAGAAATACATATGGCGTATACTTTCATTACATATCTTACCCACTTAAGGGATTCCATGTGCGCTCACCATGCGGCATCCATGCCATCTGCTTACACAAATGTGACTGCCTATGAGAGTTTTCACTTAGCAGGTTACTGAACATATGTTTAGTGGATATTGTTGTTTTACATTATATAAGATGTTAGCTTTCATATCTTTATATCTTAACCTCTATGGTGAATGCCACCTACATCGTCTCTTAAGTTAAAGGCATTAAAAAGCTTTATAAAAGCATGTACCTCTGAGACCACATACTAAGCAAATGTTTTACTTACTTTAAGAAGCAGCTGCAAATGCCATCCCGGTTACTCCATCAAATCACTTAGATTCGCCTTCACTGCTGTGGCTATGCTCTGTAATGACAGGCATGTGTAATTTTCATACACTGACTGAAATAAGCATTAAAAATAATGGAAAATTCATTCTCCCTCTTAATCCCCCATGAAATTCTATACGCCAGAAATTGTCTTAAAGGAAAACTCCCTTTTTGTCAGGTTTTTGGTGTTCTGCTTTAATGTTTTCCTCTTCTGGGATGTAAAATAAACATTTGTGTTAGGATTGTGCTCCCTGACCTGTGATTTGCTTATTAGCATGTTGTTTCCACGTTTCCTATATTCCTGTGTGGCTGGGATCCTAAGATGGGAGTGTTTTTTCTGGCCTTGAGTAAAAAGGACTGACAACATGTAGCACACATGGACCTGAGGGGTTTAGCTCCTCAGGCATGTGGGGAGTGGGTTTCCTTGTTTATGGGCTTGGGGGGACCTCCCAATGTGAGTTGCATCCAATAACTCCAAATGAGACCGACTTTATCAAAAGGCCACTTACTTTATTAGCAGGACTTCAAGTACACTTGATTGTTCACAGCAGGTCAAACAGCCATAATCCATATCAGTTCCATTAGCAGTTTCCATAGCACAGCATTACATCCAGGTGGACTTCAACAGGTGGTGGGCACTCATTCTGGTCCCATAGCAGAATACTGAGGCCTTGGCTTCCTCCATCAGTGGAATGGTTCACCTTTCCTGTGGTCACTTAGGTATGGTTAGGTATGAATGTGGCTCTCCTGCTCTCTCCTACACCAGTGACTGCTGGCTGCTACCAGTTGACTCTGCTGATACTTTCCTCACTCCTGTTTACTACAATAATAATCATACTCTCTAACCCATGACCTCCCTATATATATTCCCACTGGTTGGCTTCTAGAACCTTTTCTCTAGTGTTACTCACCTCTATCAATGGCAGATCAGCTGTATTCCTATGTGGTTAGGTAGTAGCCAATGGTTTGGTAGACCTGCAGTGTCACAATCCATTCGTCACCCAACAGTGCAATCTTGTGGTGATGTAGCACAACTGCAGGACCGATATGAACCATCACACTGAAGAACCACAAAGATCATGGTTGACCACTTTATGCCGGCCACATACATATCCCAGAATCCTTTCTCTGTAACAGTTGAACACATTAGCAGCTTTGGATAAGTCACACAGCAGTTTTTTACCTCCCCAGCTGCGAAGGTTGCTAGTAACCTTTTATTTACCTGAATACAAGACGACAGGGTGATCCTCTCTATCTAAATAAGCTGAATTGCCTGAGAATGAGTTAAAACTGTCACCTGTGTTTTGATTAGCAAGCTAGAGAGGGGCAAGTGTCTGATCTAATGCACCAGTTAATGTACATTGCTCAGGTAAATGCATTGTTGCTAGGGGAGAATGGTTTTCTTTTATAAAACAGAGTTGCAAACAAATAAAAAAAAAACTTAACAGATAAGTTTAGCACACCGAAGACATAAAAAAATAGAAATTGAAAGTGGAATTAACCTTTAAAGACATTTTCTGGTACAGCTGGAAAAGAAAACTCCCCAAAACTCTATTGCTCCATTTGTATGCATGATACTGAATCATTTTCAGCACTTACATTTGCTCCTACATCAATTCAGAGCTGAAACACCACCTCACTGATTTTCTAGTGGTATTGGCCATTTTGGAGCTTCCTCTCCCAGCATCTCAGCCATGCTGCTGCCTGGATTTTACTGACATAACTGAGATTGTATAGTAAAAAAAAAAAACAGCAACTTCCAGGCCGACTGCAGGTCCAGGAGACGCCATTTTGTTTTTAAAATTTACCACAGCAGAAGTCAGAAAGTGAATTAATTTGTATGTGCAGCAATCTGAATTGCCCTGCAGAGGGATACATATGGGCACTGTTTGTTGTGTTGTTCTGATTTAAGTCATTTATGACTGTTGGTTAATTGGCAGATAAAAACAACATAACTAGATAAACAAAACATTTGCCCTTCAAAATATGCATTGGTCCACTGCATCTTCACTAAAAAACATGTAAACTGAATTGTTCACCTAATTCTTTTTTTAGAGGTATGTATTTTTTAAGTTAGTGTATTAATCTCTATTTAAACCGGAACAGCCTGGCATAGTTGGAAAAGAAAGGTAGCGGCCATTTCGGAGCCTCCTCTCCCAGCATCTCAACCATGCTTCTGCCTGGATTCATAAATGACAATGTACAGTAACAGGAAACCCAGCAGCACTTCCTGTTTTTAGGTGGCCTGCAAATGCATGAGCCGCCATTTTGTTTTTAAAATTTACTACAGCAGAAGTTAGAAAAAAGTAAATTCATTTTTATGTGCAGCAATCTAAATTGCCCTGGGGAGGGATGCATATGAGCACTGTTTGTTGTGTTGGTCATTTTTGACTGTTGGTCCGCTTTAGAGGTTTTGTCCAGATTAAGTGTGAAAATTAAAAAGTATTTGATTTCCTACAATTCTTTGTTTATGTCGACAATTCTTTGCTAAAAAGGATGGTCATAGTTAAATAAAACCCATGGTCTGAGGGTCTGAATTGCAACATCAACATCTTAATTCAGCAGCTAGGGGCATACTTACCAATGAAGCAGCACAGGCACCATGGAAAAAGAGGGCCCGACGCAAGCTACCCACACCACCTCTGCAGAACATATGCCCTGCACCGGTGCTGCTGATGGGGTTGTGTGATGGGGCTCTGCTATGGGACCCCATCAGGGCTGTGAATGTCCCTATCAGCAGCTCACCTGGATGTCTATGGGCCATAGAAATAACTAACCTAAACACATTTGAGATGGTGAGCTTGACACATTAGATGACAAGCTCTCCTACAAGACTTGGAGAGAAGGTCTAAGGCCCTTATTCATCAAGCGATAGCGCCAGGTAGTGTCTGACGAGCGCCAGGTAGCGGCAGCTAATGGCGACTACCGACTCAAGTACGCCCGGCGGCGGTCACAATGATGCATTTATCAAGCAAAATGAGGCTAGCGCCGGCGAGAGCGACGGCTAGCGCGGCATTCATCATGAAGCCGCCTGGACCGAACAGCGCCGCTGCAAATTCCCTCACAGCGCCAGGT
The DNA here is from genome assembly GCA_027917425.1 of Gastrophryne carolinensis. Lineage (NCBI taxonomy): Eukaryota > Metazoa > Chordata > Amphibia > Anura > Microhylidae > Gastrophryne > Gastrophryne carolinensis. Next base: position 93,233,875 of record CM051235.1, read on the forward strand.
ATGAGCTGTCGCTCCCTGGCGATGTCCAATGCATTTCAATGGAGCAATCTATAATTATTCATAATTAATTGGTTTTTTTTTTTTTTTTTTTTTTTAATGTCAAAAAATCGGAGAACACTTCTGCAATGTTAGGATTTATTTTTAAGTCCAAAAAAAAAAAAAAAAAATATGTGCAGAATTGATCTAACAGGTCTGAGATTAATGTATTCATATTACAAAATGATTCTAAAAACATGTATAATGTTACATTCAAAAAATATGGTTGTTTAGGGGTTAAAAACTAGTTAATACACATCGCCGCCAGCGCTCTGGGGCTTAAACAAGGAATGGACAGCGACAGCACATTCGGAGCGTGATTTGTTGATGAATATGAAGCTAGCCGTTCGCTCTGGCCATTCGTTGTCAGGCGCTCACATACAACGCTGGACCTGTGAAACAGCGACCCCCCAGCCCGTATTCAACATTACCGCACACCGACTGAGTCGCTGTCATCAAGCTAATGCCGGCCAAGCACAGCGAATACTGGCTGGCGCTGAAAAAATCACGCTACAGTCGCTCATCTGTCGCTACCTGGCGCTATTGATGAATCGGCCTCCCCGTCTGGATAGGGGAAGGTCTCTGATTCTCCAATGGGAGCAGTGTTCCTTCACCTAATGAGCACACCTGCAGTTGGGCCACTGTGCAGTAACTGGATGACTCAAGGTTGCTCATGCTATACTAATGATAGCATCAGCAAACACAGGAAAAGCTTTTTTCTGATCCCCTAATAAGACTTATTGAGGTGTAGGAGGAATACTTCCAGCCTTGTGCTGATCAGGGTAACACAACCAAAACACCTGTCCACAAATAGAGGGTGTTTGGCTGTAAAGTTTAAGCTAGTCCTTGACAAAGTACATTCTATGTGCCTTAGATGGCCCCAAGACGAGCTCCTTGTGTTGGTCACTATGTAAATCCTTTTCGATCTAGTAGAGCACCTTTTTTCCTTTACCTTTGAGTAGAAGGTCTTTTGGTCTCTTTAGCCCCCCCCCCCCATAGTAAGCCTAATGTGGGTCTCTCCACATGGTTGCCTACAACTCTGTTTTCATGTTAAATTTCTGTTTTAGAACTGTCTCTGATTCAAATCTCTGTAAAAGAAAAATGTCTACATTCAGCTCAATTTCAGCATTGGCAACAGAAATAGAAAAAAATAAAGCTATTTTCCGGAGTACAAGTATCTGAACTGTTAACCATTACAAGAAGTAAAGGAAATCTAAAGTCAACAGTAAAAACAGAAAGAAGACGCTTCATTTATCCTTGTCTTTTGTTTCTGTTAAAGTAAGGAAATAACGTTGCATGTAAACAAACATTGTTTATACAAGCTGAGCTCTAATAAGGCTCTTATCAAAGACATTGTTATCAGGTGACATAATCAATAGAAGCAAGGACACTAATCGCACAGGTAAAATAACAGATAAGATGCATGGATAACAGAGCAAATAGAATGTTGCTGGTCAAATTCAGAAAGCAAGTATGAGTACATAACAGGCTAAAAAAAAGAAAATATGATGAGCTAGAAACAATAAAGACAGTAAAAAAACACAAGGTCATGCGCAAAGTACTAAAGATGAAACTACTAAGATGAACTACTAAGTAGTTGAAAAACAAATCATGTTAGCAGTCTTGAATTGGAAGAAGCAACTTTTCATGGACATTGCATAACATAAAACGGATACTCATATTAACTAACCCACAGCAGACATGTCTGTGTCTGCTTCATTTAAACCAAACCTTCAGCATCATTTAATGAAAACCCCAAACCCTTAAACGATTCCCCAGCATCTAAAATTAATATATTTTAAGTTTTCAGTCTCTTACTTATTTTTCTTTCCCCTGCTGGGCTTCAACTCTGTTCAGGACTCTAGGATACGAGTGCTGCCATCTTGCCTCGGAAGCATCACATTTTGAGGAGAGGGGTGAAAAGCACATGGGGGCGGGTTATAGCTGTGCAGAGCTCGGGTCAGGAAAAGGACAGCAATCCCAGAATGAAGAGCGGCATAGTCAGAAAACACTTCCTGTCTGCAGGCAGCCTGATACTCCACGGGCCACCATCTTGTTTAAAAGCTCAGAAAATGCAATAGGTGCAGGTAGGGTGATTTTAAATATGTATGTACAGGGTAGCAGAAAAGATAGGCTCTTAATTTGGGTGAAGGTCCAATTTGAACTTGCCTGATAAGTAATTTAAGGTTTATAGGCTTGATTCAGAGAGATTAAAAAATATTTCCGTTTTAGTGCCGATCTGTTTTTTTTTTTTTAATTATTTTCCGCTCTCGTATGAGTGTGAGAGCGGTTCTGTGCATGCATTGCAATCCTTCTGTAAAGTTTCCGTCCGTTCGTATGCCAGAGTACGAGTACAAGGATGTCATTTTCCATCGTGACTTTTCTGTTTCATTTTCTCATGTTACAACGTAGGCTTTCGATTTTGCCCTTTTTCCATCCTCTCCTCCCACGAATCCTTTACGTTTCCCGATAGATTCTGTCTCCCTTTTTCAATAAATAATCGTCCAGACGGAAACCCTTACGATCTTGCGCCTGCACTACAAACTTAACTCATTAAAGTGCTCGCCTACATATTTGACACCCTCACTTCTACTACAATGTTTAGCTAAATCAATTAGCCCTATCCTCCATCTTCCCTTTTGGACCCTTAAAGCTCACCCAAACCACTTAGCACTATCCTCCATCTTCCCGTTTGGACCCTTAAAGCTCACCCAAACCACTTAGCACTATCCTCCATCTTCCCTTTTGGACCCTTAAAGCTCACCCTCAACCACTTAGCACTATCCTCCATCTTCCCTTTTGGACCCTTAAAGCTCCCCCCAACCACTTAGCACTATCCTCCATCTTCCCTTTTGGACCCTTAAAGCTCACCCCCAACCACTTAGCACTATCCTCCATCTTGCCTTTTGGACCCTTAATGTCCCTAAAACTTACCGAAACCACTTCCCGGTTAGGTTCTTCTTCCATTTTAGGCCCCTAAAACTTACCCAAACCAGTTCCCGGTTTGGTTCTTCTTCCATTTTAGGCCCCTAAAACGTACCCAAACCACTTCCCGGTTAGGTTCTTCTTCCATTTTAGGCCCCTAAAACTTACCCAAACCACTTCTCGGTTAGGTTCTTCTTCCATTTTAGGCCCCTAAAACTTACCCAAACCACTTCCCGGTTAGGTTCTTCTTCCATTTTAGGCCCCAAAAATTTACCCAAACCACTTCCCGGTTAGGTTCTTCTTCCATTTTAGGCCCCTAAAACTTACCCAAACCACTTCCCGGTTAGGTTCTCCTTCCATTTTAGGCCCCTAAGACTTACCCAAACCACTTCCCGGTTAGGTTCTTCTTCCATTTTAGGCCCCTAAAACTTACCCAAACCACTTCACGTTCATCTGAATCTTCATCTCTAAATATTTATTTTACCCTTCATTTTGTGTTAATGTATTTGTGTTTAAAAATGACACTGAAACTTTGTTTTGGTTTTTTTTTTTTTTTTTTACTTGAAGGCCATTTTTGTGGCCCATTAGATTTTTTTTTTATAAAACAGGTGGAAAACAACTTTAAAAACCACAACATTAAAAATATTAAAAATTTAAAATTTAAAAAACTATTTACAAAACTAAAAACAGTGACAGGACCCAGGACACTATTCTTCTTCTGTTGTCCCCAATGAGTCAACCAGCTGCTGCATATCGGCCACCAAATCAAGGACTCTTCGATTCATTTCTTCCACTCTTGCCCTTGTGGTCCCTGTATCAATTTAAGAAACAAAATTACTTCGAGACAAATACATGTTTCTCACCTGTGGATGGAATGTTTTGGAGTTGCAAACATAAATCCTGCCGACATATGTCAGTCTGCTAAGTAATTACTCTAAGCAAGTGGGCACTGGTCAGTCTGCTAAGTAATTACTCTAAGCAAGTGGGCACTGGTCAGTCTGCTAAGTAATTACTCTAAGCAACGGGGCACTGGTCAGTCTGCTAAGTAGTTACTCTAAGCAAGCGGGCACTGGTCAGTCTGCTAAGTAATTACTCTAAGCAAGTGGGCACTGGTCAGTCTGCTAATGCCATTGACTATGGCTTTATGTATCTGGGTGATCATGTCACTTAACACATACTGCAAAGAATGACATTACAACTTACTTGGTTGGTGGCCGAAGGATGCCTCGTTGGGGACAACCCTACGTCCTGGGCCCTGCCACTGTTGTGAAGTAGAGGCTGTCGAGACATGGCAAATAGGGTCACTTATGATGTCTTAGTTAACAGTAATCCAAATTCAGTTTCAATGTGTGTGTCACATCACTCACCTTCTCCCTGTGCCTCCTGGGCGAGATCTGCTGCAGCCTGCGCATCTTCACCCGCTCCAGAAGCATCTACAAAAACAGATTAAGGGAATCAGCTTGGGTGGAAATTGCATGTATATGTGTGTGCGGTTACATGAAGAGTCACATACCAGAGGCTCCCGCCTGCGTCACTGGGTACGACTCCCTGCGCCATGCCGCCCCTTCTCTGTGGAAAGGTCCAGGGGCTGGTCGGAGGACCCAACAGAGGAGGGGTAGGACCGTCAGACTGGAAATCCACCACCTTCACTTCCAGCTGCAGATTCATGCAGCACTGGTCGGCTTGTGCACCTCCGGGTGCGGCGGATTCGGTAATCCATTTCCAGCACTACAAAAGAAATACAATTAGAAATCAATACCTACCTTCTGCATGAGTTACATCTGCCATGCAATCGCTATGTACTTAAAAGGGAAATGGATTCCGAAAAAGCGCCGCACCCGGGGCATGTGCAGCGATTTCAGGTCCGACCAATGCTGCATGATCTGTGTGTGGGTGAAGGTGGTGTCCGTCTGATGTTGTATTTGGGCAATGATCTCCAGGGCGACGGTGTGCTTCTCAAAAGAGTTGGGCAGGTAGTCGTACCTGCGCTCCAGCATGGTCTACAAAACACCAAATAAAGCAAGGTTTTAGTTCAAACTGCATACAAATATCTGTAAACAATCGATCATTTGACTAAATGACATTAACAGACACATTTGTAGCCTAATCCAATCCTTGAAGCTGGTCTCAGTGTTGGTTCGCACATGTGGGCCCTCACTTCGTTTGAGACACTTTTGAAACCAACCGTTTCTTCATGCGCGCTTCCTTATGTCTTGTCTCTTGTCTGCAGCAGATAAGTAATGCCCCTGTGGTTTCCGGGTTCCGCACAGCCGTACGAACAGCCGTACGCACGCGTACGCGAACGCGTAAACGTCAGACCCCGGCATTAGTATTTAAAGGGTCCTGGAGCCACAGCTCATTCTCTTTCAGTCTCATCATTATGCCACCAAAAAAATCCGCTGCTAAGGCCAAAGCAGCCAAGGAAGCCAGCAGGAAAAAGGCAGAGAAGTGTGAGGAGGCTTCAGCAGGCCCCACCACTCGCTCAAAAATGCCAAAGGCTAAGCAGCCGGGAACCCACAGTGGGCAGGTGAAGGCGACCACAAAGGCACCCACAAGCACAAAAACCAAGGAGCCAGCGCCAAAGAAGAAGGCCCAGCCAAGCAAGCACACAGGTACGGCCCCTAAAAAGCACACCAAGAGGGTGAGAAGCCCCAGCCCCCAAAGGTCACCATCACCCCACCCACGTGGGAAAAGCTCACATGCAAAGAGGCCAAGACACCGGGCCCGAAGCCCCAGCCCCCAAAGGTCAACATCACCCTACCCACGTGGGAAAAGCTCACATGCAAAGAGGCCAAGCCACTGGGCCCGAAGCCCCAGCAACCAGAGCTCAACATCACCCTACCCACGTGGGAAAAGCTCACATGCAAAGAGGCCAAGCTGCTGGGCCCGAAGCCCCAGTAGCAAGAGCTCAACATCACCCCACCCACATGGGAAAAGCTCACATGCAAAGAGGCCAAGCCACCGGGCCCAAAGCCCCAGCAGCCACAGTGCACCATCACCCCTCCCACGTGCATCAACCTCCCAGGGCCATGAAAGTGTGAAGGGGCCACAGAGGCACAGACCAAGAAGCCCAGCATCATCCACCACGCCCTCTCCTCCACGCCCACATTTGGCACCGGCACAGGTGGAAAGGCACTCTCCATATGCCACAGCTACGCCTGCTAGTTCAGTGGCCACCCAGCCAAGAACCCCAAGTCCATATCCAAGTCCAGTTCAATTAGAAGGCAGCCACCTGTCCTACATTTCTCCCCAACACAGCCAGCCCAGAATGTCCCCCGATTTGCCGCCAACCACTGATGAGCCAGAACGTCTAGCAACAGGGCGCACATTGCGCCGAGGCCACTTGAGTGGCAGGTTTGGTGAGGCCCAAACTCTGGCATTGGCTAGTGGCCTCACCTTGTATTATGATGAGCTATATGGGCGCAGATCCAAAGCTACAAGCAAGCAGCGCAAAGCCGAGATTTTGGAGGAGCTCACCAGACAGGTCAATACAGCGGGGGAAGTGCTCAAAGATGTGGAGCAGATACAAAGGAAAATATCGAACCTAAAGTATGCAGCACGGAAGAAAGAAAATAAACGGCGTAATTACAGGTACATATATACTTTGTGGATATGACTTCGTCTTGTATTGCAAACATATAGCTAAATGTGTGCAACTCTCTTTTTCAGCTTACAAACTGGCGGCGGATTCCCCACCAAACTGCAATTTACCCAAGCTGAGGAGATGGTGCTGGGCCTGCTACATCCTGTGGCCTTAGAGGGACACTCGGCCCGACAGGACACAGACATCCCTACTATTCCTGCATGTTAGTAATGTTACTGTGTATGTGAAATGTGATCTACATGTAAAATTAGGCACAAACCCATATATTAACACATGCCCCTAGGGTGTGCCTTGTAGTGGAGGTAACAATTTAAACAGGGTGTGTTATGTGTGACGACTCATCATTTTCTCATAGATTATTTGGGAGAGTCTTGAGGAACACTATTGAGATTAGCAAAGGACTGCCTGTTATGTATTTAGAGTCAATTACATACAACACTTCCAGCTTTATCTGTAGCCAATTTGGTTTGGAGCTGTGCTTTGCTCAGAAGGACTTGATCTGGGGTGCTTGAAAGTTTGACCTAGAAACAATGTCAAACAGCCTAATCTAAAGGCAAATGCTATTTGCAAGTTGAGTGTGGTCCCATAATAGGCTTTTAGGGATGTGTGAAGCCTCAGAACAGCCAGTACATGCATGTTTATTTTGGTTAAGGAGACCAATGTGTATGTAGTTGTTGACTTATACATCTAACAGATAATGGCAGTCATAGTCACGTTTAACTTGGTCTTTTGGGGGAGTTGCCAGTCATGCATGGGCCCATGTTTGAGTTAACCATATGTGTTAATACACATCAGCAATGCCTAGTTGTGTGTTAACATGCCTTCTTTTCCCCAATGCAGCCCAGCATCATCACTCAGCTAGTGAGGAATCCTCTGCCAGTTTTACCATGCCGTCTACTTCCGTGCTGCCTCGGACCCAGGATCCGATATATACGATAAGTGTCTTTTTATGATGTTGCTTATGCATGTGCCTTGCCATGTTTCTTTTTGCGGAATTACATATGTATTCCCCAAACTGAAGCATTTTTATTTACATGTCCCAACAGACCCACACACTGATGGAGGAAATCCGGGAGCTGGAGGAAGATGGAGCTTTCATTGAACCTTCAGAACAGCTCCCCCTGGGACAGAATCTGCAACTGTCCCAACATGTTTCTACACAAAATGCTCAGCAGCAGAGTGAAGATGGCTGCATGCTGCCAGCCCATCGTGGGCAGCATGCAGAGACTGAGCCGAAAGTCCCCAGTGTTAGCTCTGCTGCTGAGGATTTGCAAAGCAGACCTGTGGCTGCTGGTAGACCTAGAGCCACATCATCTGCACGCCACTAGGGAGGCGTAGTCGACTACGTCGCCCAGTTGCCCAGGGGAGGGGCGCGCCGATGATGGAGTCAGCATGGCACCATGAGAGGCGGCTATTTCGCCTCCAAAATCAACAAAACCATGAACATCTTCATGGGCAATTAGATACATTAAACAACACCTTAAACTCCATGTTGACTGAATTTAGGTCCAACAAAAGCCACATGGCCACCTTATCCAATTATTACAGTGCCATGCTTGAGGAAGTTCGAAATAGCAACAGCCACATGGCCACCTTAACTAACAATCTCCGTGCCATGATGGCTGAATTTCGAACTTCTAATAGAAACATGTTGGAACAGTTGCAGATTCTGAATGCCACACAGGCCCAGGTGAGGGCCCACCGCCAAGGCATCCCCCATTTTAAGGCCTATTTGGCCTGTATCTGCTCCACATCTTTGCTCTACATCCCCACTGTATTGACCTGTCTTGTGAGCCCTACCAATATACCCTTTTGGTATGGCTTTGCTTGTTTGCTTTGGATTTGCACCCATATAGCTCATTAGAGTGCTGAGGTAGACCATTAGCCAATGCCGGAGGTGAAGCCTCAATGAACCTGCCACTCAAGCTGTTGCGCTGCATGCTTGTGGCGAAATACATTTGTTCTGGCTCCTCCTGTTTGTAGGCATGATTGGGGGACATTCTAGGCTGGCAAACTACTACCTTGACCCCTGGCTAAGATTGAACTGGACTTGGATTGGGACTGGGGGTTCTTGTTTGGGTGTCACACTGACTAACAGGTGTAGATGTGGCATAGGTTTGGCTGCTTCACACCTGTGCCTGTGGCAAATGGGCCAAGCAGGAGAGGGCGTGTCTGTGGGCCTATTTGTTTGGTGGGCAATGTGGACTTGGAAATGCTTGGCACCTATGTTGATTTACTTTTGATTTACTTTTGATTTGTATGAAACTTTCCACAGGAGTGCCTTACTTTACAACTCCTGACTCTGGCCAATTGCTATGTGGGCTGATTTGCCTAATCTTTCATTTGTGTTTTGGCCATGTATTTTATGCTGCTATGGGAGTGACCATCAACTCCAATGTTTGCTTTGGAAATAAACTACCTAAAATTGTAATTAACCTGTGGTGGACTAAGTTTATGCCTTTATGTTTTGGGGGAATCAAGATGAGTTAAAGTAGGCAGTAACAAATTTGGAACATCTCCAAAACAAATAAATTACATCATGTGTGAGGTTCTTTGCAATTATTTCTTTACTGTTTGAAAAAGTAAGAAACACACAGAAAAACACCAAGGTTCAAAAACACAAATAACAAATAAAGGGACAAAACAAACAAAGGAACACAGCATTAAGCAAAATGTGTATAAATTACATAAATTACACATTACTCAATAAATGGAATCCCCTAAACGGCCATCAACATGACTAAGAGCCTAAGTCACTTTTGCTACACAGCATGGGCATACATAGTGCACAGCCCAAAAAAAAAATAAAGAAAAAACAAATAGATGTGGAATCAAATTATACATCAAAGATGGTGGATGTGGGCCATTCAGGCAGACTGCTAACAGGTATTGGTTTCGGACTGTGCTGCTCAGCATTCTTGGATGTCTTAAATTCTCAGGACCCTGTATCTGCTTGGAGTACAAAACAGCTCTAATCCTCCACTTGCAGTTTATCCCGCTCTCCTCTACTCAGTAAGTGTAATGCATCTAATCAAAGATGGCGCAGACCCTATTAAAAATTCAAGGACATAATTTAAGCAGAGTGTGGGGAAGACTAATTCTTACTTTACTCTAAATTCTAATTCAACATTTTGCTAATGCAGGACTAACATTTGGCAAGGCTTGGTTGCTTTAAAAATCTAATGGTTAAGGTCGTGTTTCACATGTAAACAAGGTGTGAAAAAAGGCATAGCTTCATACATGGAACACAAATTAAATTCATAGGTGTACATATAAAAAAAAAGGGACGTTATTGGCGTCAACTTACCGAGGAGCCATCCACCGGAAAATTCCCCAGACTCAAACCGACCGTACAATCCAGATCTTCGAAGAATGTAGGCATCATGGGATGAGCCTGGGAACCAGGCGAGCAGACTTAGGAACCGCATGTCCGTGGCCACCACTGCTTGGACATTCATTGAGTGGCCCATTTTGCGGTTCCTGGGATTTAAAAAAAAAAAAAAACATTATAAAGGAAAGGAAAACTAGGGAAACACTAACTAATCACACACTAAGCAAAACCTGTGGCCCAATTAAAATAGTAATAAACAACATAAGTATTCTGCCTTGGCAAATAGAAATATGTCTGTTTGAAAACGGAACAATTAACTTTCCAGGGTGTATTTCAGGTACACATTAAAATGTTTCCTTGGTGAACACATGTGACATTTATATGCATGCTTCCACAGGGACTCTTTACAAGGATGGAATACTTAAAAGGAGGGCTAAATTTCAAGGAGTACAATACACATACATTTACACTCGATTACTTGCTGGAACTGGCCCAATACCATCAAACAGCCACGTGGCCATTACAAAACAAAATTTATTGATAGCAAAAATTCATGGCACTAATAAAGGTACACAACATTTATAAAAACACATTTACAGTGAATCTAAAACACGGGGGCCCCCCCAGACATGCAGCCTCAACAGCCACACTCACTTCACGTTCACTCCTCCTCCTCTCTAGCCCAACCTGAATCTAAGGGATGTGTGATAACTTTCTAAATGTAGAAAAGATGATTTGATCCCGGCGCTGACTTTATCCGTTGTAATTCAAGGAGTGTTCACCACCTAAACTGGCCATTTAAACATGTATAAGCCAGCATCTTGAGTATAATGTTCAGCTGTATATAAAGCCTCTGTGGCTGCCACCATGAACGAGACACTGTAAAGTTATTACATAGAGGAAGTATACAATCAGTTGAGTGATAGTACAACCTATCGTAAGATTGAGAAGAACCCTTTTCCACAGGTGGTTGCTGCACTAAATGATAAATTAGATTGGGCAAAGGAGGAGGGGTTGTTAACCCCCAAATTATTTGACTACTTGTTTGTAAGAGACTTTAATATGCCAGTGCTCTACACTATTCCCAAAATTCACAAATGCCCTTCCGCACCACCAGGCAGGCCCATCGTGTCTGGGAATGGAGGGCCGCTTGAAGGCATTGCTAGATTAGTCGACGAGAACTTGAAGCCTTTGGTGAAGGTTCTACCGTCCTTTGTATTGGACACGGGTGATGTCCTACGGAAGGTAAGGTCATTCAAGCTAGAAGGAGACTGGCTTTTGGCCAGCATTGATGTTGAAAGCTTGTATACCTCCATTCCCCACACGGTGGGCCTGCAAGCGGTGTCTCGTTATCTGGAGGATCTGGGGCCCTGCGACGCAGCCTATAATGAACTGGTTGTGGAGTGTCTGGAGTTTGTTCTTAAGAACAACTTCTTTCGCTTTCGCAGGGATTTCTTCCACCAGATACGGGGCACTGCTATGGGAGCGGCCTGTGCCCCATCTTATGCCTGCCTGCATTTAGGACGGTGGGAGGAGGAAGAAGTGTACGGGCGGCCTGAGTTTGGGGCGCAGGTCGCTCTCTGGTTCCGCTACATCAACGATATTCTGGTGGTGTGGAAGGGAACTGAGGAGTCTTTTGAACTCTTTGTTACGAAGCTCAATCAGAATAGTCGAAACATAAGGTTGACCAGTAAAGTTGGCCCTTATGAGCTAGAATTCCTATATCTCTGTATCAAGCGGGAGGGTGAAGCATTACTCACCTCCACCTTTAGAAAGCCCACTGCTGGCAACACCCTCTTACATTACTCTAGCCATCATCCAGCACCTCTACGTCGTGGGATCCCTTTGGGACAATTTCTGCGTATTCGCAGGAATTGTGGGACAAAACAAGAGTACATACGAGAGGCACGACAACTGACCAATGGATTTCGGGATAGAGGCTATCCGCACAGGCTATTACGTACTTGTTTTAAAAAAGCGTTAGACCTAGATAGGGAGGACTTGCTAAGAGGTAAAGGTAGTCGATCACGGTCCCCGGGTGATCAACCAGTGAGAGTCATTACACAATTCGGGATGCACTGGGAGCAGTTTCGTTTGATCTTGGAGTCAACTTGGCACATTTTGTGCCTTGACCCGGTAATAGCTAAATGTGTGGGCCCGAGACCACTTCTGACAGCACGCCGCGCACCAAACATGCGGGACTTGTTGATGCACAGCGACCTAGTGGAGGTAAATAAGGATATTAGAGTTGAAAAGTTACAAGGATCGTTCAAGTGCGGCCATTGTAAGATTTGTCCGTTCATGGACAAAACTACCTCATTTTGGAGCCCAAAAAATCCTAATAGACCTCGGTTGATTAGAGGGTTTATCAACTGTGCTTCCTCCTTTGTGGTGTACATGCTCACCTGCCCCTGTGGCAGAAAGTACGTTGGTAAAACCAAGCGGGAACTCAGGGTGCGTATAGGTGAGCATGTACGCGACATTAGGAGGGGAGACGACAGGAGCCCCGTGGCGGAACCAGGGAAGACCGGCGGGTCTTAAGGTATGTGGGATCTTCGCCCTTAGGAAAGATGGGAGGAGGGGCTTTTTGGATAAGAGATTAATGCAACAGGAGGCCCGTTTGATCTACGAGTTGGGTACAATGGTGCCCGCGGGCTTAAATACTGAAACAGGACTTAGTGCGTTTCTATAAACCCAGTGAAACATATAAAGGCCCCCCCCCAGCCCCCCCTAATGGTTTGTTATAATGGTATACCGGTATTCCAGTCTCTACTGTTTTCCCCTCCCCCCCCCTCACCTTCCATTTCCCCATAGTTCAGGTACTAGTTATGATCATTGACCTGGTGGGATCTGTGTGTTGTCTGGATTAGTTACTACTGTGTATTGGTGCTAAGGGGACAATGAGTGGTTTTGGGCCACCGATAGTTTCTGGGGCATAGATATGGGAGTGAGTAGAGGGACTATGGATCTGGTTGTAGTCCATGTAAAACGAGATTGATATCTATGAGTAGTTATATGGACAACGGCAGGGTAGGATTACAGAAAACAAAATCAGAAATGAAGGCCGCATTGGTGAGACCAATAAGAAATCATTGTGAGGCCTGTGAGGCTCCCCAATCCCTTAGAGGTAGTGTGGCGGCTTGGGCGTTACTAGCCAATACAGTTTGAGTGGTTAGAGGGTTTGGGCCGCATTATTCCTGCGGATCTGAGGGGATTGGCTGGTGGATTTGGATGCACAAATAAGGAGTGCTTTGTGGTTTAGGTCTGCTTCAGATAAATCCGTCAGAGTGGGATGGGTGCCCTCGGACCTGTGTGCTTTATCTATAGGATAACCAATTTAGGTATACCTGATTATGATTGGGTTGGGTTGGGCAGGTGGGAGGGCGGTGAGGGGTAGTTTTCAAGTTTATTTATTGACATCATTTATGTGCAACCCCCCCCCCCCCCTTTATGTAGGAATGTCGTTTTCCCCACAATGAATTTAGCTTCCCCCATTATTCCCTATCTATCACTGGTATATATTCTTGGTGGTGAAAAAGCAGTGATGACTAAGAATACAGTATATAAATAGAGGGATGTGTAGGAGGCGCTGTAAGTGTGTGTGTCCCTAAGTTAAAAAGATGCCAGAATGTATGAATAGATATTAGCCATACTTCACATGTAGATAGAAAGTAGATGTGTGATTAAAGAGCACAGTACGGCTCCCTGAAGGGCCAAGTATTAGGTAGCCCCACCTAGCGTGTTTGTTTAAATAGCCTCAGGTAATTGCGTATAGTAGGGGTGGTGTGGCATTCACAGGGTTAAAGATGGCTGGGACCTGTAATCCGTGTGGCTAAGTTATGAGGACTGATTGAATTAGTCTAGGATAATGGCCATTGGCCCAAGGATGTGAAGGGGCGTGTCCATCCAACATTCAAAAAACCCGTGCGTATGCCCGCCCCCCACCCTGACGAAGCTCCGGTGGGCGGAGCGAAACCCAGTGAAACATATAAAGGCCCCCCCCCAGCCCCCCCTAATGGTTTGTTATAATGGTATACCGGTATTCCAGTCTCTACTGTTTTCCCCTCCCCCCCCCCTCACCTTCCATTTCCCCATAGTTCAGGTACTAGTTATGATCATTGACCTGGTGGGATCTGTGTGTTGTCTGGATTAGTTACTACTGTGTATAGGTGCTAAGGGGACAATGAGTGGTTTTGGGCCACCGATAGTTTCTGGGGCATAGATATGGGAGTGAGTAGAGGGACTATGGATCTGGTTGTAGTCCATGTAAAACGAGATTGATATCTATGAGTAGTTATATGGACAACGGCAGGGTAGGATTACAGAAAACAAAATCAGAAATGAAGGCCGCATTGGTGAGACCAATAAGAAATCATTGTGAGGCCTGTGAGGCTCCCCAATCCCTTAGAGTGTGGCATTCACAGGGTTAAAGATGGCTGGGACCTGTAATCCGTGTGGCTAAGTTATGAGGACTGATTGAATTAGTCTAGGATAATGGCCATTGGCCCAAGGATATGAAGGGGCGTGTCCATCCAACATTCAAAAAACCCGTGCGTATGCCCGCCCCCCACCCTGACGAAGCTCCGGTGGGCGGAGCGAAACACGTGTCGGCGGACGGCCGGCCCTCCACCTTCTCCGCTCCTCCAACCCTCGGCTCTCCAAATGCGCTGACGTCACCGGGAGCGCGCCGGCCCGCGGACACACGTGATTACCGTGCGCGGCACAAAGGAAGTCTATCAGCTGAGGACTGACATCGCCCGCATTCAGGGCTGCAGTACAGAGGCTTGCCTGGCCGTCAAAAGTAACCGCCATCGGTTGAACGCGGGACTGTACAGTACAGCTAAGTACCTGTTATAAAGCGCACATAACAATATGTCTATCACAGCGAGCGGCGGATGTTGGTTATATTGAAGTGTCCCACTTTGGCTAATAGTTAAGCTGGCAACGGGCTGATTACATAGCCATGCAGAGCTGCGGTGGCACCATGCGATAACAAGAGGGGATCCCCTAGTGAAACAGGCCTGCAACGGTGGATTGTGCACATTAAGTTAACCCTTTACAGTGTCTCGTTCATGGTGGCAGCCACAGAGGCTTTATATACAGCTGAACATTATACTCAAGATGCTGGCTTATACATGTTTAAATGGCCAGTTTAGGTGGTGAACACTCCTTGAATTACAACGGATAAAGTCAGCGCCGGGATCAAATCATCTTTTCTACATTTAGAAAGTTATCACACATCCCTTAGATTCAGGTTGGGCTGGAGAGGAGGAGGAGTGAACGTGAAGTGAGTGTGGCTGTTGAGGCTGCATGTCTGGGGGGGCCCCCGTGTTTTAGATTCACTGTAAATGTGTTTTTATAAATGTTGTGTACCTTTATTAGTGCCATGAATTTTTGCTATCAATAAATTTTGTTTTGTAATGGCCATGTGGCTGTTTGATGGTATTGGGCCAGTTCCAGCAAGTAACCGAGTTTAAATGTATGTGTATTGTATTTCATAGGGGTTAGCTGGACGCCAGTATTCCTGGCAGTGCTCATACAATATTAAGTAGGACTCCCCTTCCTTTTATTATTTAATAAATTTCAAGGAGGGCTAAATTTCAAGGAGGGAAAAATTACAAGGAGGGATACATTACAAGGAGGGATTATGTAAAAGGAGGGTTAAATTAAAAGGAGTGAAAAATTACACGGAGGGATTAATTAAAATAAGTAAAGTATTTTAAAGGATGGATACATTACAAGGAGGGATTAATTACAAGGAGGGAATAATTATAAGAAGGGACATTTTACAAGGAGGGACTTTTTGCATTTTTGGGGACATAAAATAAAAAAAAAATGTTAACACATATGACTGATTGTACTTGCCTGTAGATATACTCGTCGACTGCCGGAGGGACCAGGGCAACGTGGGTGCAGTCAATTGCACTCATGATGTTGAGCATGTCGGCGATGTTATAAAATGCCAGCTTAATCGCGTTCCTGGCTACCATCTCGTCAGGAAAAAATATATATTTCCGAGTAATGGTAGCCATGCCTTCCAAAAACTTGGATAGCGCGCGGCTCAGCGTAGGCTGGGAGATACCCATGGAGAGGGCACCCAGCCTCTGGAACGAGCCATTCGACAAAAATTGCAGGCAGCCAAGCATCTTGGTCATACCTGAAATTGCTTGCCCCTTCCTTGTGGTGCGGGCTAACCATGGCCGCAGCTCACTATACAATTTATGGAGAGAAGCGCGATTAAGTCTGGTCAGCTCGAACAGCTCAACATCATGCATGCCATCAATGTGCATGCGTCGCCGCCAGTGCAATCTGGTCTCAGCCCTTTGGACAATTTCAATGCCCATTAGCTGCAGATCCTCATGCTCCTCAAATACACTAGAGTCATCCATAGCTGCTAGTCTCGAGGTCAAAATGGTCCCATAAGGGGATCGCAAAGGAAACGGATTTATAGGGTGGTGGCCCATCGGCAATCAGCTCTCTGAACGAGACGCAAGCCCATAGTGTTACGGGCCGGGTGGAGCGGACTCGGGTGTGGATCCGCTTTAACTGTGGAACCGATGGCGGGTATCGTGTCAGGGGAGCGGAGTCTAAGGGGCCACCGGTATTCACCAGAGCCCACCGCAAGGCAGGTTGGTCTTGTGCGGCGAGTGACCCCCAGGTCGCTACCCCCCAACAGCGGCCCAGTCCCACAGTCAGCCCAGGTTCAGCGAGGTACACAAGTGGCAGGCAAAAGGCATAGTAAGTACAGGCAGAGGTCGAGGCAGGCAGCAAAGGTTCAGAGTCGGGGACAGGCAGAGGTCGGTACACAGGTGAGCAATCCAAGAATGTCTGACTTTCAACAAGCATGGAGAGACCAAGATCCGGCACTGAAGGAAGGAAGTGCCTCTTTAAATAGGAGAAGTTGATGCAGGATTGGATGACCAGGCACCAATCAGTGCTGTACAGGCCCTTTAAATCTCAGGAATCTAGTGCGCTTGCCCTCTAGTGGACGGAGACGTGCGCGCACCTGCACATGTGAGAAGGAAGCATTAGGGGAAGGGAGACAGCTAGGAACAGCCATGAGGGAAGTGCTGCAACATGGATGACGGCTGGATGCAGCCATGGAGGTAAGTGAAGTGGTGCTAGATGGGCGAGCAGCGCCCTAACACATAGCAATAACGTAAGTTATCTGAACGAACGAAAAATATCAGATTTGGTTTGGAAAATCACCCGAACAAACGCAAATGTTCCGATTTGCTTTCGTTCATCAAAAGCGCATATACGCATTTGCCCGAACGTTCGTATGAATGAAAAATGAACGAAAAAAAGCAAAAAAATGACAAACACTCACTAAAACTTTCACAAGGAGCTACGGAAGTGCAGACGAATGTGCCTCTGAATCGAGCCTATTGTCCAGGCAGGGGTAAATCTTACCATGCAGGTCCCCTCGCTGTAGTGCTGTTGACCTTGGTATTTGCCTTCATTTTTAGCCTCATGGATCACTCCTTTCGATGCTCCATTTGGCAACACAGCTCACCCTCCCTCTGAGCATTATCTATTTAGAATTGATGCCTCTATTCCTCCCTCTCCCAGCTGCTAACTGATCCCTCCTTTCCCCTTTTTCCCAATCCTCTAAGCTTTCCTTCTCCCTCTGTATCTGGAGCCTCCAACATACTTAATCCGGCACTGTGTGTGTGAGAGAGAGAACACATGAAAGTTAAGTAAGATATATGTCAAAATCCAATGGTGTAAAATATGTAGTCATAAAATGAATGTACCTGTCCAGCCACATGCTCCCCCCTCCTCTCATAGGAACAGAGTAAAATGAGTCATTTAAAAGCATGACATCAAAAAGCAAAGGGGTGGCATTTTTCAGGTTATGTGTTTATGTAGCTAAACTGTATGTGATTGGCAGTCCTGTCTTATATGTTTTCACATAACAGGATCTCCCATTTGGTAATCTTTACTTTGGGCTTCTGGCTAAAGCTATACACTAGGGATCCACACCCAGTGGCACGTGAGCCACATGGGGCTCTCAGGCTTCTTGGGATCTGCGAGTAAAGTGTGATGTGTTGAGTGCCAGGTAAACAGAGTGAAGCATTCACAGAACTGCAGCCTGGGGGGGAGGGAGACATGGCCAGGAGGGGGCATGGCACAGCCCTACAGAGCCCTCCCCTTTGTTCAGACTAGTTTGCATGCGGGAGCAGAGTTATATGGGAGAGGAGCAGAGCCATGAATGTCTCTGCGGATCCTCCTGTGTTGTCTATAGCTTGTGTTTGGGAGACACTGGAGGCTAGGCTCAGCACCTTGTGCTTTTCTGGCTGACAGGAGCCGGATTACAGTGAGAATTTTGTATGAGGCACCAGTCTCTTCCTTTGGCACCTAGGAGTGTCTGCAGCAAGGAGCTGCAGTGTGATAGTGTGGTATGCCCGGTATTTCTTTCCAGCTGTGTGCGAAGAAGATCCACAGGTACCCTCTCTGCTTCAAAATAGTCATGTAATGGCTTTCAGTGACCATTAGGCTTTGTATATACAGTTCTGGGCACACCTGCATCTCTATCGATATCCACAATGCTTTCAGACCTTTTTATTTGCTTTTGTGGTAACAATTTGCAGCATGGTTTTGCAGTTGCCCACATCTGCCAAGTGTTGCAAATTTGCTATTCAGCTCCACAGCAACCCCTGAGCTCAAGAAGGAGGGGTTAGAGCCCCTGCAGACCAGGACAGCCCCTGCAGACCTCCCTAGCACAGAATTGAAAAGCAAATGTTTCCAGTTTAAAGTGGACCAACACCCAGGATTTTGACTATCCTGGGTATTGGTCCATTTCCCTGGGGCACCCTGATCGGGGGTGCCCCGCTATGTGAAACCCCCCAGATCTCTGAATAAAACTCACCTCACCCGCTCCTACGGCGCATGCGCGGCCGCTCGTACAATCAGCGTTCTCAGAGCCATTGAGCTATGCGCGTCTAAGCGCGTCCGCATCTCGCGCTTCCCTCTAACAGGGCGTACTGGGGGGTCTCACACAGCGGGGCAACCCGATGTTGGGGAGGGATTGGATCGGCCCGCGGATCTTATAGATTCCTGGCCGATCCTGCAGGGTGTTGGTCCACTTTAAAAAGGAACAAATGGGTGTTTCCTTCCAGTAGGGCATCCTGCTACGGTATGCCGTTGTGTGTTTCTTTAGATTGCCTGTAAAAACTTCCTTTCTAGTTATACCAAAACACAATCAGTGTACATAATTTATTGATAACTTCCTTGACCAACGCGCATGGCTGGAGGTATGTGCACATATGTTGGAGGGAGGTGTGGCAGAATAGTGACACCACCACACTGCCACACATCACATCACTGGATGGTTATTTGGAACCATTTCCAGTTGGTTCCTGTTTTGTATTGTTTATATGTCTTCTACTGTCTTTTAGTAACAAATGTGGCTCGTGACAGGCTCCTGGTGCTAAATGTGGCTCTCATGAAACAAAAGATTGGGGACCACTGCTATACACCAACCTGTGCAGTACCTTTGGTTCAGCAATATCCATTTTGTTAATTAGCATAATGGACCAGCAGCCTTTTCTTTTAAACCTGCTGCTGACACTTGGTCTTCTTTCTACCTTTTCTGCTGCCTTTACAGAGCTTGATTTACAGAATGTATCCTGCAAGCTTTATCAATTTGCTACCTATGCGTAAAATCAGAAATCACACTACACATCTCTTGATGGTGCATTTTACCCTAGATACCTTATTCACCTTCAGGGTCTACTGGCTCAGAAAATTATAAAGTTTTTTTTGCTGATGTAATTTTTGCTTTCGCCTGCTTTTTTTCCTTGTACACTTCATACACTTGGGAGAAAGCACTGAGGGGGCAGTATCCTCTTTGTTATTAGTAGACTAGGCTCCAACCTTCTGTAGATGTGAAGGCTTGTGATGTGCACAGTTATGTACAGGCTGGGAAAGGCTTTTCAAAACAAAGCCAGATATCAGCAGATATTACAGCAACAATCTAGGAAGCCTGAGGTTTTTCATAACAGCCTTCTCTGTATCAAGATCAACTTAGATTTAGGCTGGCAGAGATGATCAAAAGCATTCTAGCTTTTCTGAGAAATAGCCATGCTCTTCGCTGATACTGATCAAAAGCCCAGCATTTATATATAGACAGTATATATTTATCTTTTGCTTAGCAGCTTGCCACACCTCACCAGTTTCACTTCCAGTAACCTTTTATCTTAACAATAACAGCCCATCCGTGGCAAAACAAAATAAAAGCAATATGACTTTTTTTCTTCCATAGAAAATGGTGCCTCTATACTTTCATTTCAAAGATCTGGGTGCCTAGGTCCACTTGCATGCCCTTGTCATCTTGAGCAGAGGGAGAGCACCAAGGCAGCACTACATATGCCCCTTTTTGACATTGAATAGAACAGTATGTTTTTATTAACTGTTGGTTGGTGGTGCGGGGGGGGGGGGGGCGAGTCCCATCCAGGAGTTTGAGTGTACAAATCAACTGTGACTACAAGATTATCATGAGAAGTGTACCTGGATCATAGGGACCTTCTAAACAGGTGAGTATAGAAAATCTGCTGCAGGTGAGTGTAGCTATTTTTCTGTCCACAGAACATTTGACCATTAAATGGGACCAAGGGAGGCACAAGCCATATAATATATCTTCATTTTACTATCACATATTATAAGATCACAAAAACACCATTAAAATACATATATACAACAAAGACACATACCAGATATACAGAGTTGTAGGCGGGGGGAGGGGAGAAAAAAACAATTCCAGTCTATCAATCAAAACCATATTCAAAAGAAACATGCTTCTCCGGATCCTCTAGACAAGGAGTACTCAACTACTTCCTGTGAATGTCCACTTACCGGAACCTGGCAAAAGGTGAAGGTCCGAGTTGTCTTTGATGGTGCCCTGGGGGGTTTCACACAGTGGGGCATCCCGATCTGGCCTGCGAGCGCCCATCACTGGAACCTTTTAGATTCTATAGCCGTGCCACAAGAGTTTTTTTACACTTTAAAGAGCTGTTTTGAACAGTGTGCATGCCATCATAGGCAGCAAGAGCATTCACATCCCTGTGGCCTGTAGTGCGCTCCCATCCTCAGCCTTATGGCTTGTGAGGCCAGGCATGCAGCAGAAAGGTTAGTGATAGCGGGTTTACGCGGGGGGCTCACACAGTGGGGCAGGCCCTGAAATATTTTAGACTGCAAGGATTGTGTTTCAGGTGAAAGGTCCACTTAATTCCTTATTACCTGTGACTCTTTTTTTATCCCCCATTTTCTAAAGTGGATCAAAACCAGGGATTTTGTCTATCCTGGCTTTTGACCGATGCCCTGCTATGTGAACCCCCTGAATCCCTAGTAAAAGAAACCTGGTGGCCAAGCCAATGGCATATATAAGGGTGCTCATACCTAAACATGTGCATTGACAGATATGTAACTTTTACAAAGCAGCATCCCAAATCAAGATGCCCCGGGAAATGGAATAATCTCTGGAGTTATATAGATTTTATATAGAATTTAGGAACGCTTTGGTCTGTGAATGGGCGTCGCTCAGCCTCCTGTAATCGTAGCAGGTGACTGAGCCGGCTGCCCCACTATAGCCTGCTCGTCTCTCTCCACCCGCCCAGCCACCCGACCCGCCTCACCTCCCACTCACCCATCATTCCCGTCTCTCCTACTTCCCGCATGCCCGTCTCTCTTGTCACCTGCCTGTCTCTCCTCCCACCCGAACACCCATCTCTGCTCTTTCCCACACACCTATCTCTCTTCTCGCCTGCACACCCATCTCTCTTGCCACCTGTCTCTTCGGACCACAGTCAAATACCTCTGCTCTAGACCAAATACTACACGTGCACCAATACTAATGCATTATACCTCAACAATAACATACTTACTATAATATTAATGAATAGTGAAACATTAAATCACATATATATTTTTCAGGCACCATAGGGGCAATAATGCAAAATACCTTCAATACAAATGGCTAGAAAAAAGAGTACGAAAGAACAATGCACAAACAAAGCATATAATCAAATTCAGGTCCCCCAGACTCTTCAGACAAAGGATGATGATTGCTGGTGTGCCTAAAATGCACTGAACAGGCTCCATGTGTTTAAATAAAGATAGCTATTCAAATTTAGGATCTTGTAGAGAGGCAGAGTTTTGAGATGTAGCAGTCGATTAAGCACCTGGTGAGAAAACTTGGCGACTTTTTATGAGAGGATTTCCCTTAAATGTGTGATCGGGAAGTTCGATAAGTGAGGTGAAAATAATTTTTAATATGTTTGATATTTCCTTTAAGAAGTTAAAAAATAACAGCAACACATGGGGAATCCAAATGTATTAAAAATGGGCGCCTCCAAATGTTTTTTGGACTTCCCATAAGCTGCCATGATTTACAAACTCATAATGTAAAATGCTTACCTCATTAAAATGAATTGCACCTCACCTGGATAGCTACCCCCCCCCCCCACATGAGGATGTACATACAATACAATAGATGCAGGAGAGACAGCTGCTACTGGGCCTATGGCAGAGAGGAGCCTGGTAAAAGTTGCCTCCCTCCTGCTTTGCAGCACCTGGGGCAGTGCTTGGACTGACCCAGTGGATCCTCTGGCCCAAGGCAGGGGTGCACTGTTGCCATCAGCAGCGATGGATCCCTGGAGGGCACAGACACTGGGCTGGATAGGCCTTTATGTTTCACAGGGCTAAACTACAGAGCTGACAGGTATTTTTTCCATTTGAGCGATGGGCAAGGCCTGTTTTTTTGGAGAAGACTGCTTCTCCAAACTGAGCATCTCCCGAATCCAAAATCATTTTCATATACACTCACCAAGCATATTTTTGTTCTGCAACAGCTTACTAATACAGTGTAGATCTATTCCTATTCATCCTCTCCACAGGGGGCCATTTACTAAAAATGTCAAGCTTGTTACCTAATGCAACAGATTTGCTATAGATGGGAAGCTTTCCATCTCATGTAGAGAGTATTCCTAATTTCAGCAAATATCCCTAAAAGCAGTGTTCCCCAAAACTTTCTAGGGGAAACACCAACAGGCGACTTTTTTAAAATCTCGACCCACCTGACCTGTTGGTGGCTCTCGAACAGAGAGTTGGGAGCACTGCCTTAAATTGGTTTTTATTTAATAATTTGACCAAAATGACTGTGCTTCATTAAACGTGTTTTGCACTTAGGAGTTGGCTGAGATCACACACTGGACGAACAGGAGCCATACTTTCTTTATCTGTCCAATCTATCAATTGTACCATAGACTGGGTAAGTAAAACATAGAATAACACTAATACAGTATATATTATTTGTAACCGTAAAGCTTGTAATGCTGGTAGCATTTTACAGAAGTAATTCCCATATATATTATAATATATTATATATATTAATCCTGGTTTAACTCTTTCATTATCAGGTCAAGGTATTTGATGATCACCCTGCATTCCTACTACATAGAGGCAGGCTTGTAAACAAAAAATCCCAGCTGATTAATATTATTTTTAAAGTACAACATTACAGAACATAAGCAGCCTGGATATGCAAGCAGTAAACATAATGACATTATGATTGTACAACTAAAATGTAAGTGAATGTGGAAAATTTTTGTACAATTCGACGTGCAATTTCTCTATGTTCCCTAGCTTCTTTGTCCCAATGGTGCTGCTGAGGAAGCAATCAAGCCAAACGTATCGACCTGGGGAACTCTAATTTGTTTTGTGGATTTACCATTCATCCCTATGTAGGAGCAACACCTGATATGTGTATCTTGCACATCTGTTAGGAACAGATATATATTGTTTAACATTATTTAGGTGCAATAAAAGTATTTTTATGGTGTGCTTATATTTCATTTTGGAGAGGTCTGGGATAAAACAGGTCCAGGGGTGCCCACCCCTAATCCTAATTTACCTATTTTTAAATATGTGGTATTCCTCTCCAGACCAGCTTTTACATTACAGGTAGTGGAGGGATACACAGTTATTCACACCATCCTAGTATAGGAGGGATTGGGAATAACACAACCCAGTCAGACAAGTGGGATTTAAAATGCAAATATACCATAGTTTTCACCCTGTAAGACGCACCCAGGATTTGGAGGAGAAAAATTAGAAAATAAATATTCTGAACCAAATGGTGTGCTAAAATACCTTCTCCCAATCACCCTATTACAGACAGTATGCAGAATTCCCCCAATCACACCAATACAAACCCCACATTACAGGCAGTGAGCGGTTTCCCACATTACAGGCTGTGAGGGGCATCCTGATTACAGACAGTGTGCAGACATTCTGAATTCAGACAGCGTGCGGGTATCCCAAATACAGTCAGGGTGCAGCATGCGCAAAAAAACACATTCCCCAGCGTGTCCCACCCTCTTGCAATTTTGATTTTGAGTTCTTTCCCCCAGTCCATTTTTTGCAGGGCACTCACCCTGATTGTCCCCTCGATTTACAGCCATTTTTGGTCCCCCAAATTTGTATCCCCATTGACTTCAATGGGGCTCAAGTGCAGGTTCGGTTTGAGTCCGGTGACCTGAACCGGACTTTAGCAGCAATTTCAGATAAACTTGTCAAACCCGAACTTCGGTGGATTCATCCATCCATACTAATCATAAAAATGTGATAAATACATGACATCCCTCACACAAACAATGTACAAGGGTTATCAAGGTAGAGATTGTGCTTTGCATCTGCCTTACATGTCTTTAACATCTGCTTTTGCATTTACATTTACATTTACTGGACATAATGCTTGAGATTGTGGTGCAGAAAATCTAGATAAAGTACATTGCGGAAAGCAGTAAACCAACAGTATTTTTATCTTTTAGGGCCCTATCACATTATGGGGTTTATTCATGAAGGTCTAGCACCAGGTAGTGCTTCGTAGCGGCAGGCAACCGTCTGGTAAATGCTGTACGCAAAACCAAATTTATGAAGGCGTTTCTGGTGAGCGCCACGTAGCGTACGATTCATCTTTACAGTTGGCTCAGCGTATAGCGTCTGTGTTCTAGCTTCCAGAGCGAAAGGTATTACCTGTTATTACCTGTCGCTCTCCCATACATTTTAATGTACCCTTTAATCTCTTTAAGCTGTTTTTTTTTTTTTTCTCTCAAATAATTGTGTCACCTCTCCTGGCCTAGAAAAAAATCATTTTTGAAAAATGTTTAGATTTTTTTGTTTTTTACGCAGAATTGTGTTTACAGGTCTGGCACTAAAGTGTTAATGTCACAGTGTTCCAACAATGTCATTCACTTTGTTACTGGTGGGTATGTGTCAAAAACACACTTTAATCACACAGCGTCTGGCGCTTTATGCTACAGCAACCAGATTTAGAGCGCTGAGTGCCAGATGCACTGAGCAGTCGCTACCTCTCGCTACCTCTAGTGTACTGTTGTTAGATTTGGTGTAGGCTTGTCTGCTATAGTTCGGAACACTGCCTTGCGTTCGCTGCGGCAAATAGGGAAACAGTATTAATGCTTAAGAGTTAGGAGTCTATTATTACAGTAACTCAAGTACATTCTGTGAAAGTTAAATAAAAACAAATGTAGAATATATATTAAATGCTAAACAGTGCTGTTTAATGAGAGGTACATTTTAAAGCATTACCATTTGCCTTTTTTCTGTCCTGTAGATGTAGCGCAATGTTAGTTCTGGTCTCGGTGCATTATATAGCATGCGTATCATGTATCGAGGCGTTCCATAGCGTTCGTACATTGCGAAGGGGTTAAAGGTTTTGCTTTCGGTTTCGTTTTATGCATTTCCAGTTTATCCAGTGCAGAACCATGGCCCCTCGCTGCCCTGCTCGCCGGCTTCCCAGCTCCTCTTCCTCATCCACTTCTGAGGACACCTCCCACATTACAGGCTGTGAGGGGCATCCTGATTACAGACAGTGTGCAGACATTCTGAATTCAGACAGCGTGCGGGTATCCCAAATACAGTCAGGGTGCAGCATGCGCAAAAAAACACATTCCCCAGCGTGTCCCACCCTCTTGCAATTTTGATTTTGAGTTCTTTCCCCCAGTCCATTTTTTGCAGGGCACTCACCCTGATTGTCCCCTCGATTTACAGCCATTTTTGGTCCCCCAAATTTGTATCCCCATTGACTTCAATGGGGCTCAAGTGCAGGTTCGGTTTGAGTCCGGTGACCTGAACCGGACTTTAGCAGCAATTTCAGATAAACTTGTCAAACCCGAACTTCGGTGGATTCATCCATCCATACTAATCATAAAAATGTGATAAATACATGACATCCCTCACACAAACAATGTACAAGGGTTATCAAGGTAGAGATTGTGCTTTGCATCTGCCTTACATGTCTTTAACATCTGCTTTTGCATTTACATTTACATTTACTGGACATAATGCTTGAGATTGTGGTGCAGAAAATCTAGATAAAGTACATTGCGGAAAGCAGTAAACCAACAGTATTTTTATCTTTTAGGGCCCTATCACATTATGGGGTTTATTCATGAAGGTCTAGCACCAGGTAGTGCTTCGTAGCGGCAGGCAACCGTCTGGTAAATGCTGTACGCAAAACCAAATTTATGAAGGCGTTTCTGGTGAGCGCCACGTAGCGTACGAT
The DNA here is from genome assembly GCA_027917425.1 of Gastrophryne carolinensis. Classification (NCBI taxonomy): domain Eukaryota; kingdom Metazoa; phylum Chordata; class Amphibia; order Anura; family Microhylidae; genus Gastrophryne; species Gastrophryne carolinensis. The sequence continues at coordinate 93,260,356 of CM051235.1, forward strand.
TCATCTTTACAGTTGGCTCAGCGTATAGCGTCTGTGTTCTAGCTTCCAGAGCGAAAGGTATTACCTGTTATTACCTGTCGCTCTCCCATACATTTTAATGTACCCTTTAATCTCTTTAAGCTGTTTTTTTTTTTTTCTCTCAAATAATTGTGTCACCTCTCCTGGCCTAGAAAAAAATCATTTTTGAAAAATGTTTAGATTTTTTTGTTTTTTACGCAGAATTGTGTTTACAGGTCTGGCACTAAAGTGTTAATGTCACAGTGTTCCAACAATGTCATTCACTTTGTTACTGGTGGGTATGTGTCAAAAACACACTTTAATCACACAGCGTCTGGCGCTTTATGCTACAGCAACCAGATTTAGAGCGCTGAGTGCCAGATGCACTGAGCAGTCGCTACCTCTCGCTACCTCTAGTGTACTGTTGTTAGATTTGGTGTAGGCTTGTCTGCTATAGTTCGGAACACTGCCTTGCGTTCGCTGCGGCAAATAGGGAAACAGTATTAATGCTTAAGAGTTAGGAGTCTATTATTACAGTAACTCAAGTACATTCTGTGAAAGTTAAATAAAAACAAATGTAGAATATATATTAAATGCTAAACAGTGCTGTTTAATGAGAGGTACATTTTAAAGCATTACCATTTGCCTTTTTTCTGTCCTGTAGATGTAGCGCAATGTTAGTTCTGGTCTCGGTGCATTATATAGCATGCGTATCATGTATCGAGGCGTTCCATAGCGTTCGTACATTGCGAAGGGGTTAAAGGTTTTGCTTTCGGTTTCGTTTTATGCATTTCCAGTTTATCCAGTGCAGAACCATGGCCCCTCGCTGCCCTGCTCGCCGGCTTCCCAGCTCCTCTTCCTCATCCACTTCTGAGGACACCCCCCAGAGAAAGAGGCAGTGAGTGGACCCTCGTGTCAAAGGGCAAATCGTTAAAGTAAGTATTTTTAGTCCATTTTTACTAATGCCTTTTTTACTATGTTGTATGCGTCTTTCAATGTGCTGTGTTGTGGCCTTCTTTCAATGTTTTTTTATTTGCCGCCTCTTTACATGTTTTTGCTTTTGTCACGGACCGGGTGGAGCGGACTTGGGTGTGGATCCGCTTTAACTGTGGGACCGATGGCGGGTACCGTGTCAGGGGAGCGGAGTCTAAGGGGCCACCGGTATTCACCAGAGCCCACCGCAAGGCAGGTTGGTCTTGTGCGGCGAGTGACCCCCAGGTCACTACCCCCCAACAGCGGCCCAGTCCCACAGTCAGCCGAGGTTCAGCGAGGTACACAAGTGGCAGGCAAAAAGCGTAGTAAGTACAGGCAGAGATCGGGGCTGGCAGCACAGGTTTGCGGTAAAGGTGAGTAGCCGAGGTCGGGGCAGGCAGCAAAGGTTCAGAGTCGGGGACAGGCAGAGGTCGGTACACGGGTGAGCAATCCAAGAATGTCTGACTTTCAACAAGCATGGAGAGACCAAGATCCGGCACTGAAGGAAGGAAGTGCCTCTTTAAATAGGAGAAGTGGATGCAGGCTTGGATGACCAGGCACCAATCAGTGCTGTACAGGCCCTTTAAATCTCAGGAATCCAGTGCGCTCGCCCTCTAGTGGACGGAGACGTGCACGCACCTGAGCATGCGAGAAGGAAGCATGGGGGGAAGGGAGACAGCTGGGAACAGTCATGAGGGAAGTGCTGCAAAATGGATGACGGCTGGATGCAGCCATGGAGGTAAGTGAAGTGCTGCTAGATGGGCGTGCAGCACTCACCCTAACAGCCTTATTATATTTGGTTTCATTTTGAGCTTTTTTTATTTTAATGGTATTTTTAAAAAAAATTACTACAGTTATTAAAGTGTAATTTAAACCAATGAACAGATATTATTATAAATATCACATGTAACCAGGTATTTTGTAGATTTTTTTTTTCTTTATTTAAAGAAGTATATTTTTTTTTATTGTAAACAAAAAAAGCAGATGTTCCCATCTTCATGGTGCCTGAAATGGAGACAAAAGTGTAGTTAATGTTGTTTGTCAAAAATAAAGTTGCCAAAATACCCTTTGTTTTGTGTGCATTAATTTATTATATACTAAACATGCCAAGCACGTAGAATCTACGTGCCTGACTTTCCTCCCTGCTAGTTAAAAATATAAAAATACTCACCTGACCCCTCGTTGGATCCGGCCGGGTCTCCTCTTTTATTTGGTGCCATCCGATCCCCCATCTGGGCTCGGATGGCTCCAGGAGAGCCCCCGGAAGAGCGCACCCCCCCCGATTCGGCAGCAGCAGCTGCTAACTGTAAAAGACTTTCACTTTCTGGATCGTGACTGATAGCTCCACCCCCTGGGGGCGTGGCCAGGTGCCATCATTGTGATGTCACCAGCAGCCGGCTTCTTAATACTGGCACCCGAGACTCTGAATCACTCTGCTCGGGTGCTTGGAGGAGAGAGGTGGGGAGGGGGAGAGGGCTCTGATCGCCTCCCCCCCCCAGGCTCTCTCCTCCAAACACCCGAGCAGACTGTCAGCTGTCATCGCAGATCGCCGGGGGACAGAGGATCGGAGGTGAGTAAAGTAAAAAAAAAAAAAAAAATAAAGATCATTTTTTTCTCTTTGTGTCTCTGTCTTTTTTTTACATTTAACCCCTTGTGAACTGGTAAGGGGTCCATGGGATTTCTACAAGACCTGCATAGCTGGTCCCGGGCTGATTACTTTGGGTAAGGGGGACCGCATGTCATTTTTTTGGGATTTTTAGGGGTTTTTAACCCTTAAAAATCCCAAATAAAAATGGGGTCCTCCCCCCTGGGAGGGGGGACCCTATGTCATTTTTTTTAATTAAACCCTTATGTTCTGTCACCCAGCAGCTATAAAAGGCTTCCAGCAGGTGAGCAGAAGCCAGTGATTGGGAAGGGACACAGTGCAAGATGGATGGGAGGTAGGTATTAAAAAAAAAAATAATATAAAACATAATATAGAAAATAATTGTGAACTGGTAAGGGGTCCATGAGATCCCTATACCAGTTCAAAAGGCTGGGGGCTGGCAAGTCACCTGCGGCTAGCAGGTGACTTGCCATTAACCCCCGGCACCCCCATTACCTGCCTCCCCAAAGCCCAGGGGGGGGGCAGAAGAGCCCGTGGCCATGGGCTATGCGGGCTTGTAGCCTGCAGGGCCAGGGGCCACAAAAGCTGGCCCCTGCGCCCTGTTCCTACAAGCCCTGCATAGCTGGTTTGGGGCTGGTTACTTTGCGTAAGGGGGACCCCATGTCATTTTTTGGGGGATTTTTAAGGGTTTTTAACCCTTAAAAATAAAAAAATGGTCCCTCTCCCGGGAGGGGGGACTCTATGGGCCTTATTTATCAAAGGATAGCGCCAGGTAGTGTCTCACTAGCGCCAGGTAGCGCTACCGGCTACCGACTCCAGAACGCCAGGTGGCGGACACAATCACGCATTTATCACGCTAAATGAGGCTAGCGCCCGCGAGAGCGTCAGCTAGCGCAGGATTCATCATGTAGCGGACTGCAACGAACAGCGCCGCTGCTAATCCCATCACAGCGCCAGGTATGACCTCTCGCTACCTGGCGCTTTCCAATGCATTTCAATGGAGCAATCTTTAAATATTCATAATTCATTGATATGAATGTTTTTTTTTTTTTTTTTTAACTGTCAAAAATTCTGTGACCACTTCGGCAATGTTAGATTTTTTTTTACCTTAAAAAAAAATTTGTGCAGAATTGATATTACAGGTCTGATATTAATGTATTCATATTACAAAATGTTTAGAATGTTTTTAATTAAAAAATATGGTTGTTTGGGGGGTTAAAAACTACTTTTAAGCCATCGCCGCCAGCGCTCTGGGGTTTAAACAAGCATTTCACAGCGCGAGAATTTTTTGAGCGTGATTTGTTAAAGTGGACCGATCACCTCCCTCCCCGCGGGACATCCGAGATCGGGATGTCCCGCGGGGTGAAACCCCCCCAAAACCCCCAAACCCCCTTACCGGCCACCGCCGCCGCCTCCCTCGCGCCCCTCTAGGCGTGCGCGCGCCCGCGCCGGCCGTCTGTGAACGGTCGGCGTGGGCGCGCGCGTCAAGAGGGACGCGCGGGAGGCGGCGGCGGAGGAGCCGCTTGTCCGCGGCTGTCAAATCCCTTGTCCGTCGGCGCTGGGAGCGGGGAGATGTGAGTTTTTAGGGTGATCGGGGGGTTTCACACAGCGGGGCACCCCGATCGGGGGTGCCCCACCGAAGTGGACCAAGACCCAGGATAGTCAAAATCCTGGGTGTTGGTCCACTTTAATGAATATGCTGGGAGCCGTTCGCTCTGGCCATTCGCTGTCAGGCGCACCCATACAGCGCGGAACCTGTGAAACAGCGACTCCTAACCCCGTATTCAACATTACCGCACACCGACTGAGTCGCTGTCAACAAGCGAACAACGGCCAAGCACAGCGAATACTAGCGGGCGCTGTGAAAATCACGCTACTGGCGCTCATCTGTCGCTACCTGGCGCTATTAATGAATCGGCCTCCCCGTCATTTTTTTTCTCAATGTAACCCTTTGTAGTGTTAATGGTAGTTGTATTTTATTTGTAAATGTTATAAAGTACTTGTTTCAGTTTGGGGGGTCTCTTGGGCAGGAACGGGGGGCTACCGATAAATATGTGGTACCGTTCTAATCGGTAGATATGAGGCTTTCACATGCAATATGGTTTTCTTTAATAAAATACATTTTTTATTTAAAATAAAGGAGGCAATTTTCTAAAAAAAATTGTATTTATTTATTTATTTTTTACTTAATAATAATATTGTAAAAAACAGAATAAAATTTACAAACAAGACATTTCATGTTAAAGCCTAAACTCTGCTGCAAAAAAAAATATATATATAATTTTCCTAAAAATTCCAGCAAAAATGGTGCAAAAATTGGGCAAAATGGGGAAAAATGACCTGTCAACAGAGGGTGACAAAATCACATGTAGGCTGGCAATTAAAAGGGTTAAAAGTAGCTATGCATGTTGGGTATTGATCTGTTCGGGGGACCTTGCGCTTTCAGACTTAGCTTGTTTTTTCTTGTTTGCATATTTATATTTTAGGAAAAGGTGTTTTTTATTCAGCTTTTGTATACATTTTTAAGCGAAACCCTGCACAACCAAAGAATTATTTGAGGGATTAATTCCAGAAGGATGAGCCCACTACAACAAGCTGGGTATGCTTAGAAAGCTTAACATGTGTACTTTCAGGGAATATATGCTTTATGGGGATATTTCAAATGTAAAGGGTTGTTTTGGTTGAAAAATCGGAAGGTGCGCACTTTGTCTGCAGAGCTGAAATTTTGAAGTAAAATTGCCGTTACACACATGCTTTACTTTGGGGTGTTTGGCAACTCTTCCCTTGACAGTAGCTATGTATGTTGGGTATCGTTCTGTTCGGGGGACCTTGCTTTTTCAGACTAAACTTGTTTTTTCTTGTTTGTATATAGTTTTTTAAGGAAAATGTGGCTTTGATTCTGCTTTTTTATTCTTTTTTTAGGGAAACTCTTTGCAACCAAAGATTACATTGAGGGATTACTTCCAGAAAACTGTTGCCACATCAACAAGCCTGGTACACCTAGAAAGCTTGAGGTGTGTACTTCCAGAGAATATATAGTTTGTTGGGGGTATTTCAAATGTAAAGGGTTGTTTTTCTGGAAAAACTGCAAGGTGCGCATAGCGCATATCGCAGTTGTATTTTATCAGAAAATCTCCTAAAGCGCTGTTTCATTTTGGGGGAGTCTCTTGGGCAGGAAGGGTGTCTACCTATACAAAACTAACAAAAATATTGAGAATGACAAACAAGACATTTCGTGTTAAAGCTCAGACTATGCTGAAAAAAAACAATATATAATTTTCCTGGGAAATCCCTGGAAATCCCTTCAAAACCACATTTGAACATGGGGAGCGCAAAATAGTGCAAAATGGTCTGGCAACAAAGGGTGACAAAAACTCCAGGTAGGCTGGAACTTAAAGGGTTAAAGCAAGCCACTTTGTATTTATCAATCTAAAATACCACCCACATATATTTTAGAATTAATTTAAGCTACAAATTTTTCTTGGTAATAATTTTAGACCACCCACATATTTTTGATGTAATGTTTAGAAGGGCCCTGTAGTACAGTAGTTGTAGTATAGTTAATGCAAGCTAGCTTACCAAAAAAAGAGCTAATCATGCTTTGCCATCGCTCAAACCCAGTCTGGGTGTCCTCGTTACTGTCTGTAGCCATGTTGGGGACTTCTGGCACCATTGCTGTTTCCTCGGGGGGTTCAATTCGGTGACATATGCAAATATTGTGTAGGACACAGCATGCGAGGATGATTTTGGAGACCTTTTGTGGACTGTACAACATCTCTACTCCTGGGCATGGCAAACATAGAAAGCGTGCTTTCAGCAGGCCGATGGTTCTTTCCACAATGCATCTGGTTTTGCGATGTGCTGCATTGTAGCGAACTTAGGCAGAGGTCTGTGGGTTTCTGACCGGAGTCATTAGCCACGTTTTCTGCCCATATCCCTTGTCAGCTGTCAAATAAACAAAGTGAGAGAGAGCAATTAGTAAAGTGCCATGAACATAATGTATACATTAAAGCTTCTGTTATATAGTTTTGAAATTTAGGTGTCAACATATTTAACTTGTTATTATGTCAAGGATTATTAATTACCCAGTAGCCAGCCAGGTGGCATTTCATTGTTCTCAAACATCCGGCACAGGACTGATTGCTGGAGCACGTAAGAATCATGGCATGAGCCAGGGAAGCCAGATCTCACGGCCCGCAGCTTCATGTCATGGTCACATACCACCATGACGTTCATGGAATGGAATTGTTTCCTGTTCCTATAATGCTCCTGTGCACGGGGAGGGCGGAAAGGGATATGTGTACCATCCACGCACCCTAGCACATTAGGGATCCCTCCCATGCGGTAGAATGCACGTTTAATATTGGCAACCTCCTCCTCATCCTCAGGAAATTTAATATAAATGGGTATAAGGTCGCAAATTGCCAGGACTACCTTGTAAAATATGCGGCTCATTGCAGCCTGGCTGATCCCGCTGAGGAGGGCAGAGGTTGCCTGGAAATTCCCCCGTGCCAGAATATTAAGCATGGCCCATAGGCGAACTGGATTGGGTGCGTCTGGTGGATGGATCGATTTTGGTCTTAATCTGATCATATAGGGACTGTAGTGCTGCACGATTCAAACGAAATCGACTTCTGATCTGCTCGTCACTTAAATCCCATACAGAGAGGCGGATGCCAAAGGATCGGGGTGCCCTAAGCCTCAAAGCACCCTCTTCCCTTGACTCCTGACCTTCCTCTGCGCTGCCACAACAATACATCCATACCCCAAACATCACCCCCACATCCATCTCACACTCACTGGCCATAGCTCATGCACTTCCAAAAAAAATAAATAAACACAATCTCAACACACACAACAAGTCCACATACACAATCACAATCCTCACACAATCACACAAATGCAGCTCACCACAAAACCAGATGTATAATGGTTAGAACCATCAGCCTGCTCAAAGTATGCTTTTTAAAGTTTGGCACAACAAGAGGGGAGTTGCTGCACAACCCACAAAAGGTCCCCAAAACAATCCACACTTGCTGTATCCTACACAATATTTGCAGATGCCACCAAAACAAATTTCCCAAAGAAACAGCACTGATGCCAGAAAAGCTTAACAAAGCCACAGACAGTAATCAAGAAACCCAGCAAGAAAGTTTGTGCCACCTAGGGCAAAGTAACAACAAACAAACACCACAGCCTTTGCCACAGTGTATCAAGATAAGAATGAATAAAGTATTTGGAATTTATACTTAACTTATCCAAAGGACTGGGCCGCTTAGCCGCTTCTTGCGTTTCTTAGTTTCCGGTCTGCAATTAGCTTACCACAGGTGTTTGCGGAAACGCCTAACGTACTTTTGTGGATCTGGTTGCACAGACATCTATTGGCCAATCCAAGGTAACCTTTTCAAATTTCAAACAGCCGTTTTTTAAACAGCATTTCCCATGTTGTTAAGAGACATGGATCCTAGTCATTCCTAATGTCTATTTGGCTTGGTAAATAGCTAATTAATTTGTTTATTGACTGCAACACATGTTTGCCAGATACATCATTCATTGTAGTCAAGATGTATCTCCAAACACATGTACATTATGTGTCAATCAATTAACTGGGCCTGTTGGTGATTGGGTAATAAAGCACATAAATAATGGCAGACACATTCAGCAGTTGTTGCCATTCTGTAGTTTGCATGCATCCTTGTTTGTTGTTTGGTGGTGTGTGCAGCTACGGGATGGAGCCAAATTTTGGACATTTGCCGGCCACTACGGTGTCTCCTGGTGGTCCCAGTACCAGTGGTGTGCATCGTGGCTGCAGACCTTCCTCAAGGAGAAGGGCACAGGCTGAAGATGAAGCCCCACCCAAGCCCAAGCGCACCTATGCCAAGAGGGAATTTAATTTGGCGTATAAAAATACTCTTGTGCGTCTGACACTGGCTAAATGGGAGTTATTATTTGGCTCCCAAAGTCAGTGTTTAGGCAAACAAGAAAGGAGCAAATTGTGGGATGCCATTGGTGAGCAGCTTACTAGCACTGCTCAATACCCACGTAGTGGCCCAGCCTGCAAGAAACGCTTCTACACTTTGCAAAGGGCCCTTGTGCTAAAGATGAAGAATGATCTTCTTGTAGACAGTGGGATGAAGCAGGGTCCAAACAGTAAATACAGGCCATATGAGGAGATGCTGAATTGCAAGATTCCACTTTGTCAGCTGCAGGGTATGGATGCTGGGGATGACACCACAGGTTGGAGTGAAGGTACATTGTTTTTACCTTGCAAATTATTGTGGATAATCATGTAGACCCATTTCTGTAACTTAACTCTTTATCATACTAAAAGTTGGTCAGGGTAAGTATCATATTCTAGCCTATGTCATTTTTTGAAAACATTTCTCTTTGTTTATGCATAGTGGCACATGAGGACTCGCAGATTCCTGCCCTTCCCCCAGCCTCAACATTAACCCAGTCTGAGGTTGAAAGTAAAGAGTCTTGATAATGTGATTTTATGGTATTGTTGTGGATGTTTATTTCAATAGCGCACATTAACAATGCCTAATTATTTTAATTTGTTTCACATAGATGCCCTCAGAATTGCACCAGCATCTCCTCATGAGTCTACATACTCTTTGGATGCCAGTAAGTGCATGTGTCAAGGTGGCTTTTGCTGAAGTAATTTAAATGTGTGAATGTATCTCAAGCATGCTTTTCATTTGTAGGCCAAGTCCCAGCTTCATCTTTGGAGCCCACTTCCTGTGTTGCAGGCCTACAGGACCCTGTTGGTGTCTATTGCAAAGCACACTGTATCCTTTGTGTATTTTGTTTTAGAATGTGTATATTTGACAATGTCAAAATACCCAACCATGAAACCTCACATTCCAAGCTGGATACTTGCTTCTGTTTGTGCAGCAGACGGATACTAGTTCAGAGTGAACAAACAAGGAAACTGTTAAATATATGTTTGGAGATTTTGGTGATATTCTAATACATTTACATTAACAATACTTTGGCAGCTTAAAGTAATACCAATTATGCTTTCTGTTGTTAGGCCCAAATACAGGAAGCGCTGGTCTGAAAGGGCCTTTCAAAGCGCGGCTGCTAGGGATGAGGGTAAGAATGTGTTTGAATTTTGGAACGTAAGGATGTTGTTCTTCATAAAATGTTGTGTGCCTCTTGACATTTGTTATGAACCATGTTTTTTTAGGGCAAAACTCTAGTGATGGGCTAAGTCTGGACATCTCCGATGGGGCGGGTATGTGTGTTTTTATATACGTGATTATGATCTGTGGAAACACAATGAGTTTACCTTGTTTGTTTAACAAAGATCTTTCTTCCAAAAATATCCAAGATGTAAAGGCTGTGTGTATTGCCCAATGGGTAACATTTTACAGGTATTGACTCTATACTGGTTAGACAAAGTCGACACACAATACCAACAACAAAACAAATAACACAGCTTTTCTCTTTAGCATATGTGATGTTGCTGCTACTATCGGATAATGATTTGACCCTTCCTGGCAGTCAGACACCTGTACTATTTGAGGAGGAGCACACTCAGGTACCATTGATAAATTGGTTATCGTTGATCAACGTTTACATGTTTTTGGGACACTCATGTAAACCCATGTATCATACAACATACTTTGATCTTAGGAGGAATCCGTGCCGCCAACCCAGGATGTGCCCTCCTGACAAGTCCCATGTGGTCAGGCTACAGAGGCAGCACCAACGGTACATGTAAATCTAACCATAGATGTGTTTATTAGAGTTTTATCTGCTAAATACATTCTGGAAACTAATATCTTGCTTTTTCTTTTAGCCTGCGCAACAACCAACTGCCAGAGCTGCCCCCACAATGGCCGAGCTATATGAGTTAGGGAGCCGGATGCTGGAGGCCTACAGTCGCCAACAGCCGCATGATAGAACTCAGGAGCGCATTGCGGCATTGGAAACCCAATCGCTGGAGGACCAACAACAAATTCGGGAACTGAGGCAAGAATACGTGATCTGCACAACCAACCCCAGGCAGAATTGATGCATGCCATCCATCAATCTATTGAGCACCAGGACGAAACTTGGTTGTTCTTACATCAGCTAATACAGCAGCAGTCTATTTTTTTTTACTGCACTGTTGGCCCCCAACACCGCCCCTACAAATGACTCGGCACCAACCAGGCCACCCAGGGACTAAAATTCAATTTTTTATTTTGGTCAAATCAAATGATGTTCAAATTTGGTTTGACTTTATTTAATTTAATAATTTTTTTATTATCTTGACAAATTTGTGTTTGGTACGTAATTACAGAGATAGTAACCCATACATTAAGACCTCTCTATATCTATTTATGTGAATGTGTTTTAAAAATTACAACAGTAATAGGTTGGGATACATTAGAATGCTTCAAGAATGTAAGGGGTAACAATGTATTTCACAATCTAATAACTAATGGGTTAATGTTAACTTTAACTATGGTTTCAAGGTCATGCTAGTGCACTCAGATGTGCTAAAATGTTTGCTGCTTATTCAACAACAGCGACTCTTGGCGTTACAATGAATTTCATGCCCCCCCCCCAAAAAAAAACATGTATCAAAAGCACAGCGCCACAGCCAGCGACATGTAGCGACTGGTCAAAGCGACTGGCCCTCGCCGTACTAACCTAGATTCAACAAGAAATTTCTATGAAATAGCGTGGGCGCTGTTTTTTGGCTGACTGCGGGATAGAGCGCCAGACACGGTTAGATTAAAGTGATTTTTTTGTGGTGAAAACAAAAATAAAAGCTGTAAAAATAACGGAAATGACAGTGGGGTAGGGGTGTGAGTTTAAGATTTAAGTGGCACACTATAAATTAACTTTTCACCCCAAAAAAAAAAAAAAAAACATTAGGAAACATTACACACAGTTCAGGAATAATTTCTAACACAAAATGGGATTTGAGGCTCTGCCATAGAAATGTATGGGAGAGCGACAGGTAGCGAGAGGTAATACGTGGCGCTCTGCAAGGCTGAACGCAGGCGCTGTTCGCTGAGGCTGGGATCATGTTGAATCTAACGCTACATGGCGTTCTCCCAGTCGCTAAACGTGATTGGCTTCATAAATGTGTAATTGCGTATTTGAGCCGGCGTTCTCTAGCCGATACCTCTCGCTACCTGTCGCCAAAGAGTCACTACCTGGCGCTATCCCTTCTTAAATAAGGCCCTATGTCTGCGGCAAATTTAATCCGAATTCACTCTATGGACCAAGAATCACACTACTCTTCCTCCACATCACCACCTTCTGCATTTCCTCTCTCATTCACAGGTATGCATTCATCATTTGATTTCATCTGCAACTATTAACCCTTTGCTGCCTATGTAAATCCTGCTGTTTTTATCTAATCCTGGTATGCATTTATCATTTGATTTGATCTGCAACTATTAACCCTTTGCTGCTCATGTAAATCCTGCTGTTTTTATCTAATCCTGGTATGCATTCATCATTTGATTTCATCTGCAACTATTAACCCTTTGCTGCCCATGTAAATCCTGCTGTTTTGATCTAATCCTGGTATGCATTCATCATTTGATTTCATCTGCAACCATTAACCCTTTGCTGCCCATGTAAATCCTGCTGTTTTATCCAATCCTGGGTTGTGCGATTATTTTGAATGCCCCATCTGGTTCTCCTGGCCATATCTATATTTGTGAAACTATCATCTGTTACTATCTGCTAAACTTTTATTGACCAATATTTCCCCTTGTGTGTTAACTGACCCATAGCACCTAGCAACATTCCATTTGGAGTTTTATTACTTTGTGCCCTCCCAGACCAAACCTTTCGGCCTGACCTGAGCCCCACCCTTTAGGCCCAACTGTTGTGCATGAGCTAATCAAAGGCAGTTAGAAACTGTTCATATTGAGTGGCAGTAGCTGCAAGCCACTATAGCTGCAATTCAGACTCATTTCCAAGTCTGAATCCTTCTAAGTCTGCAGCGAATTTAACCTGAATTCAACCGGAAGGAAACCTGCACCGGATTCTGCTTGTCAGAATATCCCAGCCTCAGCTAAAATGATTACCTTTTATCTCATCACACTACTTCCTCTTAACCTCAGAATCCTAGTCTCACAGTATCCCCTGCTCCTGGTAAGTCCCTATATATCTCCCCCACTCTGCTCAACCTCCTACCTCTCTGCTCACGAATTCCTCTCTCTGGCAAAATCACTCACCACCTCTATATCCAAGCACAAGACACATTATTCCACCCTCAAAAGCCACAACAATTTCTTCTCTCCTTTTACTTGCCGCTGGGGACATCAACCCTAATCCAGGCCCACTCTCTCCACCCCTCTCCTCCAGAACAATTCCCTTTTCATCAAAGCCAAAAATCTGCAACCGTGTTAAACCTGGATACACACACATATCTAATCTGATACAGCTTACTCTCTCTCCATCCCTTCCCGCCACTGTCACCTGTGCACTGTGGAATGCACGCTCAGTGCGCAATAAACTCCCCTATATTCATGACCTGTTTCTCTCTAACTCTTTTACCTTCATGGGATTCACAGAAATACGGCTTTCCCCATCAGACACATCTTCACCCGTTGCCCTTTTACATGGGGGACTACATCTCAGCCACACCCCTAGATCCAACAACAAACAGGGTGGGGGTGTGTGCATCCTTCTATCTGAACTCTGCTCCTTTAACCCACTCCCTGCCCTGCCATCTCTATACTTCTCATCTTTTGAAGTTCACTGCGTCCGTTTATATTCTCCCTGTAACCTGAAAATCGCTGTCATCTACCGCCCTCCTGGAGCTACTACTCTTTTCTTCGACCACTTTTCTACCTGGCTCCTTCAGTTTCTGTCCACAGACATCCCTGCAATCATCATGGGTGACTTCAACATACCTGTTGACACTAGCAACCCTGCTGCCACCAGACTATTGTCACTAACCTCATCTTTCGGACTAAAGCAATGGTCTACTGCACCCACCCACAAAGACGCCACACAATTGACCTCCTCTTCACTAACCTCTGCTCTTTATCAAACCGCTCACCCTCTTTGCTCCCCCTCTCGGACCATAATCTGCTGACTATGACCCTCTCTCCAATTCCTGCTAACCCCCCTCCACACAAACAATTCAATGCAGGGACTTAAGAAACCTAGATCTTCAGTCCCTTTCTGCCTCACTTCAACCTTTTCAGTCCTTGACCTCATTCACGGACATCGACGCTGCATCACACTACCATAATACACTCCCTCACCCATAGCTGTCCCCGCCCCAAAAATCGCCAACCCTGGCTAAATGCAAGCACAACCAGATTGAAACAGCTGTCTTGAGCTGCTGAACGGCAATGGAGGAAAACCTAATCCAGTTGTGACTTTCAATTCTATAAACAAGCCCTTCAGGAACTCAGGACTGCCCTTTCATCTGCTTAACAAGCATATTTCTCTTCACTGATTTCTGCACAAGCCCGGAATCCCAAACAACTCTTCAACACTTTCAGTTCCCTACTCCGCCCACCCCCCCTCCTCCAACCCTTCCAAATAACAGCAGAAGAATTGGCTTGGCACCTCAGAATCCCTCACCACTTCAAACAATCCCCCTTCCTTACTCTCTTACCTTCTTCATTCCAATAACTGAGCTTGGACTAACCTCTCTCATTTCTAGGGCCCACCTGACTACCTGCTGCCACGATCATATTCCATCCCACCTTATTCCTCAACTGTCTCCATCCCACACTCCAGCCTTAACCTCTATATTCAACCTTTCCCTCTCCACTGGTACCTTTCCTTCCTCCTACAAACATGCAGTTATTACTCCGATAATCAAGAAACCCTCTCTTGACCCCTCTGCCCTCTCCAGCTACCGCCCTATCTCACTACTCACTTTCTCCTCCAAACTTCTTGAACAACATGTCCACTCAGAACTGGCACAATACTTATCCACTAACAACTTACTTGACCCCTTACAATCAGGATTCCACTGTAACCACTCCACTGAAACTGCCCTCACCAAAGTCACCAATGATCTGCTCTCTGCCAAAAGCAAAGGTCACTAATCCATCCTCATCCTTCTTGACTTCTCCTCAGCCTTTGACACTGTCGACCACTCTCTGCTTTTTGATATTCTCTCCTCTCTTGGGGTTCAAGGTCTTGCACTCTCTTGGCTCACCTTTTACCTCTCTGACAGATCATGCAGTGTATCCTATTCTAACACAGTCTCATCCTCCTGTTCCCTTTCTGTTGGTGTGCTGCAAGGTTCTGTCCTAGGCCCCCTACTTTTCTCTACACCTATGGCCTTGGCAAACTTATAACTTCACTAGGATTTCAATACCACTCCTATGCAGATGACACTCAGATATATCTCTCAGGCCCCAATCTCTCCTCTCTCCTATCTCGCCTCCCCAACTGCCTTGCAGCTATTTCTTCATTCATGTCATCTCGCTACCTCAAGCTAAACATGGACAAGACAGATCATTTTCCCACCATCTAACTCCCCTCCCCTCTCTAACACGTCTATTTCTGTCAACAATCACACAATAACAGCAACTCCCCAAGCTTGGTGCCTGGGAGTCATTCTGGACTCTGCCCTCTCTTTCAAACCACATATTCACTCCCTGGCCACCCCCTGTCGCCTCCAACTAAAAAACATCTCACGCATCCATCCCTTCCTCTCACCTGACACCACTAAAATGCTAACGCATGCCCTGGTCATATCCGGACTGGATAACTGCAACATTCTTCATTTGTGGCTTACCAACTAACAGACTGGCACCACTACAATCTATCCTGGACTCTGCCGCTCACCTCATCTATCGCCTCTCTCGCTTCTCCTGTTCTGCGCCTCTCTGCCAATCCCTACACTGGCTGCCAGTCCCACAGCGAATCCTGTTCAAAACTCTAACTCTCACATACAAAGCTCTCTCCAACCAGGCCCCTCCCTACATCTCATCTCTAATCCAACAATATCAACCTAAATGCAGTCTTCACTCTGCTGCTGACCTTCTCCTGTCCTCCACCCTGGTCACATCCTCCCATGCCCACCTCCAAGACGTGCAATTCCAATCTTCTGGAATGCCCTCCCCCACCCAATCCGCCACTCCACAACTCTTAAAACCTTCAAAGGTGCCCTTAAAACTTACTTATACAGACAAGCATATAATCTGGTTTAACCAATTTTCTAAAGGGCACATGCCACAAAGCTCAATACTGACTGTTTGCGATCCTTCCTCCTCGTCTTCACCCCTCTTCCTTTAGACTGTAAGCTCGCAAGGGCAGGGCTCTCTTTCTTATTGTATCTTGTACTCAGAATATCCATTGTCAACTCTGTAAAACTGCACATGATATAGTATATGTACCGTATGTTTCTACCCTGTCTGTAACTACTACTTTGTAAAGCAAATCAATCTTTACTCAGATGGTGCACCACTAGTAACTAACCTATATATATTTATAAATTTACGTTGGTAGTGCTCCTTTGTGTGACTCCTTGGTCTGATTGACCACTGAGCCAATTTTCTCTACTACTTTGTAAAGCACTACGGAAGATGATGGCGCTATATAAATAAACCATAATAATAATAAATTTAATTGAATGGTAAATTACTTTTTTTGTCTTTCTGTGCATCTAGGACTTTTCTAAGAATACAGCTATGCCCTGAGGTCCAAGACCAGCATTGTGGCGGAGGTGAAGGCCACCGTGTCCCGGTGCTTTAATACAGATTTGACAGTCAAATCCATTATGCAGCGATGGTCAGACTTCAAGCACAGGGAAAATGAGGGTGTCCATAGGCTCTATGATGCCTATGCTTCTGGTAGGTGCAACATACATGCACATACACTATTCTTACATATCTACACATTATACTGCTGATGTCTTAAATTTTTTTTGTTGTGTTTTTCCCTCTCCACAGATAAGCATCCTCCCCTGGGTAAGCACGGGAAGGATCTTCTCCCCCACAGAAGCGTGGTTGGTTCTGATGAGTCAGCGGGGGAGGGGCTCTCTCATCGCTCACAAATCGAGGACCCAGGGGAGGAAGGGGATATGGAAGTTGAAGCACCAGTGCAGTCTGCTGCTGGGGTGAGGGCAGTGTGGAGCCTCAGCTCCTCACAGTCTGATTCGGCAAAGTCCAACATTTTTGTGGCCACTCTCAAGTGGGGAGTCTCAATTGCTTTGTTGTTAAATTGTTGTGTATTAATTATTATTTTTTGGTCTATAAATCTTTTTCAGGGCATCGTAGATCTGACACCTCCTCCACACATGCTGGACTTTCTGCACTCAGGCATAGTCGAGGTAAGAATTATATTAATATCGTCAAAAACTATATGCATCCAGTGTGTTGTGCCTATAGCATTTTCTTTGTAAATGTGACCTGATATTGTTGTGAAGTGGCCATGTGGCCTCTAGCACAGTTGGCTCTCTTCTGGTGTTCCACAGCTTACAACAATTATGTGGATTGATCATGCGTTAGCCAAAGTAGTTTATTTTTAGCTAACACAAGGCCACGTGTGTTCCAATACTTACTAATACAATGTTCTTATGATTGTATCTGTTGTTTTTTAATCTATACCGATGTTTCCACGCAGATGGACCTCATTGTTATTCTCCCCACCCCATCTCCAGGAGCCTCCAGTAGCATGGGCCAAGGCCACAGCTGTGATGGTGAGTAATTTTCTTTTGACAATAAGGTAGTAGACATGCATATGTACCGTATATACTCGAGTATAAGCCAAGTTTTTCAGCCCACTTTTTGGGCTGAAAAAAGCCGCCTCGGCTTATACTCGAGTCCAGGGGCGGCCGCCGCCGCTCTCATTCATACAAACAAGCACACACATTCATACACTGACCGGCACTTCAGGCTGCTGCGCGCTGGTCGTCAATGGGCGGCGTCCAATGTTTTCATTGGACGCCTGCCATATGGGGCACGCCCACTGATGACGAGCGCGCAACAGCCAGGAAGTGCTGGTGTGTGTGTAAGAACGGCGGCGGTGGCGGCTGGCGGCTGCAGAGGAGCGGAGGAGCGGAGGAACAGAGGAGGGGAGGAGGGGAACCTCGGCCAAAACCTGACCCCTGACACCTGCACGTCTGAGAGCGGCAGCGGCAGCAGCAGCAGGTACCCACAGGGTTTCAGGGTGGGAAAGAGGGACAATTTTTAACTGAGGGAACATTCCTCACTAAGGAATGTATAGGAGATAGGGTGTAATACTTACAACAATAGAAACACTTTGAATAGGGGAATGAATCATTTATTAATGCAGATCTGCATGTTACACCTCAAAGAGGGACAAAGGAGAACAACGAGGGACATGGGGGCATGAGCTTCAAAGAGGGACAGTCCCTCCAAATCAGGGACACTTGGGTGGTATGGTGTGTGTGTGTGTGTCTCTTTCTGTGTGTGTGTCTCTTTCTGTGTGTGTGTCCCTTTCTGTGTGTGTGTGTGTGTGTCTCTCTTTCTGTGTGTCAACTCCAATTCCAATTGAAAAAAGCCGCCTCGGCTTATACTCGAGTCAATAACTTGTTCCATTTTTTTGTGGTAAAATTAGGTGCCTCGGCTTATATTCGGGTCGGCCTATACTCGAGTATATACGGTATGTGTCCATGATCATGTACACATGATAGTGGCAGTCTAGAGTTGACACTCATACATGGAGACTCTCTATTTAGAATTGTTTTAAAGCATGCTAGTTTCCTGCCCATGTTAATGTAACTTGACCCTACCTGATAAAGGCAGCAGTTGGTTATGTGCTTTATGTGCTGCATTTTCATTCCTGCTACAATTCTAAATTTCCATCCACTATTGATTAGATAAAAAAATAATGGGGGGAAAAGGTCACTCTATTTATATCATTTTGACTCAAGTGTTAATGACCACTATATTAAGTACATTCTTCATGTATTCAAGTAGGCCTTTTTTGGTTAGGTTTATTTGGTTAGGTTATATGCTTTGTGATGTTAGACTAGGGTGGTTATGTAGAATGGCTACACAGGTTCTTTTATTTTGCCATCAATTATTCAGAAAGGTTGGCCTGTTGTGTATGTTTTAAAATATTTGCAATGAATTATTGTTAAACTAACATTTTAACCAAATACCATAGGTATATACTGTATTTGTAGCACTGTGGTACTTAATTGTGTCTTTTCTTTTCAACAGCTTGCACTGACGAGACTGTGGCAATATGTGAGGGAATCATGACAAATGCTGCTGGAGATGCAAAGCTAAAGACTTAGGGTGGGGGGAAATTATTTTGCTGCTGTGCAGCTTTTATTTTATGTTGCCATGTTGGCTTTTTTTTTTAATACTACATTCTAAACAACGCTCAGGTCCTGTCAAAAAAAAATCCTGCATTAAATGCGGGTAAGCACCTCTACAGTGCCTCTACAGTGACTCACATACATCACATTTATCATTGGTAAACTGATTACTACAGCGTCCCGTCAGCGAATGAGACGCTCTGTTAGAGCGCTCGATACCTGCTTACAGCGTATACTATCTCTAAGCGCTGCAATTTAAAGAAATTATTACTCCTACTGTGACTTTTGATGTAACATCTCCAGGAACACAACCAATCTTGTTTTGTTTTCAAACAAATATTTTTGCATGCATTTTTTCTTTTAGGGGAATGTTACCATGTGTTTTCAAGCAATTCATATGCACCAACTAAAAAGAAACCAACTTTTATGTCAAATAGTAGAAATAGTTGCACAGCTTCAAGGGACATGGTTCAATGGAGCTAGACAGCAGATTGGTGCAATTAGTTGTGTATTTATTAACAGATTTTATTAAATAAAATTATGTTATGGCTTTCAGTTTCAGTTATATCATTCAGCTCAGCATGAGATCTCAGCTCACATATAATGAGACTATTAATTTGTGTTTTGGTACATTATTTTGGATTAGGAGGATGAAAAGAATTCCAATTTTGATTAATTGTTTTCAAAGCACTTATCCTTTAACTTTCTTTTTATCATTTCAGTATAAACGTCTCCATTGTGTGTTTGTTAAGAATCAATATATATATAAAAAAGTTCAAATAGCAAATTACAGAGCATCTAGTTCTTGAACAAGTACTTCTTCTCTCAGTCATATCAGGGTATTTTGTGTTATTTAAAAAAAAAAAACTAACTGACGGGTCGATTCAGCAAGAGGTATAAAAAGAACAATTATTTTTTATATTTCACCTGAGCTGTAATCTTTCTAAAACTTAATCAATCAGCTCCTTATTGTTTCAAACATTATACTGGTCCACTTATGTATTAAGATTCAAAGAGGTTTTTAGACTTTCTCCAAATTTGAATAAATACCCCCAAAAGGGTGCTTTATTTTACAAACCTTTTGTAAACATAGAAATAAAAAGTTTATACTCTAGCAGTTTATACATACATTTACCTTACTTTGCAAACTTTACTTTCACTTTCAAATGTATGTTTTATCCACCGGTATTCCCACATGATAGGAGCTTCTTCTTTCACTCCTACTAACTACTACTACTACTAAAGCGGGAATCTATCACTTTATACTGTGCAAATTAATAAGTGACAGGTGGCTTCAATCTCCTTGCACTCTTATTATACAAGAGTATAAGCAATCCTTTCCAGGTTTTGTCACACAAACAATTAGACTAATATTTAGAATAATTTCAGAACTTTTTCTGCCTTTTACGTCCCTTTAATCTGTAATATTCAATTGAAAAACAAAATGACATATACGAAGGTTGCAAAAACAAAGTAAGGGACTGATGTAAGGAGCATTGGCGCCATTCAGCACTGATGGTTTGGACATTGGTCACTCTATGCCTAATTTAATGTCCCTGGTCAGACAAACACCAACTTTCACCCTTGGGAACAGTAAATAATAATCCATATTAAAACATATAAAAAATCTCTGAATGTACGTTATGTAAATACTTTATCTCATGTATTCTGGACAAAACTATTTCTTGGCTTCAGTTTCTGGTTTCGTGGTTAGGTTTGGAAGGGAATTTCATGGTGCAGCTTTATGAATCTTTAGCATGATCTGCTGTGGTCGGAGACAGCTGGGGGACCACTGTGGTTTGCACCAAGTTGGCTTTGCACTAAACATATCTTTTTTAAATATAAAAAGTAAACCTTGGTGTCATCAGACCATGCAAGCTGCTGTTGGCAGACTTGATGTAAATGTGGGCAAAACCAAACCGGCTCTGATATTTTTCTTTGTAAGAAAAGTCTTCCTTGCATACAGGAGAGCGTTGTCACGTGCAGTACTTGCCTGATTCCTGCAGTGTTAATGTCCTCCTTATATGTTGCCGTAGGCCGATTGAGAGCTTTCTAGCCCATTCTTTTTACGTTTTATTTTTGGAAGGGATGTCCAGTTCTTGTTACTAACTGTTGTGCCAAATTGTAATTTACAGCAAAATGTGGGGCCATTGGCAGTCCTGTCCTGCATTTCCACAAGGGAGAGAAAGGCAATGCAATGCTGTGCCTCTCCATTATTGGAGATAATGGTGGCTAATCAAGTCCACTGGAGATAAAAATGTGGGGGCGTGATGCGCTGCAGACAAGCTACTGTTCCATTAGGTGCCAGGTGGCCAACTCAACAAGCTGCAGGAATGGAGCATCTTGGGATGACCGAATTTCTGGCAGAGCTTGCATTGTTGGGCCAATATAGGACCTCCACCCTCATTGGAAATTCTGTATTAATGGTGGGAGGTAGTGGTAATTGAGATATTTGCAAAATGTGAAGTGATACTCCACAAAGAGTTAGAAAGGAAATTAGAAAGATATGGATTAGGAGGAGCAGACGGGAATCCACAAAAAAGCTTATCTAATCTGCAGTACCTAGCCTGCTTGCTATTGAAAAGATAGAGAATAAAAACAATGGGACATAAAAAGAGCCTGAAGAATAAGGGACATAGAAAAAGCCTGCAGAAAAGCAAAACAATTAGTCTGAATTAGAATTTCGATTCAACGCATATCTGAATTTATTGTGATCTGTGCCAACCAAATTATTACCTGAAATCCTTGAAAAAAAAGGCAAAAACGCACCTGATCCCATTCTGTACAAGTACTATAAATAATAATAAAAGTCACACAATTAATAGTACAAAAAAGTGAAGCAATACAATTAATTACAAAAAATGTGCAAAGAAAGTAAAGATAGGGAGCTAGTAAATCATGTCACCAAATGATAAGAGCCAGGTCTGGCATCAAATCAGGCTGAGGACACTGGCGCGTTGCGTGGTGTTTGTCACTTCGTCATACTACAAAGAAGATATTAACTCTATTATAAACATGTAGTTCCCTATTCTGCAGGTTAAACCCAACTTCATTTGATCTTTGAACCTTCCCATGTTGCTGGTCATTAAGAAAGCATACTCTCTTAAGACTCATGTGAACTACTAAAATGTTCCTTATCATCCATCAATGGGTATAATAACTTCAATTTGTTTTAAAATACTTTATACATCATACTTGTGCAACTCATAAAAATATTTTTTCCAGTTGACTCTATGGTATATTTTGTTTATATCAACTCTATCGGTTTGAAAAATTAAACATTTTAACATATGAATATTTCACATGGAGAGAACCAGCTTTTCCATTTTTCAGCCTGGTTTCCATGGTGATGCTTCAAAAGCAAAGTCTACTTATTGCTAACTCATTTTAAAGAGAAAAACCGTTGCCGAGCAGGATGCCTGAGTTACTTGACATCATCCAGTGACAATAAACTCTTTAAATTAAATTATTTTATGTAAAAATAAATGGCTAAAACAAATACCTCCATGAATACCCCCCGGGGCTCTTCTGTCTTCAGAAGCCCCCCCCCCCCCCGCTTCGGCCGCTGGCACAATGAACTGTAAAAAAAAAAAAAAAAAAAGACATTTACTCACCTGTGGCAGCGATCCCTCCTGCAGGGTCTGCTTTTCACCGGGGGGGCCTCGATCACCCCCCCGGCTCTTCAGTTTCAGGGGAGAGCCTGACAGGCCTCTCCCCCTCCTCTCCCGACGGGCGCTGCCACCTTGCCGCTAAGCATCGCCCAAAGAGGCGGGGCTTATGAAATCACTCCCCGGGTGTCGTCCTGGCTCCCATTCAGATGTTGTTCATTCAGATGCGATCATGCTGGCCACAGGAGCAGAGGGGCAGGTGATCAGATCATCACCTCCCCCTCTGCTACTATAGCCAGCATTATCGCATCTGTCATCACATCGAGGGACACAGGAGCTGACAATCGGAGATAAGTAAAGTAAAAAAAAAAGTTTTTTTTTATAAAAGTCATTTTTAATTATGTGTCTGTGTGTTTTTTAACTGTTAACCCTTTGTGAACCGGTAGCGGGTGACTTGCCATTAACCCCCCGCACCCCCAATTACCTGCCTCCCCAAAGCCCGGGGGGGCAGAAGAGCCCGGGCCCACACAGGGTATGTGGCCTTGTAGGCTGCAGGGTGGGGGGCCACAAAAGCTGGCCCCTGCACCCTGTTCCTACAAGCCCCCATAGCTGGTCCCGGGCTGGTTATGACGGGTAGGGGGACCCTATGTCATTTTTGGGGTTAGGGTTACCCTGGGAGGGGGGACGCTATGTCATTTTTTTTTTAATCAACCCCTTATGCACTGTCGCCCAGCAGCTATAAAAGGCTTCCAGCAAAAGCAGGAGAGCCGAAGCCAGATTGATCAGTGCGGGACACAGTGCCTAGGGATGGATGGGAGGTAAATATTAAAAAAAAAATATATATATATTTTTTTTTCTCTGTGTCTGTGTGTTTTTTTACACTTAACCCCTTGTGAAATGGTAAGGGATCCATGAGACCCCTATACCAGTTCACAAGGCTGGGGGCTGGCAAGTCACCTGCGGCTAGCGGTAACCCCCGGCACCCCCAATTACCTGCCTCCCCAAAGCCCAGGGGGGGGGCAGAAGAGCCCGTCCCACGGAGCTTGTAGCCGGCAGGGCAGGGGGCCACCAAAACAGGCCCCTTTGCCCTGTTCCTACAAGCCCCCATAGCTGGTCCCGGGCTGGTTATGATGGGTAAGGAGGACCCCATGTCATTTGTTTTTTTAAGGGTTTTTAACCCCTTATGAGTGAACCCCTTATGTTTATAGTGTGGATAGTAGTATTTTATTTGTAAATGTTATAAAGTTCTTTTTTTTTCTTGGGGGTCTCCTGGGCAAGAATGGGGGGGGCTACCGATACATATGTGGTACCATTGTAATTATTAATAAAACAAATGTTTTATTTAAAATAAAGGAGACAATTGTCTAGAAAATATTATTTTATTTATTTTTGTTTTTTTGCACAAAAATATAAAAAAAAAACTGTAGAAAAATTACAAACAAGACATTTCATGTTAAAGCCTAAACTCTGCTGCAAAATATATATATATATATATATATATATATATATATATATATTCCTGGAAATTCCGGCAAAAATCACGGTTAAACATGGCGCAAAATGGGAAAAATGACCTGTCAACAGAGGGTGACAAAACTGCAAGTAGGCTGGCAATTAAAAGGGTTAATAGTACCTATGCATGTTGGGTATTGTTCTGCTAGAGGGACCTTGCGCTTTCAGATTTAGCTTGTTTTTTTCTTGTTTGCATATTGATATTTTAGGAAAACATGTTTTTTATTCTGCTTTTTTATAATTTTTTAGGGAAACCCTGTGCAACCTAAGAAGGGATTACTTCCAGAAAGATGATCCCGCTACAACAAGCTTGGTACGCTTAGATAGCTTAACATGTGTTCTTTTAGGGAATATATGGTTTGTGGGGGGTATTCCAAATTTAAAGCGTTTTGGTTGAAAAATTGCAAGCCGTGCACTTTGTCTGCAGAGCTGAAATTTTCAAGTAAAATTACCGTTACGCACATGCTTCACTTTGGGGTGTTTGCCAACTCTTCCCTTGACAGTAGCTATGCATGTTGGGTAACGTTCTGTTCGGGGGATGTTGCTTTTTCAGATTTTACTTGTTTTTTCTTGTTTGCATATAGTTTTTTTTTAGGAAAATGTGGCTTTGATTCTTCTTTTTTATTCTCTTTTAGGGAAACTCTGTGCAACCAAAGAACTGATTGAGGGATTACTTCCACAAAATTACACACACATAAACAAGCCTGGTGTGCCTAGAAAGCTTGAGGCAAGTACTTCCAGAGAATATATAGTTTGTGGGAGGTATTTCAAATGTAAAGGGTTGTTTTTCTGGATAATCTGCAAGGTGCGCATAGTGCATATCGCAGTTGTATTTTATCTGAAAATCTCCTAAAGCTCTGTCTCAGTTTGGGGGAGTCTCCTGAGCAGGAAATGGTGTCTACCAATACATATGTGGTACCGCTGTAACCGGGAGAAATTGGGGTTTCACACGCAATAAGATTTTATTGACAAACTTACTTTTTTAATTAACACTACAAATTGCAAAAAATAGATTTTTTTTTATTTTTTTGCACATATTTCACCCAAAAGTATTGAGAATACACTAAAAAGGCCAAACAAGACATTTCATGTTGAAGCTCAGACTCTGCTTAAAAACAATATATCATTTTCCTGGAAAATCCCTTCAAAATCCTTTCAAAAATCAAAGTTGAACATATGTAGCGCAAAATAGTGAAAAGTGGTCTGGCAACAAAGGGTGACAAAAATTCTAGGAAGGCTGGCACTTAAAGGGTTAAAGATATTTATTATAAACTTTTTTTTTTTAACCAACTGTTTTTTATTTTTGTTTTTGTACAGTAAATTTGTTTTCTAAAATTATTTTTTTTTATTTGAAAAACATTCAAATGTTTGAAATTTTTTTGTTTTTGTTTTATAAAACAATTTAAATGTGAAATATTTAAATAACATATTTACAAAATGTGGCAAGCCCCAGGATTCTATTCTTTGCTGGTCCCCAATGAAGCTGCCAGCTCCTGGATGTCGCCCACCAGCTTACGGACTGTTGCTGTCAACATTTGCAACCTTTGCTGCGGTGTTGCTGGTAAAAGAAAAAAAAAATTGTTTGGAATATGCATTTGGATTACCTGTTGAAGGAAATATTACTAATTTCATAGGCTAGGGATTAGGCCATAAATTAAGCTAAGTTTATAGGCTAGGGGTTAGGCCACAAACTAAACTAAGTTTATAGGCTAGAGAATTTTAATACCTGTTGATGAAGGCATGTTTTTGTAAATGAACTAAGTAGACTACAAACTTACTAGGCTGGCGGACAACATAATCCTGGGGGACCAGCCTCCTTGCTGGGGCCTGCTACTCGTCCTGGTCTGTTGAGAAAGCAAAAATATGGTTACTTCTAATGTCGTATTTGTTAATGAAGAGGTTTTAATTAGAATGTGTGTGTGACATCACCCACCTTCTCCATGCACCTCAGGTGCGTGGCCTTGTGGCATCTGGAATCCCGGCTTTTCACCCACTACATCATCATCTAAAAGAATATAAGCAGGAAATGAGTGTGTGTTTACAGTGCATGTAATTGTGTGTGCTTCTGTCTGATAATCATACCGGAGTGGTGCTGCTCGGCGGTGTTGTGGCTCCCTGGCGAGCAGCTGATGCCCCTCCTCTGTAGACAGGTCCAGTGGCTGGTCATCGCCACGTGCAGAGGAGGGGGAAGACCTTGTCACTGGAGTGCCACCACCTTCACTTGGCCCAGATCTATCCCGCACTGTCCGGACTGCTCGCCTCCGGGTGGCTCTTATTCGGTAATCCCATTCCCTCACTAGAAGAGAATAGCATTCATAAACACAGGCCTGCCTAAGGGCATTTGTATTTCTAACATATAATAGTAATGTACTTACTTGGGAAATGTTTACCGAAGAATCGCCTCACCCGAGGCCTCTTCCTGCTTTTCAGGTCCGACCAGTGTTGAATGACCTGGGTATAAGTGAAGGTGGTATAACTCTCTTAGGCTATTTTGGCCACTATCTCCAGCCAAAGTCTTCTTTTGAAAGTCGCTCGCCAGGTAGTCATATCTGTTGGACATCATCATCTAAAAGGTGAAAGAAAAACAGATTTCCTTAATTCAAACATCATACAAATCACAATGTTAATGATAGCAGTTTCATAATTGACATTCCCCATAACATTTCACGCCTTTAGCTATCCTTCTAGATGCCATTTTGGGGTTGCGCACATGTGCGCACTAACTTTCGCTTGGCGCTGTGTTTATAATCAAATGTGGTTCCCACTGTTTTGGCCTGCGCTGCCTAATCGCATACGCATGCATTTCGCGTGCAAATAAACACCTGTACATACACTTACTAGCATGATTGTCTCCTGTTGCTCATGGGTGAAGAGCTTAGGGACCATCTTTGTTTACTGTATCAGCAGATGTGTTGCGCCCCAGCGGTTTCCGGGATGCGCACGGCTGTACGCACGACATAAGCGTCATACACAGTCATAAATATTTAAAGGGTACCTGTACACACAGCTGAGTGTCTTTACAGATATTGATATGTCTGCCAAGAAAGGTAGCCGCCAGACCCCCAAGTCCCATGAACGGCATGAGCGTCGTGCCGAATGGCATGAAAAAACTTCAGCCAGGCCTGCAACTAGGTCCCACCAAACCAGTGGCCACTCACAGCCGACGAGGACATCCAGTCGCCAAGGGAAGGATCCATTGGGCCAGACTCCGGCAACCTCAAAATCTGGGACAACCTGGAAGGCGAAGGAGACTTTCCCAAGGCATAATGCTCCCTGTCCAACCACATCCAGAACCCAAGAGAGCACTACTACTAAGGGCAAGGGGAAGACTAGGCCTAGGATCCATAGCCCCCCCAACCACACCCTCTCCTGCTCATGCCCAATTTCACCATTCCAACGTAGAGAGCCTTGAGTCACCGGGCAGCTCAACAGCTGCAACTTCTTTGGCCAGCCAGCCTATGACACCCAGCTCCCATGCAAGTCCAGCACAATCGTTTGTGAGCGAAAGGTCTGCCTATTCGTCGGCTGAAAGTCAGCCAAGAATGTCACCAACTATACAACCGACCCAGGAAGAGCCAGGCAGGACATCATTAGCCAGAAACCTGCGGCGTGGGACCTCGAGTGGCCGCCTTACTGAGCCCCAAACTATGGCATTGGCAAGTGGGGTATCTGACCACTATGATGGACATCACCAGACAGGTGTATTGTGCTGGGACAGAGAGGAAACATGTGGAGCAAATCCAGTGCAAATTCTCAGACCTGAAATATGCCATCCACCAGAAGCAAAAATAAGCGCAGGCAGCATGGGTACAGATGAGTGTTTGAGTTGGGCAGGTTGTTTTTGTGCATGACCTTATTAGTAATGTTTTTTCTTTGTTTTAACAAAGAAACAGGAGGTGGATTTCCATTTAAACTCCAGTTCGGCGCAGCTGAGCAGCTTGTTCTGGGCCTAATACACCCGTCTTCACTAGATGGCTTGGTCGGGGCCGTAGACACTGACAGCAATGTCATGCCAGCAGGTTAGTATTTAACGGAATGGTTATTTTGCTTTGCCTTCAAAAAATGTAGATTAAAAGCATAAGTACACACAGAGCCGTAGCTGGGGGGGGGGGGGCAGGAGGGGGGCAACACGCCCCAGGTGCAGCAGGTCAGGGGGGCGCCAAAGGGGGTCCTGAAAACAGGTGGGGGAGTCCATTTTGAATCTTTGCCCCAGGTGCCAGAAAGCCTAGCTACTCCTGTGGGTACACAAGGTATGTTTATGTGTTAACTTTACTTTTACATTCCAGCACATCAAACTACTCAAGCTACTGTGCAACCCTTCACCTCTTTCCCACTGCCATTACGTCTCGCCAGCCCTTACCAACATCTCCTATACAGGAACAGCTCAATCTGGTAAGTGTACTCTGCACTAACTAGTGATGCATGTGTAGCTAGATGACTACTTGCCACAACATATATTTGAGCAACTATCTCACACAATTTTTACATTACATTCCAGCACATCAAACTAATCAAGCTA
The DNA here is from genome assembly GCA_027917425.1 of Gastrophryne carolinensis. NCBI lineage: Eukaryota > Metazoa > Chordata > Amphibia > Anura > Microhylidae > Gastrophryne > Gastrophryne carolinensis. The sequence continues at coordinate 93,288,792 of CM051235.1, forward strand.
CTGTGCAACCCTTCACCTCTTTTCCCACTGCCACTACGCCCCGCCAGCCCTTACCAACATCTCCTATACAGGAACAGCTCGATCTGGTAAGTTTACTCTGCACTAACTGGTGATGCATGTGAAGCTAGATGACTACTTGCCACAACATATATTTGAGCAACTATCTCACACATTTTTTTTCTGTCCCTACAGACAGACACCACCCATAATGGAAGCTATACACCATATGGAGGAGGAGGAGAATATTTCCATGCCCCCCCCAAATGCTAACCCAACATCATCATCTGCCACTGCACCAGCAGCAGCCACCCACAAATCCTCTGCAGCAGAGTCAATCACGCCCTCTGCTGGCAGACCAGCATGGCCAGCAGCAAGAGACAGAACCAACTGTCCCATGTGCTAGCTCTGCTGCAGAGGATTTGCCTATACCATCTGCTCCTGTTGCTAGGGCTAGACCTCCATCAGCTGCACGCGCTCAAACCCGGGGAAGAGGAGGACGCCCTCAGCCACATCGCCATGTAACCCAGGTGAGGCGTGTGCAGATCCTAGAGACAGCATGGAGTAATGACAGCCGCTACTTCAGGGAAACAACCCAAAGATGAAATGAAGAGCTGGCTGGACAATTACATAACATCAATAACAAATTAAGCACCCTGCTGGATGAAATAAGGACTAGCAACAGGCAGAGGGAGGGTATGCTGGAGCAGTGGCAGATGATGAATGCCACCCATGCACAGGTTTTGGGCATCCTACAAGCCCAACAACAGCCTTATTATGGGAATCCACCATATTAAGAATTTGGGTTGCATTTGCTCCACATCTTTTCTCTCCATCCCACCGCTATTCACCTGTCTGGTGATCTTCACCCATATTTGTGTCCTTTTGCCTTTGCTGGTGGCTTTAATTTTCACACCATATAGCTCGTGATAATGGTCAGAAACCCCACTTGCCAAAGCCATAGTTTGGGGCTCAGTAAAGCCCCTGCTCAAGCTCCCACGCAGCAGGTTTAGGCCTAATGATGTCCTGGCTGGCTGGTTGGCATAGTAGGTGACATTCTTGGCTGACTAACACCCGACGATTAGCAACAACTTTTTTTGATCTGGTTGGTTAGAAAAAGATGAGTGTTGTTAAAGGAAATCTTTGTAAATAAAAATTTATTAAGCTAAAATCTGTTCCAAATGTTTTTTGTATTAGTTTTTGACCATAAGCAAATCAAAGTATAAATAATAGAAAATTGTTCAATCACAATGAAATAACATAAATCATGACTCCAAAAATAAACCAAAATAAAAAAAGTTTAACTGAAATAATTTGTAATAAGGTGGGCCAGGACTGACTGCCCAGAACACTCTGGGTGCCCTCATATAATTCTTCCGGAATGTCCATTACTGCTGGAGAGGGGGACATGTCGAGATATCGGGGGGCCTTCTGCATTATTGCAAAAACGCAGCAGGCAATAATGATCTTAATGACCTTGCTAGGGTCATATTGCAGGGCCCCCCCTGTATGGTCCAGGCACCTGAATTAGCTCCTCAGCAGGCCAAATGCCCTCTCCACCACAGCCCGGGTCTTCCTATGGGCACGGTTATAGCCCTCCTGTGGCTGCGTCTGAGGCTGCAGGATTGGTGTCATGAGCCACGGCAGCAAAGGATAACCCGAATCCCCTGAAAATTAGTCTCCACTTCATAGTTACATTGTATATCATGTCATCAGAGGGAAAGAACATCAATGTTGAGACAGGGTTATCCAAAAACATTCATAGTCATACAGTGAAACCCTAATGAAACTATTTGGTAAAACTTACCCAGTAGCCAACCACCAGACAAGTTTCCTGATTCCAACCGACCATAGAGGCTGGAATTCCTCAGGATGTGCGCGTCGTGGGTGGATCCGGGAAACCCTGCCATGACACTGAGGAACCGTAGGTCAGGCCCAACGACAGCTTGAACGTTAATTGAGTGGCTCATTTTCCGGTTCCTGTAATAGCAGAAATACAGGTTTTTAGTACCCCAAAACCATCCATCAAATAATCAAGTAAAAACCAAAAATAATAATAATAATAATAATCATAATAATATATTATATAAATATAATATATTGTTTAAGATTGGTTGTCCAAAAAAAAAAATATTATTACTACAACAAATATTTAATAGTTGGTCACTCGGGATTGATAAAGGTCTACATGAAAATGATTAATTAAGGGCTACATGAAAATGATTCTTTAAGGGCTACATGAAAATGATTAATTAAGGTTTACATGAAAATGATTAATTAAGGTCTACATGAAAATGATTCATTAAGGGCTACAAGAAAATGATTCATTAAGGGCTACATGAAAATTATTGATTTAGATATACATTAAAACATACTGTGATACAATGAGTTAATACAAGTAAGAATGTTCACATACCACATACCGATAGAGATATTCCTCAGCTGCTGGAGGCACCAACCCTACATGCGTACAATCGCTCGCACCCATGATGTTGGGCATATCGGCTATATCAAAAAGACCTAACTTAAGAGCATTCCAAGCTACCATGTTGTCAGGGAAATATATGTATTTTTGACACAGGGTAGCCATGCCATTCAAAAACTTGTTGAGCGTGCGGCTCAGCGTAGGGTGGGACATCCCCACGGAGAGGGCGCCCAGCCTCTGGAATGAGCCGTTCGCCAAAAATTGCAGGCAGCCAAGCATTTTGGTCATACCTGCAATTGCATGCCCCTTCCTTGTGGTGCAGGCTAACCATGGCCACCATACAAGTTATGGAAGGAAACGCGGTTAATGTGGGTGAGCTTGAACAGCTCAATGTCATGCATGCGATCGATGTCCATTTGTGCGCGGTGCAACCTGGATTCGGCCATGCTGATGCAGAGCATGTTGTGTAGCTGCAATCTCTCATATTCCTCCACGTACTCAGCAAACATCATCTCCGATCTCAACAGCTAACTTTCTCCTACTTAACGACCCCGTAAATTGAACGAAAACAAACCCCGTTTTATTGGCCGGGTTGTAATCAACAATCAAGGCTCTGAATCATGCACAAGCCCATACCAATAATGTAAATGTCAGACACGCCCTGAAGAAGTGACGCGGTGACGTCACGCAATGCGTCGGCGTTGAGGCGGGCGGTGAGGGATGTTTTTGGAGGGACTTACTGCAGGCGAGCTGTGGATCTGTGAGTCTTTTGTTACATATTGTGTGTCTGTCTTTCCCCTACCCGGCTGGTCCTATTGATTAAGTAGTGTAGTTTATTTGTGGACTCGTGTTATGTAGATAGATTAGTTAGGTGTATTTGAGTTGGCACATTGCACTTTATTTATAAGGTGCAAACAGTATTAATGGTGGTATTTCACAGGATAGGAATTCAAATACTGTTTATCCTCATTATACATATGAAATAGAAACCCCCTTTTTTTCCCTAGTAGGAATAAGCATTAACCAATAATACCTTTGTGGCACAGTATTTTTAGATTACACTGTAGATTATATTACGACTTTTAGATTACCAGTCTGGTTACAGACGCCAATTGACATATATTTTTATTGTGACCAGCATTTTGACCAAGCAGCACTGTATATTCCATCTATTTGTCTCCTCCATTTCCCCTCCCCCATCCCCCCCTCTGGTCTTTATTGTGTTTGTGTTTTTTAAATTGGATTTTAAAGTGTCTTTTTTGCATTGTATATACACATGAATTAATAAAAGTTGTATATATATTTGTATCAAAATGATAATGGTGCCACTGAACTCATTGGGGTTTTGGTTGTTTGGGGAGTGTGGGATCCCCATTGTTTTTTGTTTTTTGAATAATGTAAGTTGCCCGTCATAATGGAAATTTGGCGATAAACATGCGACCATCGAAAGTGCGCATTCGCCGTTAACGTAAACACATATACGCATGAAAACAGTAACGAAAATGACGAAAAAGCATGCAAAAACTCCCAAGATGACATGCAAAAGTGCATGTGAAAGAGGCTCTGGATTAGGGCTAATGTGTAAACAAACCACAACTACATGAAATTATTTCACCTATTAAAAGACAGCGGTGTCCCTGCTGGTAGCCTTTCACCCACGTGTTCCTAGGGAGAACCACTTTATCAAGAGGCAAAGATGCTACTGGACTTTCATATCAAGTTCATAGGCTTTTATATATATATATATATATATATATATATATATATAGCAAGGAGAAATAGGAGGAGAAGAAGGCGTAAGGAAATGTTAATGCACCCTTATGCATATTACTACAACTATTAATTACTATTAGTTTTAATATTTAGGAATATAATCATCTTCCATAGCACTGCACAAGGAGGAAATTAAATACAGGGTAAAACAAGTAATTTATATAACAGATTTTTTGAAGTTGCAACAAACATATATTATCTCTAGAATATACTAGGAGTGAGGGCCATGCTGGAAAAGTGAGAGGTGTGCTAGATAAGGCAAGCAGCAGAGTTCTGAATAGACTGGATAAATTCTTATCTTTTTGCTGGTCGACCACAGAGGAGAGTGTTGCAGTAGTCCACCTGGGTGATCAAAGCATGCACTCAAATTTTAGTGGAATTAGATATTGAGTTGAAAACAACAGGAGGTGGCAGTGTAGTAAATGTGAGGTACTGTATACATAATAGAAGCTAACTATATAACTATATATATGTAAGAAACTTACCTGTGTCCGGGGGCCGGCGGCGAGCGTCTGCTGCTCGTCCCGACGCTTCTGCTGCTGAGTGCGGCCGCCGCTCTCAGATGACGGGGAGCGTGGCGCGTCACTCTGACAGCCTCCCCCACCCCGCTCTAGCTGTGCGGATCACGCTCAGGCGTCATTAGGGTGTGATTCTGTTCCATCCCTGTCCGCTGCCTGTACCGACCATTGCTTTATCTGACCTTGAACCTGACTGCCCCTTTGGATACTCCGCAATCTCTGACATCCCGGCTTGATCCTTTGGCTACCTGTCTCATCCCTGTACTCTGACGCACCTTCCAGACTGGCTACCTGTGAATTACCTCGGCTTCGGGATACCCTCGTGGTTCATCGGCCTTCACCCTAAGCAGACATCCTTTGCGCCTATTAAGACCTGGGGGCAACCTTGTCCGGTGAGGCGTACCTAGCGTCCCAGCAAATGGGGGCTTGACTATAGGCAGAAGCGGCGGTGGAGATTGGGGGTTGTCTGCTTACAGAAGGTTGGTGTCCCGCTGGTCATCACAATATAACTATATAGTGCTTCAGGGACTACAGCTATTATGAAAAAGTTGATATATAATGTTACATTGCAAACAGGAGTAGAATTGGATGGTGGGAAGACAACAAGCTCTGCTTTGTTATACTTTAATGTTGCTAAATTTTGGAGGCCAAAAGAGTTTATGAGAAGGCGTAGACTATAGCTGTAAGCTGAGAAAAGTAGGGGTTGGAGGACAGAGGGCAGAGCCTTGTTGTATGCCAGCAGACATAAGACAAGCATAGAAAACTGTAATGGGTTAAATGATTGTTGCAGAGGGAATCAATCAGACAGTCTGTTTAACCCTTCTATTGCCAGCTACGTGAGTCTCGCGTAGCTGCCTCTCCAACCGTTAAGTGCCAGCTACGTGAGACTCACGTAGCTGACTTTAGAGCCCCATAAAAAAAAAAGTAAAAAAGATACAGACTTACAGATTCTCACCTCCGGGCCTCTGATATTCAGGAGGGGGCCCCGGCATACCCCCCCAGCGATCTGAAAGAAAAAAATTAAAAATAATAATGACACAAACTCACCTTGCAGCCCGATCGCTCCCTCCGGGCCTTCTCTTCACCAGGGGGGGCTCCAATCCCCCCCCTGGACTTACCACTCTTCGGGTGAGGACCCAGCAACGGGCCCTCACCGTCCTCTTCCTCCAGCGCTGGCCCTGACCCTAGCCCACCCACTTGTGGGAGGAGCTGGATGACGTCATCCTGCTCCTCTATACCGGCACCCGGGCTCCAACTGTCACTTGTCGGTAGTAATCGGAGCAGGGAGGGTGGCAGGCAGGGAGGCTCTGATCTCCCTGCCTCCCACCCTCCCTGCTCCGATCACTACCGACAACTGTCATCTACAGCGGCGCAGGACACTGGATGGGAGGTAAGTATAAGTAAAAAAAAGAATAATAAAATATTTTGTGTCTGTGTCTTTTTTATTTTTAACTATTTGTGAACTGGTAAGGGATCAATGAGACCCCTTATACCAATTCACAAGGCTCTGGGGCTGGCAATCACCTGCGGCTAGCGGGTGACTTGCCATAACCCCCAGCCCCCCCACAGCCAGGGGGGGCAGAAGGGCCCGGGCCACTTAGTGGCTATGTGGGCTAGTAGCCTGCAGGGCCAGGGGCCACCAACGCTGGCCCCTGCGCCCTGTTCTACACCCAGAGGGTTGGTTTTTTTTAAGTTAACCCCTTACAACTATGCAATCATATCTGAAATCTCCTAAACTGCTGTTTCAGTTTGGGGGGGGGGGGTTTCCTGGGCAGGAAAGGGTGTATACCAATACATATATGGTACCGTTGTAACCGGGAGAAATAGGGCTTTCACACGCAATAATATTTTATTAACAAACTTACATTTTTTATCACACAAAAACACTATAAATTGTAAAAAATAGATTTTTTATATTTTTTTGCACATATTTCACCCAAAAGTATTGAGAATACACTAAAAAAAGGCCAAACAAGACATTTCATGTTGAAGCCCAGACAAACTATTTATTTGCATGGCTCAACTGACTGCAAATTATATTGTGAGAAATTCTATTATCTTTTTTTGATCTACAATATGTGAATACTTTCTGTTCTGTTTTAAGAAAGCGCTCCCTGTCTTGTACCTTATGCATATATTGATATATCTACAGTTCTTCTTTTATGCCTGATATTATTTCTTTTCAGATTTCTTCATCTTCCTATGGTTTTAGTGACCAGGTTTTTTGCCTGCAAAATGCCATGAATGACCTGATGTAAGTGACCCTGGATGTTCTGAAGAGGTCTAATCAATCAGAGGGTAAAATAAAAATTCAGGGGTCTTCATATTGTGGTTTTGTGAGATCCTTTTTGAGTCATTAGTTAATGCTGAGGTGAACAATACTTTTTCAAACAATATACGAATTTCAAATTTTTTTAAACTAGAAATCATGCTGCGGTGTTAGGCTCTGGTCTGAAAGTCCAAAGCAAGGTCAACGCCTACAGACAAAAGATGTTGCACGCCTTGCTTACTCAAATAAATTGCTCATGTTGATCCTGTGTCTGACACCAAAACCATATAGGATGAGATAAAAGCTTGTCTCACCAGCTTTGCAAATGCTGGTGAACCCTGAATTAATAGATATGAGAGGAACTAACTCCTGTAGTAATACTGTAATACTGTAATACTGTAGATACCATCTCTTTGGGTCCCCCTCTTTCAAAGGAACCCTGACTGCACCAGCTGGACACAAAGCTGTACACGGAAGTGCCAGTAAATGGAGTTCAGGACCTGGGCAGCACGGGAACAGATCCAACAATTTAACCGAACCAACAGCCTGGCAAAAGTAATTGTGTAATATTAAACACCTGACACATAAAAAATGAAGAAGCGGTCCCAAAAATGTCTAATGTTTTTATCTGTTTCATCTGAAATCTGTGTCTTATGTGAATAACGGTGGTGCATATCTCTGGTTCCTGAAATGCTTTTTAAACCCTTAATGATCCACCTCATTTTAGCCTTGAGGATCTGTACATTTTTGTCGCTCCTTGCGTTCTAGCAGTCAGACAGGCAATTAGGTGGGTGGGAGAGCAGGTAGGCAGGGAGATGGATGGGCAGACGAGTGCATGGACGTCAGGGATATAGGTATGTGGGTTGGCAGCAGGTAAGCAGATGGGCAGACAGATGGGTAGGTGGCTGGGCAGTCAGGTAGGTGGGTGGGTGGACATGTAGCCGAGCAGCAGGCATCTAAGTTTCTAGGGACCCTTGAAATCCTCCTCTTTCCACCCCTTATCTAGTATGGGGCAGACAGTTAATACACTGTTTATGATGACGTGCTAGATACATGGTTGTAACATAGGGGGTTAAATATACATAAAACATATATAAAACAGCATATTTATATGGATTTTTATGATTGATCAATTTTTTAGCAATAGCCCTTCTTTAATCTCTCATCCTTGCAGGTTCTTCTTTTGAGGCAATGGCATAGGCTCTGCTATCTATGTTAACCTAAAAGGTACATTTTCTTGTTGCTAAAAGTCAGCAGAGAGTCTTTGATCTGACTGCTTTATCTCCAAAGAATGTTATTAAACAATTCACAAGGAAGAATTGAATACTGTGTGTGTTGTATGTGTTGTGTGTGTGTGTGTGTGTGTGTGTGTGTGGGGGGGGGGGGGGGCGGGTGTTGGGTAGAGCCTGAGGGCTAGTGTTTTATTCCATAATTTTTTTATTTCAGGCAAAAAAAAAGAACATGGAAATTACACCATAATGATATATATCAGCATATAGCTTATAGAAAAGCATTTCCAGATCATCATAGATCTAACACGCAATACAATAGGTTCATGTATTTGTATAAGATAACCAGTGGCAATCAAGAAATAAAATTAAAAGCTTATTGTCTGACTTGTTAGTTTAGCTTAAACATTACATCACTACAATAGTAACTTCTCCCTCTATATGGGAGACTAAGAGCGTACAGCTCAATAGCAATCTATTCAATAAGAAATACAGATAAACTGAGAGAAAGGAGAGGAACAAGAAGAAGAAAGGAAGCCCCCCCCCAAAAAAAGGAGGGGAAGAAAAGGGGTTGGGGAGGGGGAGGTTGATATCAATTGCCATAATTCTTCATACAATTAGCAGGTTCATATCAAAAGAGTCAGGTAGGAATTCATGTATCCATGGAGACCACCCTTCCGGAACTCCTCCAACCTGTCGTTATGTATAGCTGATAATTTCTCCATTGCCATAGTATTATTTACCCTGTTTTTGAGTTCCCCAAATCTTAAGGATGATGTTCTCCATGCCTTAGCAATAACCATTTTTGCACACGTACAAATATGATAAACCAGTTGTCTTTGCATCGCATTGCTATTCATTAACGGTTCATTTAATAACGCTACCCAGGGATCTAGGCCTATATGTATTCACATTATTTTACTAATTACCCCAAATACCTTATCCCAAAAATGTCTTACTGTAGCACATTCCCACCAAATATGGCCGTTCGTTCCTAAAGTATCACATCCCCAAAAGCAGTGTACCTGTGTCCCCCCCCGCCATATGCGCCATTTGTTCCAGAACCAGATACCATCGCAGGGCAACCTTCAAATTTGCTTCTATTGCCAGAACCGAAGCCGCTTTCCCAAAGGATGCTCCCACATTCTTTGCCACTGTTCTGGCTCTTTCACCCCTTTTAGCTTCGATTCCCACTTTTCCCTATAGGGGAGATTCCGGTCTGAGCCTAAACACAATGATTTGTAGATGTCTTATACCACGCCTCTGCCCCTCAGATCCCATCTACAGCGTGTTTCAAAAGGAGTAAAATCGTCCATTTTGGACAACTCTTCGCTATAGACCTTATAAAGTGAGTAACTTGTAAGTACCCAAAAAGATCTTTCATCGGCAAACCATACTGGTCTTGAAGCTGCTGAAAGGAGGCTATATTAGGTCCTTGGCAACAGTCAATCAGGTGAAGGATCCCTGCTCGCCGCCACCTGCTAAATCTGGAGGAGTCTAAGACTCCCGGGAGAACATTGGATTACCCCACAGGGGCATCAATGGCAAGTGGGGGGAAGCAAGCCCACCCAAAAATTTGATCCTATCCCACACCCGCAGTGAGTGAGCTATAATTGGGTTATTCGCCTGGCTCCTAGATTTTGGTGTGATCCATAGGAGATTGTTAACCAACAGTGGGTAAGAGAGGGCTGATTCGATCTGGACCCAACTAGGTATGTCTTCCGCCATATGATAGGATAGAAGCTGCGTGATTTGTGCTGCTTGGAAGTACTTCTCAGAACTCGGGACCCCCAGGCCTCCAGTTGACTTCGATCTAACCATCTAACCACCGATCTAACTCTCTTTGCTATCCTTTGTCTTTTGCCATTCCAGATGAACGAAAAAACTCGTCCCTGTAACTCTCTCAAATATCGAGGTGGGAGTTGCACTTGCAGGATTCTGGCCAAATAAAGAAATTTAGGTAACAGGGTCATTTTAACCGCTGCTTTTCTACCTAGCCATGACAAGCTATAATCCTTCCACTGTGTTAACAATGTATTACATTTCCTACGTAGAGGCAGATAATTTGTGGCGAATAAAAATTTATAATTGCTAGTCAAGGCTACTCCAAGGCCTTATCCTCCCAGCTGAAATCATAGTTAAATTGTAATTGACGCCAGACTTCTGAAGAAACGTTAATATTTAAAGTTTTGGATTTAGTTGTGTTAACTTGGAGACCCGATATATCTGCAAACTGATTTAATATTTGCAACAAATTTGGCAAGGCGATGAGGGGATTTGAGACAAACAACGGGATGTCATCTGCGAATAGGCAGAGTTTATGATGCCTGTCTCCAATCTCCACCACTGAGATATTTGGGGATTCCCTGATCATCTGTGCCAGTAGCTCCATAACCAGGGCGAACAACAGGGGGGGACAAAGGGCATCCCTGTCTCGTCCATCTGGCTAGCTTAAAAGTATCTGACTTGTATCCACTATATTTAATGAATTCAACAAAAGAGATTTCCCCAAGAGACCGAATCGAGCGCCTTTCTGATGTCTAAGGATAGGAACATAACGGGCAGCTTCTTTTTCCTAGCAATGTGTGTAATTTGGATTACCCTTCTAACAATATCCCTCACTTGTCGCCCTGGTATATAACCTGTCTGGTCATTATAAACTAATAGTGGCAAATATCTTGACATCATGTCCGCCAAAACTTTGGCCAAAATTTTAACATCTAAGTTAATAAGAGATATTGGTCTAAAATTAGAGACCGTATTGTGTGATCTGTGTCTGGTTTCGGGATCATGCTTATTGATGCCATAAGTGTCTCCTGTGAAAAAGAACCCCCCCTTCCGAATAGTATTGAGTACAGCGGTCAGTCTTGGAGCAGGGCTAGCGTTTTTACATTCTACTGTGCATACTCTTGACTGTGGAGGCTGATTCACTACTAGAGCCACGTATTGCCAGATGAGCGTCTGTACAGCAGCGCTTAGAACGACCGATAGTAGACGCTGTAAGCTGGTATCGGGTGCTGTAACAGAGCATCTCAGTCACTCTAGTAACCGGGCACTCTAACAAGAGGACAAAGCCACAGAGAGTGACAGGTAGCGCCAGCTCAGTGCGTCCAGCAATCGGCACTCCACACCATATTTAAAGTGGACCAACACCCAGGGGGGATCGGCCCGGGAATCTATAAGATTCCCGGGCTGAACAGATCCCTCTCCGCGGGGCATCCAAAATCGGGATGTCCAGCGGGGTGAAACCCTCCAGGACGGCCACAAACCTTATCTTAACCCCTTTCCAACGGCGCATGCGCGGGCCGCGTCTCACGCTTCCCTCTAGCAGGGCGCGCACCCACACCGGCCGTATGTTAATGGCCGGCGCGGGCGCGCTCCCTGTTAGAAGGAAGCGCGAGACGCGGCCTCCAGTGCTCAGAGCCGCTGTGGTTGGACGCCGCTTTAACGTGCATACCACAGCGGCTCTGAGCTCTCTGATTGGACGAGCGCCCGCGTAGAAGCGTGGGGAGGTGAGTGTTTACAGGCGTTCTGGGGGGTTTCACACAGCGGGGCACCCCCGATCGGGGTGCCCCACCGAAGTGGACCAAAACCCAGGATAGTCAAAATCCTGGGTGTTGGTCCACTTTAACAAAAAACTACTCACACACAGTGTTTGCCAACGCACACATGGAATTCCTTCTCTGCATTTTACACATCTGTGCACTGTGAACAACAGAACTCTGTGTACACACCAATGAATAAACAAGTGAATTACAAACTAAGGGGCAGTGAAGTGCAAATGTGCCTGGAGCGGTGGGCTGCCCTAAACTCAATTGCCGGGGGGCAATTGGGGGTTAGGTGCCTTGCTCAAGAGCACTTCAGTCATGCCCCATGGTTGGGAATTGAACCTTCCATTCACAAGCCTGTTTGCCTACTTCTAGGCCATAACTGACCCAATGTACGTATATGTCATGTATATGTGGAATATTACAATCTAGCCTTAAAATGTGTTATTTTTTGCTACATTTAGATTAATAAATAAATACATACAACAAAATTAAAGAAAACCCTAAAATGATTTCTGCAAGGCATTTTAATGATTTCACCTTGCTCAAGGGAATTCATAAACTTTAACATAATGTAAAACCCATAAAAATAAATAAGGACTTGATATGTAATTGTAAAACAAACAGTGTTTTAAAGAAATGTTTGGCATACAAGTAAAATCTATACTTAGTAGATTGTTTATATTGGATTGTTTATTAATGTAATTGTCGACATAACAAACACGTTTTCAAGCAAAACTCAATAGTTTTCTTTCCACAAAGATTCAATTAAGCTAATAAAATGCAATTTGAGGGAATAAAAAAAAAACGCTGTTGGCCAAGTTACACTAAATCACCTTTCAGAAGAATGAAGCTGAGAGCAGAGACTTCTCTCATTCTCAAAAATTCAGAACCAAATTCAAATATTCAGCATGAACACATTATTTGCAGTGGCCACACCAACTAAGATTACGGTGCTCAACATTCGGAGGAAGAATGTGCTGCTCTCCCAGGGTATCTTTTTATACCTAAATTAAAGTAAGCAAGGGGCAGGAAGCAGACGGGGAATTTCTTATACAGCATGGTGGAACTTGTAGGTCTGAAGGTTGAATACACAGCTTTTGAGCCCTGAATGATGTTTTCTATGCACAAAAGATTGCCAAATATTTTGTCCCAAATTTTGCTTCTATTCAAGACTTTCCAAGCCGAAGTCAAAATTCTGGCAGAATTTAACTATAACCCTAACTTCTAGTCAGATTAATGTAGTAAATACTTTTCACAGCACAATATATTGTCATCTCATGGCTAATGACAACACAAAAACGTTCATATTAAGCTTATTAAGCATTATCCAGTTAATACGGGCAGGCTGATTCATTACTAGTGCTAGGCAATGGCAGATGAGCGTCTGTACAGTGGCACTAAGAGCGACCGCTAGTTTCGCTCTGAACGGCCGTGGGTAGTGACTTGTCAGTGTGAACGACTCAAATCATATTCATCAAAAAAACAGCCTCACAAAGCGCTGGCGCTCAAAATTGGGTCTCTGTAGTCCAGAGTGCCAGAAGCTGTTTGATTAAAGTCCATTTTTAAACACATATCCACTAGTAACAAAGCGAAAACATATGGAATTACATTTTTATTACATTGTGACATTAACACTTTAATGCCAGACCTGTAATGACAATTCTGCATAAAAATATAAAATTGAGAAAGTTTTCTAAAATGACTTTTAATAGGGCAGAAGAGGTCACACAATGATTTGATAAAAATAAAAAAAAATAAAATAAAACCCTGTTTAAAGAGAAGAAAAATAACGTCCATTAAAATGTATTGGAGAGTGACAGGTAGCAACAGGTAATACCAGGCGCTCTGGAAGCCAGAGCACCGGCGCTATAAGCTGAGCCATCTGTAATGATGAATCGGACGCTACATGACACTGTTAGAGTCGCTTTGATAAATGTGGTATTGCGTACAGTGCCGGCATTCACCGTTCGCTACCTGTCGCTAAGAGCCACTACCTGCCGCTATCCCTTGATGAATAACCCCCTATGTGATACTGTTTTTTAGTGAAGCACTGAAAAGCATTTCTATCTTACCCCCCCTTTTTTTTTTTTTTTGTATAATCTGTTTTTATTGAAACATACAAGCAGAAACAGTACATAGACAACAGACCCTGGTTCGGCACAGAGTAAGAATCTCAACAAGGTACTCCAGAGAACATTTTAACATAACAGGATTCAAAATAGTCATAGGAGACATATCACACCACAGAAAGTCCAACGCATATCCATCACACCAACGCTCCCCGGGCGCCGGGGCAGAAGGTGTAACAGAGACTCCGCTATGAAGAGACTCCCACTGTACCCACCAAGGATAGAAAGAAAAGAAAGAGGGAAAAGAAAAAAAGGGGGGGGGGAAGGGGGGGGGATAGTCATAGCTCCACCTAATTCATTGCTCGACCTTTCTGTGTGCTTGACAGACCTCCACTCCGAAGCCCGCAATGACCTAGCCCCAAAGAACGTCAATCTACCCGTTACACAAGCTGGTCAAGTCTATCTTTAAACCTATCAGAGTCCCGTATAACCTCCCAACAGGTCCAGGTCAGCGCATACTTGTTCCCAAGCCCCCTATCACCTAAGATCAGCTCCTCCGCCCGCCTAATCCATTCCAGTTCTGACAACCATTCCCATATGGAGGGAGTCTCGCGTGATTTCCAATGTCTGGGGATTACAGCTCTGGCGGCCGATAAGAAGTGCCTGAGTATGTCAGACCTGTATCGTGATGCTGATCCCTCCCACAAGGAGAGAAGAGCCAGCTGGGGAGAATTCCTGATTGATTCCCCTGTGGTGTCCGTATAGATGCTCAGCACTTTCTCCCAAAAGGGGCGTATGGCCGGGCAACCCCACCAAATGTGAGTCATATCACCACCCTCGCCAAGGCAGCGCCAGCACAGGTCTGAGGAGTGGGGGGCAAATCTCTTGATGTCTGCTGGGCACCTGTACCATCTGGAGATAATCTTGTAGCTCCTCTCCTGCGCGGCCCCCTCCATCACCGCACTGTGTGCTAGGTTAAATATTTTAGCTTGATCCTCCCCCGAGAGGGAGACACCCAGCTCGCCCTCCCACTTCGTGACAAAGCCCAGCGGTCCCGCGTGAATGCCGCTCACCAAGGCGGCATAAATCCGGGAGAGGGAGTGGGGTGCGGGGGACGCGGAGGACAGGAGCCCCTCCACCTCTGACAACGGGCCCTCAATGCAACACTTCGCCTTTATTGCCGATACAAATGCCGCCAGCTGACCATGTAGGAACCAAGACATCCAAACCCCGGGGTTCCGCTCCCTCAGCTCGCCTAAAGACGGGAGCCCCCCCCCCCGTCCAGCAACCGACCCAGTCTCTCAGACTCAACCCTTCAGCCCAGGAAAGATTCCACACCCACCCCGGGTTTGAAATCTGGGTTTCCCAGAATTGGTGTCAGAGGGCCCGGGCGTCTCACTAGCTGACCCCCAGCTGTCATGCGGTCCCATAGAATCATCAAATGCTGAGTCAAAAATGGCAAAGACCTAAGCCATTTTCTTGGTTGGGGGCTCGTCCATGGCAGAGTGACCAACGGCCACGGGGAGAGCACCTTCTCAATGGTGACCCACGTTTTATTTGTGTCCTGATGGGCCCAGTCCAGCATTCTCATTAGAACCGCCGCTGCATGGTAAAGCTTTAGATCTGGCATGCCGAGACCCCCCCTCGTCTTATGCCAGGCCAGGGTACTAAAATGGATCCGAGGCTTTGAGACCCCCCAGACGAATTTGAGAAAGGCAGATTTTAGGATCTTGAAAAAGCTGCTAGGGGGAACTATAGGGGCCGTTTGGAATATATATAAAAAGCGAGGCAGGACGTCCATCTTGATCACGTTTATCCTCCCACTCCAAGACAAGGGCTTTCTGTTGTATTGTTTAAGATCACTGATTGTTTTGTTCATCAGTGTGGCATAGTTCAGCTCGTAGATTCTCGTTAGATAATTTGGGATCTGTACACCTAAGTATTTAATACTCACTGATTGCCATTTGAATGAGAAGCTACTTCTGAGACCGGCCACCACCGATGAAGATAAGGTGAGGTTAAGGGCCTCAGACTTCCCATAATTAATTTTAAAATTACTTGCCTTTCCGAATAGCTCAAATTCCTTCATAACGAGGGGGAGGGAAGGCGGTTAAATGTAGTAGCAGATCGTCTGCATATAAGGACAATTTGTGCTGTCTACCTCCAACCTCGATTCCCTTAATGTCCGGATTGTTTCTCAGGGCCGTTGCCAAGTGTTCCATTGTGATAATGTACAAAAGTGGTGACAGTGGACAGCCCTGGCGAGTGCCATTACCAATGGAGAAGGGGGCTGACAAAATACCGTTCGTCCTGACTGAGGCCGAGGGACCCCTATATAGCGCCATAATTTTCCCTAGTAGAGATGGGCCAATTCCAATCTGTTGAAGCGAAGCCCGGAGAAAATCCCATCCCACGCGGTCAAAAGCCTTCTCTGCATCACATGAAAGCAAGCAGGCGGGGATTCCCCTGGTCTTCACATAAGAGATCAGAGTGAGAAGCTTATTTGTATTGTCGCGTGCCTCTCTCCCCGGGACGAAACCCACCTGGTCAGGGTGGATGATGTTAGGAATCTGGGGTTGAAGACGACCAGCTATTAATTTGGCAAAAAGCTTAACATCAACGTTTATTAATGAGATAGGGCGATAACTGCCGCACACTGTGGGATCCTTCCCTGGTTTGGGAATAACGGTGATTGTTGCAGCTAATGACTGCTTGGGGAACGGAAACTCCAGACCCACCGAGTTGAAAACCCTGGTCAGGAAAGGGGCTAACCGGGGACCTAACAG
This sequence comes from Gastrophryne carolinensis, assembly GCA_027917425.1. Classification (NCBI taxonomy): domain Eukaryota; kingdom Metazoa; phylum Chordata; class Amphibia; order Anura; family Microhylidae; genus Gastrophryne; species Gastrophryne carolinensis. The sequence goes on from CM051235.1 coordinate 93,305,409, forward strand.
TTTATAAAATCTTGGGGTGAATCCGTCTGGACCCGGGCTCTTTCCCCCAGGGGTATTTTGTATAGCCTTAAGCACCTCCGACACCCGGAAAGGGGCTTCCAAGGACTCGACCTCCTCCTGCGGGATTCTGGGGAGCGGGGTCCTGTCAACATAATCCTGGACGGTCACATTTGCTATAAGTTCCGCCCCATTGGAGGTGGAGCTGGGTAGGTTGTACAAGGAGCTATAGTAATCCCTAAAAGCCCCCGCTATACTCACTGGGTTGGAGGTCTCGGCATTCCCCTGCAATTTCATGCTAGGGATGTAGGAGGCTGTACTACGAGGGTGGAGCAGCCTAGCCAAAAGTCTGCCCGGCCGGTTAGCACACTCATAGAACCTAGCTCCAAGCCTGTCCCTGTGGCGCAAGTAGCATTGGTTGTACAAGCTTTGTAATTGCCCCCTCTCCTTCTCCAACTCTAGCCATAGGGCGTTGGAGGGTGAGAGCTTGTGATCATGTTCTAAACTTTGGATCCGAGCTAACGTCTGCTGGATAAGAGCGGATCTCTCCCTTTTAAGCCTAGATCCGTGTTGAATTAGAGTACCCCTTAGGACGCATTTTAATGCTTCCCATTGGATGGGGAGGGGGGTGCAGTCGCTCACATGGTCAGACAGGAAGTGCTCTATGCTGCTTTCGACCGCTGCTAGACACACCCCATCTTTCAGTAAATTATCGTTAAGGCGCCAATCCCACCTGCTTGGGTACAGACCGGGCAACTCGAAGGACAGGAAAATCGGGGCATGGTCCGACCAGAGAAAGTTCCCAATGCTGGCCCTCGGACCCCAGGACATCGCGTGATGGCTCAACAGTAGATAATCTATACGACTATATGAGTTGTTTGCGTGGGAGAAAAACGTATAGTCCCTCGACCCAGGATGTAGGGCTCTCCATACGTCAATTAACCGGAGGTCCGACAACAAACACTTCAGTTTCTTAAGCCGGGACAGAGGGATGGAGGATTTGCCAGAAGAGGTGTCAATTTGCGGGTTAAGGGGCATATTTAAGTCACCTCCCAGTATGACTATCCCCTCTGCAAAGTCACGGGGGCGGTTAAATGTAGTAGCAGATCGTCTGCATATAAGGACAATTTGTGCTGTCTACCTCCAACCTCGATTCCCTTAATGTCCGGATTGTTTCTCAGGGCCGTTGCCAAGTGTTCAATTGTGATAATGTACAAAAGTGGTGACAGTGGACAGCCCTGGCGAGTGCCATTACCAATGGAGAAGGGGGCTGACAAAATACCGTTCGTCCTGACTGAGGCCGAGGGACCCCTATATAGCGCCATAATTTTCCCTAGTAGAGATGGGCCAATTCCAATCTGTTGAAGCGAAGCCCGGAGAAAATCCCATCCCACGCGGTCAAAAGCCTTCTCTGCATCACATGAAAGCAAGCAGGCGGGGATTCCCCTGGTCTTCACATAAGAGATCAGAGTGAGAAGCTTATTTGTATTGTCGCGTGCCTCTCTCCCCGGGACGAAACCCACCTGGTCAGGGTGGATGATGTTAGGAATCTAGGGTTGAAGACGACCAGCTATTAATTTGGCAAAAAGCTTAACATCAACGTTTATTAATGAGATAGGGCGATAACTGCCGCACACTGTGGGATCCTTCCCTGGTTTGGGAATAACGGTGATTGTTGCAGCTAATGACTGCTTGGGGAACGGAAACTCCGGACCCACCGAGTTGAAAACCCTGGTCAGGAAAGGGGCTAACCGGGGACCTAACAGTTTATAAAATCTTGGGGTGAATCCGTCTGGACCCGGGCTCTTTCCCCCAGGGGTATTTTGTATAGCCTTAAGCACCTCCGACACCCGGAAAGGGGCTTCCAAGGACTCGACCTCCTCCTGCGGGATTCTGGGGAGCGGGGTCCTGTCAACATAATCCTGGACGGTCACATTTGCTATAAGTTCCGCCCCATTGGAGGTGGAGCTGGGTAGGTTGTACAAGGAGCTATAGTAATCCCTAAAAGCCCCCGCTATACTCACTGGGTTGGAGGTCTCGGCATTCCCCTGCAATTTCACGCTAGGGATGTAGGAGGCTGTACTACGAGGGTGGAGCAGCCTAGCCAAAAGTCTGCCCGGCCGGTTAGCACACTCATAGAACCTAGCTCCAAGCCTGTCCCTGTGGCGCAAGTAGCATTGGTTGTACAAGCTTTGTAATTGCCCCCTCTCCTTCTCCAACTCTAGCCATAGGGCGTTGGAGGGTGAGAGCTTGTGATCATGTTCTAAACTTTGGATCCGAGCTAACGTCTACTGGATAAGAGCGGATCTCTCCCTTTTAAGCCTAGATCCGTGTTGAATTAGAGTACCCCTTAGGACGCATTTTAATGCTTCCCATTGGATGGGGAGGGGGGTGCAGTCGCTCACATGGTCAGACAGGAAGTGCTCTATGCTGCTTTCGACCGCTGCTAGACACACCCCATCTTTCAGTAAATTATCGTTAAGGCGCCAGTCCCACCTGCTTGGGTACAGACCGGGCAACTCGAAGGACAGGAAAATCGGGGCATGGTCCGACCAGAGAAAGTTCCCAATGCTGGCCCTCGGACCCCAGGACATCGCGTGATGGCTCAACAGTAGATAATCTATACGACTATATGAGTTGTTTGCGTGGGAGAAAAACGTATAGTCCCTCGACCCAGGATGTAGGGCTCTCCATACGTCAATTAACTGGAGGTCCGACAACAAACACTTCAGTTTCTTAAGCCGGGACAGAGGGATGGAGGATTTGCCAGAAGAGGTGTCAATTTGCGGGTTAAGGGGCATATTTAAGTTACCTCCCAGTATGACTATCCCCTCTGCAAAGTCAGATAACTGTTTCAAGACCTTAGAGCAGCATTGGGCCTGGTCCCTGTTGGGTCCGTACAAGTTCGCCACAGTGTAAATCTTTGTACAAATTGATAACTTCAGAAAAATGTATCTGCCATTGGGGTCAATTCTGGAGTCTAAGACTTCGTGAGGCAGAGAGCCTCTCTTACCCCCCTTTTTTAATAAATTTTCCTCATGAGGATACAGATAGTGGTCTCCCCAGGGCACAGCCTCCAGCCATGGAGGAATACCAGCCCCTATTTGCTTGGGCACCAGAGTGAGGTATCATACCTCGTGGCCTGGACTGACATTAGTGTAACACTGAGATCACAAGGTACAGTCCCTTGATACCGGCCATTTAAGACCCCAACAAGCTGTGGAGCCCTTTGACTACCACCGGTAAACAGAGCCCAGCCAGCCCGGCTAGGCCAAGATTATATCGGCCCAAAGCCAACCCTGTAGCGTGAAATATAACTGAGAAGCCAGTATGTTGGGGATCAAGATAACAGAGTAGCCCAAGATTAAGAAATATATTAAATCACATTAAGAATGCACTAGAAACACTATATAGATATATTGAATTGATACATCTACAGGTCAAAAGGTAAATAATGTCACAAAAAGAGACCTGGTCCTACTCACTCATGCTGGCAGGTGCGTGCTCATGCCCACAAGTGTGCGCACACTCGGTCATCCAAGGCTTGTGCATGGCTCAGAGAGTGCACGGTCACGTAGGTGACTGGAACTCTGGTATGCTCTCTGTGCATGTGCGGCAGGCACTTAAAGGGTGCCTGCAGCACTAGGAAGTTGCCTGCAGATCTTCTTGGAGTGGAGCTTATCTCTGTTCCTGTGTGACTTCCTGGTTTGACTTTTGGCTCTGACTTCTAGCTTTGGATTACAACCTGCTCTTGCTCTGACTGTCTGGCTCTTGGATTACGACCCCGCACTGGCTTTCTGAACTCCGGCACTGGATTACGCCTTTCCCTGGCTCTGGACTCCGGCTTCCCTGCAGCAGCTTCCCCGAAAACCCAGGCTGGACTTTTCCTATATTTGGGCTTACTGGCCACAGGCAAAGGTGGTATGACCCTGACTTTTCTGCAGAGCAGTGCGACCCACCTTGTGGAAGACTCCAGAAAAACCAGTTAAGTCCACTCCACTTACTGTCACCTTGACAGATGGATCACCCATGAACTTTGGGCTGCTTTGGACTCGAACCCCTGCATACCGAGTTGACACATTTTTTGAGATTCTGCCATCTGCCATCTACCCAGTCATCTTGGACATGTCTTGATTGAAAGCACATAACTCAGATGCTGATTGGGCCCAGGACATCAACACCTTCAATTCAGACTACTGTTCCTGAAATTGTAAAATTCCAGAATCTGCTTCCCGATCACAGGCTATTTGTGTTGTTGCCTCATAGACTTCCCTGTCAGAGCCATACATTGAATTCCAAGCCTTGGATGATGAAAATGGGGTGGATACATTGCCCCCACATGTGGAATATGATTGCTGTTATCTGTTGCAGCAATTCCCTTTGGCCGTCTCTTCTAGCTATCAGAGCCTGAACTTAAGGTCCTAAAATAATACTTCGAAGAAAACCTGCAAAAAGACCTTATTTGTCAGTCCTCTTCACCAGCTGGTGCAGGGCTCTTTTTCGTGGAAAAAAAAGGACGTGTCCCTTCGTCCCTGCATAGATTATAGAGAGCTTAATAAAATCACCATTAAAAATAGATACCCATTTCCATTAATTCCGGAACGTTGCCAAGGTCTCCATGCTGCAGCGGTTTTCACCAAACTCGACTTGAGAGGGGCTTATAACCTGGTGCATATAAGAAAAGGGGATGAATGGAAAACAGCCTTTCATACTCACTGGGCATTTCGAGTATTTAGTGATGCCCTCCGGACTGTGCAATAACCCTGCCACTTTTCAGCATTTCATTTAAAATGTGTTTCGTGAATTCCTGGATGTTTTCATTGCTGTGTATCTGGATGATATATTACTCTTCTCCACCAAACTCCAGCTTTATCGGGTCCATGTCAAAAAAGTTCTTCAATGTCTTTGAGATCACCACCTTTACATCAAGTTGGAGAAGTATGAATTTAAGAAGCACTCTGTACAATTCCCGGGATTAGTAATCTCTGTCACAGGGATAGCCATGGATCTCAGCAAGGTCTCAGAAATCCTGGAATGGCCCTGGCATCCTGTTCCCAGCTCCTGCAAGGAAGTCCATCACTTTGTGGGATTCGCTAATTTTTACTTAAAATTAATTTGTGGATTCTCAAAGGTTATTAAGCCATCACAGATCTGACTAAATAGCAACCCAGATTCAAATGGACTGAAGAAGCACAGGAAGCCTTCCTTAAATAAAGACACCCTTTCACCTCTGCTTCACTTTTAAAATATCCTGAATCTTAATTGCCCTTTGTCATGGAAGTGGATGCTTCTGAATAAGCAGTGGGGGCCATCTTGTCTCAAAGAATGGGTGAAAAGAATATTTTACATTCAGTAACCTTCTTATGAGGAAAGTCACCCCTTCAGAAAGAAACTATGATTTGGGAGATAAAAGAGTTGCTAGCAAATAAATTAGCATTGGAGGAGTGGCGGTATCTACTGGAAGGTGCCCAACATCTGGTCCCGATTTTCACTGATCACAAAAAGTATCTGCATTCGGCAAAGAGATTGAGGCCCAGGCAAGCCTGGAAGAAGAATGGAAAAGTTGATGGAAAAGCTGAACCTGTCCCACAGCCATCCAGGGCCCAAGGATGAATCCTCCCCTGAACCTGTCATAATCTGGCTATCCAGCCCCCAATTTTTTTTCAGAAATCAAGGACTGTTTAGACCTTATAAACACTGCCTTTGTCACCAAATGTACTCTCAACAATAGACTTTTTATATTCAAAGATAGAATTTTTGTTCCAGAACCTTTATGATCCAATGTCTTAATCCTTTCCCATGACCACCCGGTGGCTGGAAATGTTGGGGTATGTAAGAATCGAGACCTGGATAAATTATCTTTTTGGTGGCCTTTCATTAAGTCAGATTGCAAGGATGACATCTGAGATGTAAGACTCAGCATTCCCACCCAGACGGCTTTCTACAACTTGCTGTCCCAATGTGTACATGGCCTAACATCGCCATGGATTTTATTGTCAAATTGCCGGTGTCAGAGGGGAACAACACTATCCTGGTAGTGGTAGATCAATTTTCAAAGATGGCACACTTTAGTCCCCTTTCTGGTCTCCCATTTGTAGATTTTCTAGCAAGAACTTTCTTAAAACAAATGGTTTGCCTTCCTGGTGATATTAGGCCTGTTTCAGAGCTTTCCCATGAATGCTCATTTTTTTGGAGAACTCTGGTCCTCTCAGGGCCTGTCACTAGTGACAAAAGGCTACAGCATGCTGGATTGACCTCCTACACCTAGGGGGGAGAGGTACACATTACACCACCATGGGCAGGTGCCTTAGGCTTAAGGGGCAACAGGCACCACATGCATTTTGCCCCCTTTCAAGCTGGCTTCTAGAAGCCAGTTGTTTAAGTACTCATCAGCAAGGATCGCTGTTGAAGATGCATTCTTTGGATTTCAATGATAGAGAGACTTCTAGAGGCCCTCTGGGAAGTTCCACAAATACTGTTCAGTTGCATTAAGCTTCATCAGCTGCTGGACAGTGGTGAGCTTTAAGCCAGCAGTCTATTGGTCAACCATTCTCATTAGAGCCAACATGTGATAAACCCAGCTGTCAGTAGAAACCCACTGGAGCTTCTTTAGGTACATCACAGAACCTGCTTAATTTTCTCATAGCTCAGGATGGTCTTTATTGGGTAGGTACCTGGAGATTTCCAGGGCCTTAAGTCTGAGATGTGAGGTAAAGAACCCGAACCCATCTTCCATCTTCGAACCCAAACCCATCTTCCGGAAGATGGTACTAATGGCAGGCCATTTCAAATGCCAACAGGAAAGTGTCCAATTCCCAACCCTTGTCCAGCAGGAGGAAGTCTTCTGTGTATTGCTTTTGGGCCCTGTTCTCAAGGGGTTCACTACTATCTGGAGTCTAGCTGGTTCTTGCCATCCTCGTGATGTGCTGCCCACTCGGTTTGCTTTCAAGTGGTGTTGCAAAGACCAAACACTGCTGTTTTATATGGCTCCTAATTTAAGTTCTCTGAATTTCAGGCTCTGAGCATCCGGGGCTTACAGGATACATATGTACACTGAAATATGATTTACATGATCCAATAATGTGATTGGTGGCCCCCTCTGGGGCACTTGAAAAACCTGGTTGAAGCTCGCATTGAAATTAGGTCTTTTGTCTAAATTTTCCACACAACAGATCTCATGTCTTCCAAAAGCACATCCACAGAACAACTGGCACCAAGCTGTTCCACACTTCTGGTGCCACCCATCAAATCCACCAGATAGGTGGATTGCTGCCCCACCTTCGTTGTGAACTGGTATAGGGGACCGTAGGACTATAGTATAACCTATAACCAATGTTTTTCTCCCAGTCCCTGGCAAATTGCTTTAATTTGCCAGTGTATTCTGACTTAATTGCAGCACACTGGTCTGTGGCATCCCCTAGTACCACCTGCGGTGTGATACAGTGTCCCTTACTCATCTCTGGCATCCTGCCAGAGGATTTATGCCTTTATACTCCATGGTATATCACCTTGGGATTCCCCTAGCATCCATATGCCTGATGCTTGGGGCTAGTAGACCTGGGGGAGGGGGCCACAAAAAATGACCTCTTACCAGTCCACAAAGGATTAAAAGTAAAAAAAAAGACAACACACAGCAGAGTGAAATGTCATTTATTAAAAATGAAATTTGTTTTACTTTACTTATCTCCAATCCAATGCCAAACTGTGTTCCAAGCCATGCGGATCACTGACAGCCGGCTGGTGATTCAGGCCAACAGATGCCGGGTACCACCGCCTCCTGTTGCTGCCACCACCGCCAGTGTTCTCCAGGAGCCCATACCTGGAGATCCATAGGCACAGCAAAGCACACAATTGTGCACTGCGCTGTGCTGCATTTCTGGGTTTTTGAAATTACTCTTACAGTGAAATGTTTACTGCTAAATATATAATGTAAGCGGGAGGCCTTGGATTCCAAAAATACATGCAACCCTCAGTATACCTTTCCCCTGGCACTAAACTACATTTTGAGGCTTTAACAAAATTCGCCTTCACAGCACAAGGTGCCCCATGCCAGATGTAGCTCTGTGCTGGAGATTGCTTTTATATTTTGAAACCCAATATCGGGCATAGCACCAGGAGAAGGTAGATGTGTGTCTGCTTTTTTTCTTATTTGAGTCTGGACTTATGTTTTAAGGTGGAGACAGATCAGTTTAGCTGCGGGCTGCGGCATCCGAATTTGGAATGCCTATTTTTTGAAACCCAGATAACCCACACAGCTCACCTTACCACCATTCCCACAGGACAAGTGAGGCTTGTCTAAACAGCACTTTATGTGAAACGTGCTAATGTATAGCTTAAAGCACTGATTTGAACAGAGCGCTAGGATATTGAGTGGGACAGACCTATATTCATTTTCCCTGCAGTCTGCTGTGTGCACCTGTCCCAGCCTTTATGAATGGCTGGACAAGAGGTTTACCAAATCAGGATGCCCTAAGGCACTTACTCAGACAGCTCAGGGTCCAAAAGACGGTGGTGGTGATAGATCAACTTTAAGAGAACAAGAGAGACCAAATGCAAAAGATTTTTTTAAATCTCTTGCATCTGATTGATAGTTATCAGTATATTGTCAGTATATAAAATAACTGTCTATATTGTATTTTCTAGGGGGTAAAAGTTCCCCCCAAAACATTACATGTTTAGCTGTGAATATGTCAATAATATTTAATCTCCACACATCCCACAAGCATTGCTTTGGAAAATTACAGATCTATAAAGTATATTCAAATCTTTTTTTCCAAAGTACTTCAGTTATTATGTAGGCACATTATGAAAAAGCTCTGACATTATTATCAATTATTCCTTGAAATTATAGTTAATAAACTGTCTTTTCTCTGGCAGAGGCACTATATGAATAACGTATGTCTAGAAGTAACTTATTTAAGAAAGATCTGAACTGTGTTAATATGCAAAGTATTTCTTCTGAAGGGGAAGCAACATCTCATAAGCCTCAGGGTTACAGCTTCAGTACTTATGCACCATTGACTATAATATAAAATACAGCTGTGATTATGACTATTAAGGTCAATGATTAGAAATAATATCAAGACAAGTGTCTCTTTTAATTTGTATGTTTTAGACCTCGTTAGATGATTTTGAAAAAGAACAACATTCCAGTTTTCAAACCTTTTATTGATTTTTCTGTGAACAATCAAAATAGAAGATTCTATAACAAGCCCTCTGGGCTTTAGCGCTGTTTGAGCTGTTTCTGCAGCCTACGAGATAAGGATGAGTGAAAGAAGAAGAAGGTTTTGTGTGTGTGTGTGTGTGAGGACTTGTTTTAGTTCGTAGTGACAGTTCATGCTGGAAACACATTAGTTATGTAACCTTGTGAATCAGATGCTATCTTTTTATGGAAGCAGGGTACATCTTTTTCTTTCAAAGTCTGGAAATATAAAATGTGTACACTGGGGTGATTCTTTAGCATCCTACATCCTACGTCCTACATTAATTAAAAAGAAGCAGTGTTCCCCAAACCTTCTCAAGGCCTGCCAACAGGTCATGCTTTGTGCGTCTATAGCTCGGCCGCTGCACTAATTACCGTATTTTTCGTCCTATAAGACGCACGCATTTTCCCCAAAAAGTTGGGGGGAAATATCTGTGCGTCTTATCGGGCGAAGGTGGGCAAAAAAAATAAATAAAAAGCAAAAAGTTAACTCACCTTTCCATCGCTCGCGCTGTCCCGGAAGCGGCGGAGGCAGCCTTCTCTGCAGAGCCAGATACCCAGCATGTTACAGTGCGAGAAGGCGGCAGATACAGCTGCCCCCATCGCCTCCTCTCTGCGGCGCCAGCATAGAGTGAACACTCGGCTTGGTATAGCGGTGGGCGTGGCCGACGCTCAAGCATCGACCACGCCCACCGCTGTTTACGTCCGGGTGTCTCTGTCTGCTGGCACCGTGGAGAGGTGGCAGGGACAGTGCGGACACCCGGACTTAAACAGCTGTGGGCGTGGCCAACGCTCGAGCGTCGGCAAGGCCCACCGCTATTCTAAGCCAGTGTGTCTGTGTGAAAACGGCGAGGACAGCGGGGAGGATTGAAAGGTGAGTTTTTTTTTTTTTCTCTTTTTACTTTTGTCTATGGGGCACACTACCTATATGGGATGGGGAGGGGGGGGATGAATGCCACACATAGAAACATAGAAGGTTGACGGCAGAAGGAGACCATATGGTCCATCCAGTCTGCCCTTATGTGTATACTGTATGTTCTCTTTATCTTAGGATAGATGTGTGCTTATCCCAGGCATGTTTAAATTCAGTGACCAGTACCTCTGCTGGAAGTTTGTTCCAAGCATCTACTACTCTTTCTGTAAAATAATATTTTCTAACATTGCTCCTGATCTTCCCCCCAACTAGCTTCAGGTTGTTCCCCCTTGTTCTATCATTAAGTTTCTTCTTAAAAACACTTCCCTCCTGAACCTTATTCAATCCTTTCACATATTAAAAGGTCTCAATCATGTCCCCCCTCTCCCTTCTTTCCTCCAGACTGTACAAATTAAGTTCTTTAAGTCTCTCCTGATACAAATATAACAATAAGCTCATATGACCAATGTATGCATATGTTTGTGCTCCACATTTAACCCATCTGTGCAAAGGTGCAAAACACAAAGTAAACACACACAAGTGAACACACCAGTGAAATGCACCAACGAACACACTAAGAAATGCATTCTTATTTAGTAAATTAGTAATGCATTATTATTAGGGATGAGCGAATTGATCCGGACGAACCCGGATTCGATCCAAATTTCATGAAAAATTCGATTCGGATCGAATCCGAATTTCCCCGTGCTTCGATCGCTCGAAGTTTTCCTTTAACATCCATTCATTTACATTACAGGCATTCTAAGATGGCGGACGGGACATGTCCAGACATCTACCCCCCGCCAGTGCAAGCTGGGGCAGTCACATGCAGCCTATCAGCAGCCAGCAAGCCCGGTGACGTCACAGCGCTATTTAAGTCGGCGGACATCTTGCTTTTCCTCATTTCTCTATTGCATTCGTGAGAGACAGGACGCTGCTGTAGTGAGGGAGAGACAGAGAGCCAGGGACAGACAGGGAGAGACAGAAGACAGGCAGGAGAAAGGCAGGAAGTCAGCGAGAAGAAGGGAAAGTTAGGAAAAATTGGAGGCAGTCACAGGGAGATTTTTTTTTTTTTCATCCAGCCTGAGTGTTACTGGCTGGCTGACTGGCTTTGTTAGTGTTTTCAGGCTGCTTATACACTAACTGTGCATATATACTGAACTGATCTCAAGTCTGCTGTGAGGCATCCCATTCTGTGACTACACAAGCCTCTATTTACTATAACCCTTTGCACTTATTCTAATAGAAATTTGGCCTGATAAAGACACTTTTGCTGTGCATAGTAGTACTGCTGCCAGGTGCACTGCTGGCTGTTGGGGCATCCCATTCTGTGACTACACAAGCCTCTCTTTACTATAAACCTTTGCACTTATTCTAAAAGTCATTTGGCCTGATAAAGACACTTTTGCTGTGCATAGTAGTACTGCTGCCAGGTGCACTGCTGGCTGTTGGGGCATCCCATTCTGTGACTACACAAGCCTCTATTTACTATAACCCTTTGCACTTATTCTAAAAGTCATTTGGCCTGATAAAGACACTTTTGCTGTGCATAGTAGTACTGCTGCCAGGTGCACTGCTGGCTGTTGGGGCATCCCATTCTGTGACTACACAAGCCTCTCTTTACTATAACCCTTTGCACTTATTCTAATAGAAATTTGGCCTGATAAAGACACTTTTGCTGTGCATAGTAGTACTGCTGCCAGGTGCACTGCTGGCTGTTGGGGCATCCCATTCTGTGACAACACAAGCCTCTATTTTCTATAACCCTTTGCATTTATTCTAATAGAAATTTGGCCTGATAAAGACACTTTTGCTGTGCATAGTAGTACTGCTGCCAGGTGCACTGCTGGCTGTTGGGGCATCCCATTCTGTAACTACACGAGCCTCTATTTACTATAACCCTTTTCACTTATTCTAAAAGTCATTTGGCATGATAAAGACACTTTAGCTGTGCATAGTAGTACTGCTGCCAGGTGCACTGCTGGCTGTTGGGGCATCCCATTCTGTGACTACACAAGCCTCTCTTTACTATAACCCTTTGCACTTATTCTAATAGAAATTTGGCCTGATAAAGACACTTTTGCTGTGCATAGTAGTACTGCTGCCAGGTGCACTGCTGGCTGTTGGGGCATCCCATTCTGTGACTACACAAGCCTCTATTTTCTATAACCCTTTGCACTTATTCTAATAGAAATTTGGCCTGATACAGACACTTTTGCTGTGCATAGTAGTACTGCTGCCAGGTGCACTGCTGGCTGTTGGGGCATCCCATTCTGTAACTACACGAGCCTCTATTTACTATAACCCTTTTCACTTATTCTAAAAGTCATTTGGCATGATAAAGACACTTTTGCTGTGCATAGTAGTACTGCTGCCAGGTGCACTGCTGGCTGTTGGGGCATCCCATTCTGTGACTACACAAGCCTCTCTTTACTATAACCCTTTGCACTTATTCTAATAGAAATTTGGCCTGATAAAGACACTTTTGCTGTGCATAGTAGTACTGCTGCCAGGTGCACTGCTGGCTGTTGGGGCATCCCATTCTGTGACTACACAAGCCTCTATTTACTATAACCCTTTGCACTTATTCTAAAAGTCATTTGGCCTGATAAAGACACTTTTGCTGTGCATAGTAGTACTGTTGAAAGGTGCACTGCTGGCTGTTGGGGCATCCCATTCTGTGACTACACAAGCCTCTATTTACTATAACCCTTTGCACTTATTCTAAAAGTCATTTGGCCTGATAAAGACACTTTTGCTGTGCATAGTAGTACTGCTGCCAGGTGCACTGCTGGCTGTTGGGGCATCCCATTCTGTGACTACACAAGCCTCTCTTTACTATAACCCTTTGCAGTTATTCTAATAGAAATTTGGCCTGATAAAGACACTTTTGCTGTGCATAGTAGTACTGCTGCCAGGTGCACTGCTGGCTGTTGGGGCATCCCATTCTGTGACTACACAAGCCTCTATTTTCTATTATCCTTTGCACTTATTCTAATAGAAATTTGGCCTGATAAAGACACTTTTGCTGTGCATAGTAGTACTGCTGCCAGGTGCACTGCTGGCTGTTGGGGCATCCCATTCTGTGACTACACAAGCCTCTATTTACTATAACCCTTTGCACTTATTCTAAAAGTCATTTGGCCAGATAAAGACACTTTTGCTGTGCATAGTAGTACTGCTCACAGGTGCACTGCTGGCTGTTGGGGCATCCCATTCCGTGACTACACAAGCCTCTATTTACTATAACCCTTTGCACTTATTCTAAAAGAAATTTGGCCTGATAAAGACACTTTTGCTGTGCATAGTAGTACTGCTGCCAGGTGCACTGCTGGCTGTTGGGGCATCCCATTCTGTGACTAAACAAGCCTCTCTTTACTATAACCCTTTGCACTTATTCTAATAGAAATTTGGCCTGATAAAGACACTTTTGCTGTGCATAGTAGTACTGCTGCCAGGTGCACTGCTGGCTGTTGGGGCATCCTATTCTGTGACTACACAAGCCTCTCTTTACTATAACCCTTTGCACTTATTCTAATAGAAATTTGGCCTGATAAAGACACTTTTGCTGTGCATAGTAGTACTGCTGCCAGGTGCACTGCTGGCTGTTGGGGCATCCCATTCTGTGACTACACAAGCCTCTATTTACTATAACCCTTTGCACTTATTCTAAAAGTCATTTGGCCTGATAAAGACACTTTTGCTGTGCATAGTAGTACTGCTGCCAGGTGCACTGCTGGCTGTTGGGGCATCCCATTCTGTGACTACACAAGCCTCTATTTACTATAACCCTTTGCACTTATTCTAAAAGTCATTTGGCCTGATAAAGACACTTTTGCTGTGCATAGTAGTACTGCTGCCAGGTGCACTGCTGGCTGTTGGGGCATCCCATTCTGTGACTACACAAGCCTCTATTTACTATAACCCTTTGCACTTATTCTAAAAGTCATTTGGCCTGATAAAGACACTTTTGCTGTGCATAGTAGTACTGCTGCCAGGTGCACTGCTGGCTGTTGGGGCATCCCATTCTGTGACTACACAAGCCTCTCTTTACTATAACCCTTTGCACTTATTCTAATAGAAATTTGGCCTGATAAAGACACTTTTGCTGTGCATAGTAGTACTGCTGCCAGGTGCACTGCTGGCTGTTGGGGCATCCTATTCTGTGACTACACAAGCCTCTATTTACTATAACCCTTTGCACTTATTCTAATAGAAATTTGGCCTGATAAAGACACTTTTGCTGTGCATAGTAGTACTGCTGCCAGGTGCACTGCTGGCTGTTGGGGCATCCCATTCTGTGACTACACAAGCCTCTATTTACTATAACCCTTTTCACTTATTCTTAAAGTCATTTGGCCTGATAAAGACACATTTGCTGTGCATAGTAGTACTGCTGCCAGGTGCACTGCTGCCTGTTGGGGCATCCCATTCTGTGACTATACAAGCCTCTATTTACTATAACCCTTTGCACTTATTCTAAAAGTCATTTGGCCTGATAAAGACACTTTTGCTGTGCATAGTAGTACTGCTGCCAGGTGCACTGCTGGCTGTTGGGGCATCCCATTCTGTGACTACACAAGCCTCTCTTTACTATAACCCTTTGCACTTATTCTAATAGAAATTTGGCCTGATAAAGACACTTTTGCTGTGCATAGTAGTACTGCTGCCAGGTGCACTGCTGGCTGTTGGGGCATCCCATTCTGTGACTACACAAGCCTCTATTTACTATAACCCTTTGCACTTATTCTAAAAGTCATTTGGCCTGATAATGACACTTTTGCTGTGCATAGTAGTACTGCTGCCAGGTGCACTGCTGGCTGTTGGGGCATCCCATTCTGTGACTACACAAGCCTCTCTTTACTATAACCCTTTGCACTTATTCTAATAGAAATTTGGCCTGATAAAGACACTTTTGCTGTGCATAGTAGTACTGCTGCCAGGTGCACTGCTGGCTGTTGGGGCATCCTATTCTGTGACTACACAAGCCTCTATTTACTATAACCCTTTGCACTTATTCTAATAGAAATTTGGCCTGATAAAGACACTTTTGCTGTGCATAGTAGTACTGCTGCCAGGTGCACTGCTGGCTGTTGGGGCATCCCATTCTGTGACTACACAAGCCTCTATTTACTATAACCCTTTTCACTTATTCTTAAAGTCATTTGGCCTGATAAAGACACATTTGCTGTGCATAGTAGTACTGCTGCCAGGTGCACTGCTGCCTGTTGGGGCATCCCATTCTGTGACTATACAAGCCTCTATTTACTATAACCCTTTGCACTTATTCTAAAAGTCATTTGGCCTGATAAAGACACTTTTTCTGTGCATAGTAGTACTGCTGCCAGGTGCACTGCTGGCTGTTGGGGCATCCCATTCTGTGACTACACAAGCCTCTCTTTACTATAACCCTTTGCACTTATTCTAATAGAAATTTGGCCTGATAAAGACACTTTTGCTGTGCATAGTAGTACTGCTGCCAGGTGCACTGCTGGCTTTTGGGGCATCCCATTCTGTGACTACACAAGCCTCTATTTACTATAACCCTTTGCACTTATTCTAAAAGTCATTTGGCCTGATAAAGACGCTTTTGCTGTGCGTAGTAGTACTGCTGCCAGGTGCACTGCTGGTTGTTGGGGCATCCCATTCTGTGACTAAACAAGCCTCTCTTTACTATAACCCTTTGCACTTATTCTAATAGAAATTTGGCCTGATAAAGACACTTTTGCTGTGCATAGTAGTACTGCTGCCAGGTGCACTGCTGGCTCTTGGGGCATCCCATTCTGTGACTACACAAGCCTCTCTTTACTATAACCCTTTGCACTTATTCTAATAGAAATTTGGCCTGATAAAGACACTTTTGCTGTGCATAGTAGTACTGCTGCCAGGTGCACTGCTGGCTGTTGGGTTATCCCATTCTGTGACTACACAAGCCTCTATTTACTATAACCCTTTGCACTTATTCTAAAAGTCATTTGGCCTGATAAAGACACTTTTGCTGTGCATAGTAGTACTGCTGCCAGGTGCACTGCTGGTTGTTGGGGCATCCCATTCTGTGACTACACAAGCCTCTATTTACTATAACCCTTTTCACTTATTCTAAAAGTCATTTGGCCTGATAAAGACACATTTGCTGTGCATAGTAGTACTGCTGCCAGGTGCACTGCTGGCTGTTGGGGCATCCCATTCTGTGACTATACAAGCCTCTATTTTCTATAACCCTTTGCACTTATTCTAAAAGTCATTTGGCCTGATAAAGACACTTTTGCTGTGCATAGTAGTACTGCTGCCAGGTGCACTGCTGGCTGTTGGGGCATCCCATTCTGTGACTACACAAGCCTCTCTTTACTATAACCCTTTGCACTTATTCTAATAGAAATTTGGCCTGATAAAGACACTTTTGCTGTGCATAGTAGTACTGCTGCCAGGTGCACTGCTGGCTGTTGGGGCATCCCATTCTGTGACTAAACAAGCCTCTCTTTACTATAACCCTTTGCACTTATTCTAATAGAAATTTGGCCTGATAAAGACACTTTTGCTGTGCATAGTAGTACTGCTGCCAGGTGCACTGCTGGCTCTTGGGGCATCCCATTCTGTGACTACACAAGCCTCTCTTTACTATAACCCTTTGCACTTATTCTAATAGAAATTTGGCCTGATAAAGACACTTTTGCTGTGCATAGTAGTACTGCTGCCAGGTGCACTGCTGGCTGTTGGGGCATCCCATTCTGTGACTACACAAGCCTCTATTTACTATAACCCTTTGCACTTATTCTAAAAGTCATTTGGCCTGATAAAGACACTTTTGCTGTGCATAGTAGTACTGCTGCCAGGTGCACTGCTGGCTGTTGGGGCATCCCATTCTGTGACTACACAAGCCTCTCTTTACTATAACCCTTTGCACTTATTCTAATAGAAATTTGGCCTGATAAAGACACTTTTGCTGTGCATAGTAGTACTGCTGCCAGGTGCACTGCTGGCTGTTGGGGCATCCCATTCTGTGACTACACAAGCCTCTATTTTCTATTATCCTTTGCACTTATTCTAATAGAAATTTGGCCTGATAAAGACACTTTTGCTGTGCATAGTAATACTGCTGCCAGGTGCACTGCTGGCTGTTGGGGCATCCCATTCTGTGACTACACAAGCCTCTATTTACTATAACCCTTTGCACTTATTCTAAAAGTCATTTGGCCTGATAAAGACACTTTTGCTGTGCATAGTAGTACTGCTCACAGGTGCACTGCTGGCTGTTGGGGCATCCCATTCCGTGACTACACAAGCCTCTATTTACTATAACCCTTTGCACTTATTCTAATAGAAATTTGGCCTGATAAAGACACTTTTGCTGTGCATAGTAGTACTGCTGCCAGGTGCACTGCTGGCTCTTGGGGCATCCCATTCTGTGACTACACAAGCCTCTCTTTACTATAACCCTTTGCACTTATTCTAATAGAAATTTGGCCTGATAAAGACACTTTTGCTGTGCATAGTAGTACTGCTCACAGGTGCACTGCTGTCTGTTGGGGCATCCCATTCTGTGACTACACAAGCCTCTATTTACTATAACCCTTTGCACTTATTCTAAAAGTCATTTGGCCTGATAAAGACACTTTTGCTGTGCATAGTAGTACTGCTGCCAGGTGCACTGCTGGCTGTTGGGGCATCCCATTCTGTGACTACACAAGCCTCTCTTTACTATAACCCTTTGCACTTATTCTAATTGAAATTTGGCCTGATAAAGACACTTTTGCTGTGCATAGTAGTACTGCTGCCAGGTGCACTGCTGGCTGTTGGGGTATCCCATTCTGTGACTACACAAGCCTCTATTTACTATAACCATTTGCACTTATTCTAAAAGTCATTTGGCCTGATAAAGACACTTTTGCTGTGCATAGTAGTACTGCTGCCAGGTGCACTGCTGGCTGTTGGGGCATCCCATTCTGTGACTACACAAGCCTCTATTTACTATAACCCTTTGCACTTATTCTAAAAGTCATTTGGCCTGATAAAGACACTTTTGCTGTGCATAGTAGTACTGCTGCCCGGTGCACTGCTGGCTGTTGGGGCATCCCATTCTGTGACTACACAAGCCTCTCTTTACTATAACCCTTTGCACTTATTCTAATAGAAATTTGGCCTGATAAAGACACTTTTGCTGTGCATAGTAGTACTGCTGCCAAGTGCACTGCTGGCTGTTGGGGCATCCCATTCTGTGACTACACAAGCCTCTATTTACTATAACCCTTTGCACTTATTCTAAAAGTCATTTGGCCTGATAAAGACACTTTTGCTGTGCATAGTAGTACTGCTGCCAGGTGCACTGCTGGCTGTTGGGGCATCCCATTCTGTGACTACACAAGCCTCTATTTACTATAACCCTTTGCACTTATTATAAAAGTCATTTGGCCTGATAAAGACACTTTTGCTGTGCATAGTAGTACTGCTCACAGGTGCACTGCTGGCTGTTGGGGCATCCCATTCTGTAACATACCATTAGCCTCTGCATTTACTGTAAGCTGCACAGTTATT
Organism: Gastrophryne carolinensis; assembly: GCA_027917425.1. Taxonomy (NCBI): domain Eukaryota; kingdom Metazoa; phylum Chordata; class Amphibia; order Anura; family Microhylidae; genus Gastrophryne; species Gastrophryne carolinensis. The sequence goes on from CM051235.1 coordinate 93,324,053, forward strand.
TAAAGTAATTTGGGCTGTATGAGCCTGCTTACACACTGTTGCTGTGTGCATATATACTGATCTCAAGTCAGCTTTGGGGCATCCCATTCTGTAACATACCATTAGCCTCTGCATTTACTGTAAGCTGCACAGTTATTTAAAGTAATCTGGGCTGTTTCAGCCTGCTTACACACTGTTGCTGTGTGCATATATACTGATCTCAAGTCTGCTGTGGGCATCCCATTCTGTAACATACCATTAGCCTCTGCATTTACTGTAAGCTGCACCGTTATTTAAAGTAATTTGGCCTGTTTGAGCCTGCTTATCCACTCTTGCTGTGCATATATACTGATCTCAAGTCTGCTTTGGGGCATCCCATTCTGTAACATAACATAACCTACCTCTCTTATTTACACTAAGCAGCTCTCTTATTTAAACTAAGCAGGCCTCTTATTTTCACTAAGCAGCTCTCTTATTTAAGCTAAGCAGCTCTCTTATTTAAACTAAGCAGGCCTCTTGGATGCTGATTGTCCACTTTTGGGTGTGCATTATATTCGGTTTCATATACAGTGGGGTATCCCAATTTGTAAGATAACCTACCCCAACCATGTAAACTAAAGAGGCCTGTTGCAGCCTGAGTTTCTCTGCTTGCGTATGGCCTGCATTACAATCTGTCTCTTTCAATGACACTGCTGCCTGGGGTATCCCAATTTGTAAGATAACCTACCCCAACCATGTAAACTAAAGGTTACGTCCTTCCAGAAGGAAAACTTATGCCGAACACTATTTTTGTTGGGGGCATTGACCTTTGGATTGATCGGCATGAAATTGAGGATTTTTTTCAAAGTATGGCGCTGGCGCAGAAGGTCAAAATTATTTCTCATACTTGGATTATTGTTACTTTTTGTTCAGCTTAAAATATACCAGGCCACACGGGCATCCCAAGGCACATGCTGATTAACCCTATATGTTAAGCGCAAGCATTTCTCATACTTGGATTACTGTTACTTTTTGTTCAGCTTGAAATATACCAGGCCACACGGGCATCTCAAGGCACATGCTATTTTAACCCTATCTGTTATACAACATAAGCGTTGATCAGCATCAGCTGCTTTATGAAGCTACTTCAGTTTGCACTTGCTTTTGACTGCTTTTAATAAACCAGGCCGCAGGGCACCCCAAAGCTGCACCTTGCACCCTATCTGGTATACAACATAAGTGTTGATCAGCATCAGCTTTATTAAGCTACTTCAGTTTGCACTTCCTTTTTGACTGCTTTCATTTAACCAGGCCGCAGGGCACCCCAAAGCTGCACCTTGCACCCTACCTGTTTATACTAAATAAGCATCTACAGCCTCAGCTTTATTAAGTTATTGCATTTTGAATTGGTTTTGGTCTGCTTTAAATACACCAGGCCGCAGGGCATCCCAAACCTGCATGTTGCACCCCATCTGTTATACTAAATAAGCGTTGATCAGCATCAGCTTTATTAAGCTATTGCATTTTGCATTGGTTTTTGTACTGCTGCCAAAACACTAGCCCATATGGGCATCCCAAACCAGCACATGTCACCCTATCTGTTATACTAAATAAGCTTCTACAGGCCCTTTTTTTATTTATTTATTTTTATTTATATAGAGCTGTAATAGCTTATATAGTGAGGTTAATTTGCCATTTTGCTGCATTATATAGAGCACCCCCTCTGTAAATCTGAGGGGCAATAGTTTATATTATAAGGTAAATTCATGGTTTTGAACCATTATATGGAGCAGCCCCTGTGTAAATCTGAGGGGCAGTAGCTTATATTGTGAGGTAAATTTGCCATTTTGCTTCATTATATAGAGCAGGCCCTGTGTAAATCTGAGGGGCAATAGCTTATATTGTGAGGTAAATTTGCCATTTTGCTTCATTATATAGAGCAGGCCCTGTGTAAATCTGAGGGGCAATAGCTTATATTGTGAGGTAAATTTGCCATTTTGCTTCATTATATAGAGCAGCCCCTGTGTAAATCTGAGGGGCAATAGTTTATATTATGAGGTAAATTCATGGTTTTGCACCATTATATGGAGCAGCCCCTGTGTAAATCTGAGGGGCAATAGCTTATATTGTGAGGAAAATTTGCCATTTTGCTTCATTATATGGAGCAGCCCCTGTGTAAATCTGAGGGGCAATAGTTTATATTATGAGGTAAATTCATGGTTTTGCACCATTATATGGAGCAGGCCCTGTGTAAATCTGAGGGGCAATAGCTTATATTGTGAGGTAAATTTGCCATTTTGCTTCATTATATAGAGCAGGCCCTGTGTAAATCTGAGGGGCAATAGCTTATATTGTGAGGTAAATTTGCCATTTTGCTTCATTATATAGAGCAGGCCCTGTGTAAATCTGAGGGGCAATAGCTTATATTGTGAGGTAAATTTGCCATTTTGCTTCATTCTATAGAGCAGCCCCTGTGTAAATCTGAGGGGCAATAGTTTATATTATGAGGTAAATTCATGGTTTTGCACCATTATATGGAGCAGCCCCTGTGTAAATCTGAGGGGCAATAGCTTATATTGTGAGGAAAATTTGCCATTTTGCTTCATTATATGGAGCAGCCCCTGTGTAAATCTGAGGGGCAATAGTTTATATTATGAGGTAAATTCATGGTTTTGCACCATTATATGGAGCAGGCCCTGTGTAAATCTGAGGGGCAATAGCTTATATTGTGAGGTAAATTTGCCATTTTGCTTCATTATATAGAGCAGCCCAGTTGCCATCTAAATCAACTACTGTCCGGCCAGTACAGCTTTTCCAGGGCAAACTCTGCTAGTTGCGGACACAAGTCAAGTTTGGCTTCCCAGCAAATCCAGTGGATCCTGAAGGTGTGTTGGCATGGTCATGTCAAGGTATGACATGACCTGCTGTTTGAGGTCCAGCTCCAGGTCTTCCTGCTGCTCATGAGTAGACTCACTATGCGGGTGTAGAAAGCTACTCACTAGCGACTGAAGACTGAGGCTGCTGCTGATGGAGCTGCTGCTGCTGCTCCTTCCACCCCCCCAGCAGCCATGGCAGTGGAAGGTGATTGCAGAGGTCCCCCCGAGTCAGACCTGCGGGAGTATGGGCCATGGCACAGATAGACATCGCCCAACTGACTACGTGGGATGTCTCTGTAGTAGGTCAGTTTATCCTCCCTCTCAGTGGGCGTAAAAAATGCCCCCATTTTTTGCCGGAAGCGAGGGTCCAATAAGTTGGAGAGCCAGAAGTCATCCTGCTGACAAATGGAGACAATTCTGTGGTCACTACGCAAGCATGTGAGCATGCATCGTGCCATTTGTGCAAGTGACTCGGAGGGACTACCTGTCTCCATCTCCACTGAAAACTGCCACGGTGTGTCTGGGTCCTCTGTCTCGCCTTCCTCTCAACCCTCTAGCTCCTGTGGCTGCTCCTGCTCCTCCTCTTCTGTCAGATGACTAGATAAAATTTCATTTTGTGAAACCTAAACTGTGGTTTGCTGTGCCCCACCCCCTCCTCCTCCTCCACTTCAGCCCCCACAGGCTTCATGTGGCTGTGAAATGTATGTGCCATGTCTCCAGTGCCCTGACCAGCCATGGTTTCCAACATGTGTTGTAGTACATGAAGCAGTGGAATCTCATCGCTCATCTCATATTCCTGGCAACTGTCTAATAAAGTAGCTTCCTCAAAGGGCCTGAGCAAATGGCCGGTGTCACGTATGAGCTGCCAATGGTTTACATTGAATTTACACAGGGGTGACCCCTATCCGTTTGGATCATCCAGAAATCCGTGATGGCTTTTCTCTGTTCCTATAGTGGATCCTGCATATGGAGGGTGGAATTCCAACGGGTGGAAATATGACAAATCAGACTATGTTGGGGTACACCGTTCTGACGCTGAAGCTCAATAAGGTTGTGCTTGGTGGTGTAGGAGTGCCAGAAGTGCATGCTAACTTTCTTTCCTGTTGTTCTGATGTCTTTCAGATGGGGGCAAGACTTCAGAAAACGCTTGACAACTAGACTGAACACGTGTGCCATGTCAGGACGCATGACTCTGGCTTCCTTGTCGCAGCGCAAACAAGATGTTCTTCCAAGTATCAGTCACCATGGGTCCAAATTTTCTGTTTTCGTGGATTAAGCAATGATTTCATGGATTGAGTTCTCATTTTTAGTAGTTCCTCCCATGTGTGACTCAAGGAAAACCATGTGAAGAACAGCGTGAAACCACAATCACCAAGGGGGCCTAAAAGGATATATATTGTCCACCATGAGTCCATAGTTACAGCTCCAGACGTAGACAACACTGTGCACTTTGGTACACACTGACAGGCTAAAGGACTGGCCCACCTTCTGTTCAACAACATTTTACAGGGCAGGTACTGCCATCTTCGCAAAGCAATGATACCATGGGACTCTCCACCTCGGCTCGGCACAAGCCATCAGTTCTCTGAAAGGTCCACCACTGGGCAATGCAGCAGGCTGGACTTATGGTGACGCTGTCTGAGAGGAGAAATCCCTCAGACATCAAGATTAAAAATTCCAAGAATTTTTGAGGGCTAATTATTCAGAGGCAATAATACCTAGTTGTTTCTGATTTAATTACAAGGTGGAAACACACCCTCAAACAAAACTTCACTTTGGCAATACTATTGCATTTGTCTATTCATAATTTTATGTATATATACTAACTAACGTACTTTTTCTCCACAGGATTGTGGATGCAACATGAAAAACTGACACATCGCTGAGTAGCTGATTTTTCCTATCAACAGTGCCCAATAATTCACTGCTGCTGCTGCTGCCACCGCCACCACCGCAGACTCCAGGGACCCTCTTCCACTACCTCGGCTTGCAACACCTCCTCCCACGACACTCTCCTCATCACTAATTGCCGGCTAGTGGAAGAAGAGGTGAGTGTCTCCTCCACTTCTTGGCTGGGCAGTAGCTGCTGAATTTTATGATTATCAGATCTTCATCAATGGATAGTGGAGCTGAACCCAAAGCATAACAACAGACAGTTGACTGGGGGTGTCAGATGCCACTTGTGATGCAGTGGACTGCTTTTGCAGCACTTCGAGACAAAGTTGCTTCATTGGCTGACACAATGACTGGTAAAGCTGTGGAAAATATATGGTTTAAAAGCAAAAATAACCATTTGTTTTTATATGAAAAAGACCCTGGTTTATACATACTTTTTTTTTTCCAGAGACTGCCCTGCGTGGAAATGAATGGCGCATGGATCAGCCAAGCTTTCCTCCCAACAATGCCTGATGTATTCCAGTAGATTGATGACGGGGCCAGACCAACACTAAAGAAAGATGGATCGTGCAAAACAGATTTAAGGCACTGCTCTCCAGTTACAGACATTCCTCCGCATCGGACCACAAGTAAGTATTGATAAAAAATCCTTTACGTTACTCTTACTTTTTATTAATATTCTTTGGATAAGACGGATCAGACATGATTCCAGATTAAAAATTCCAAGAATTTTTGAGGGCTAATTAGTCAGAGGCAATGATACCTTGTTGTTTCTGATTTAATTAAAAGGTGGAAACACACCCTCAAACAAAACTTCACTTTGGCAATACTTTTGCATTTGTTTATTCATAATTTTATGTAGATATTACTAACTAAGCTACTTTTTCTCCACATGACTCTCCACAGGGAGTGATTCATCCAATTTTTGGGCTGCTGAAGCCAACCCCAGTGTCTCTTTAAAGTAATGTTTGGGCTCCTGCTGCTGCCAACTCCAGGGTGTGCATCATCCAATTTTTGGGCTCCTGAAGCCAACTCCAGTGTCTCTTTAAAGTAATATTTGGGCTCCTGCTGCTGCTGCTGCCAACTCCAGGGTGTGATTCATCCGATTTTGGGGCTCCTGAAGCAAACCCCAGGGTCTCTTTAAAGTAATGTTTTGGCTCCTGCTGCTGCTGCTGCTGCCAACTACAGGGTGTGAATCATCCAATTTTTGGGCTCCTGAAGCCAACCCCAGGGTCTCTTTAAAGTAATGTTTGGGCTCCTGCTGCTGCTAACTCCAGGGTGTGATTCATCCAATTTTTGGGCTCCTGAAGCCAACTCCAGTGTCTCTTTAAAGTAATATTTGGGCTCCTGCTGCTGCTGCTGCTGCCAACTCCAGGGTGTGAATCATCCAATTTTTGGGCTCCTGAAGCCAACTCCAGTGTCTCTTTAAAGTAATATTTGGGCTCCTGCTGCTGCTGCTGCCAACTCCAGGGTGTGATTCATCCAATTTTTGGGCTCCTAAAGCCAACCCCAGGGTCTCTTTAAAGTAATGTTTTGGCTCCTGCTGCTGCTGCTGCCAACTACAGGGTGTGATTCATCCAATTTTGGGGCTCCTAAAGCCAACCCCTGGGTCTCTTTAAAGTAATGTTTGGGCTCCTGCTGCTGCTGCTGCCAACTCCAGGGTGTGAATCATCCAATTTTTGGGCTCCTGAAGCCAACCCCAGTGTCTCTTTAAAGTAATGTTTGGGCTGCTGCTGCTGCTGCCAACTCCAGGGTGTGATTCATCAAATTTTTGGGCTCCTGAAGCCAACTCCAGTGTCTCTTTAAAGTAATGTTTGGGCTCCTGCTGCTGCTGCTGCCAACTCCAGGGTGTGATTCATCCAATTTTTGGGCTCCTGAAGGCAACTCCAGTGTCTCTTTAAAGTAATATTTGGGCTCCTGCTGCTGCTGCTGCCAACTCCAGGGTGTGAATCATCCAATTTTTGGGCTCCTGAAGCCAACTCCAGTGTCTCTTTAAAGTAATATTTTGGCTCCTGCTGCTGCTGCTGCCAACTACAGGGTGTGATTCATCCAATTTATGGGCTCCTGAAGCCAACCCCAGGGTCTCTTTAAAGTAATGTTTGGGCTCCTGCTGCTGCTGCTGCTGCCAACTACAGGGTGTGATTCATCCAATTTTTGGGCTCCTGAAGCCAACCCCAGGGTCTCTTTAAAGTAATGTTTTGGCTCCTGCTGCTGCTGCTGCTGCCAACTACAGGGTGTGAATCATCCAATTTTTGGGCTCCTGAAGCCAACCCCAGTGTCTCTTTAAAGTAATGTTTGGGCTCCTGCTGCTGCTGCCAACTCCAGGGTGTGATTCATCCAATTTTTGGGCTCCTGAAGCCAACTCCAGTGTCTCTTTAAAGTAATGTCTGGGCTCCTGCTGCTGCTGCTGCCAACTCCAGGGTGAGAATCATCCAATTTTTGGGCTCCTGAAGCCAACCCCAGTGTCTCTTTAAAGTTATGTTTGGGCTCCTGCTGCTGCTGCTTGCAACTCCAGGGTGTGATTCATCCAATTTTTGGGCTCCTGAAGCCAACCCCAGTGTCTCTTTAAAGTAATGTTTGGGCTCCTGCTGCTGCTGCCAACTCCAGGGTGTGATTCATCCAATTTTTGGGCTCCTGAAGCCAACTCCAGTGTCTCTTTAAAGTAATATTTGGGCTCCTGCTGCTGCTGCTGCCAACTCCACGGTGTGATTCATCCAATTTTTGGGCTCCTGAAGCCAACTCCAGTGTCTCTTTAAAGTAATATTTTGGCTCCTGCTGCTGCTGCTGCCAACTACAGGGTGTGATTCATCCAATTTATGGGCTCCTGAAGCCAACCCCAGGGTCTCTTTAAAGTAATGTTTGGGCTCCTGCTGCTGCTGCTGCCAACTACAGGGTGTGATTCATCCAATTTTTGGGCTCCTGAAGCCAACCCCAGGGTCTCTTTAAAGTAATGTTTTGGCTCCTGCTGCTGCTGCCAACTACAGGGTGTGAATCATCCAATTTTTGGGCTCCTGAAGCCAACCCCAGTGTCTCTTTAAAGTAATGTTTGGGCTCCTGCTGCTGCTGCCAACTCCAGGGTGTGATTCATCCAATTTTTGGGCTCCTGAAGCCAACTCCAGTGTCTCTTTAAAGTAATGTTTGGGCTCCTGCTGCTGCTGCTGCCAACTCCAGGGTGTGAATCATCCAATTTTTGGGCTCCTGAAGCCAACCCCAGTGTCTCTTTAAAGTTATGTTTGGGCTCCTGCTGCTGCTGCTTGCCACTCCAGGGTGTGATTCATCCAATTTTTGGGCTCCTGAAGCCAACCCCAGTGTCTCTTTAAAGTAATGTTTGGGCTCCTGCTGCTGCTGCTGCCAACTCCAGGGTGTGATTCATCCAATTTTTGGGCTCCTGAAGCCAACCCCAGTGTCTCTTTAAAGTAATGTTTGGGCTCCTGCTGCTGCTGCCAACTCCAGGGTGTGATTCATCCAATTTTTGGGCTCCTGAAGCCAACTCCAGTGTCTCTTTAAAGTAATGTCTGGGCTCCTGCTGCTGCTGCTGCCAACTCCAGGGTGTGAATCATCCAATTTTTGGGCTCCTGAAGCCAACTCCAGTGTCTCTTTAAAGTAATATTTGGGCTCCTGCTGCTGCTGCTGCCATCTCCAGGGTGTGATTCATCCAATTTTTGGGCTCCTGAAGCCAACCCCAGGGTCTCTTTAAAGTAATGTTTTGGCTCCTGCTGCTGCCAACTCCAGGGTGTGATTCATCCAATTTTTGGGCTCCTGAAGCCAACCCCAGGGTCTCTTTAAAGTAATGTTTTGGCTCCTGCTGCTGCCAACTACAGGGTGTGAATCATCCAATTTTTGGGCTCCTGAAGCCAACCCCAGTGTCTCTTTAAAGTAATGTTTGGGCTCCTGCTGCTGCTGCCAACTCCAGGGTGTGATTCATCCAATTTTTGGGCTCCTGAAGCCAACCCCAGTGTCTCTTTAAAGCAATGTTTGGGCTCCTGCTGCTGCTGCTGCCAACTCCAGGGTGTGAATCATCCAATTTTTGGGCTCCTGAAGCCAACTCCAGTGTCTCTTTAAAGCAATATGTGGGCTCCTGCTTCTGCTGCTGCAAACTCCAGGGTGTGATTCATCCAATTTTTGGGCTCCTGAAGCCAACCCCAGGGTCTCTTTAAAGTAATGTTTTGGCTCCTGCTGCTGCTGCTGCCAACTACAGGGTGTGAATCATCCAATTTTCTGGGCTCCTGAAGCCAACTCCAGTGTCTCTTTAAAGCAATGTTTGGGCTCCTGCTGCTGCTGCTGCCAACTCCAGGGTGTGATTCATCCAATCTTTGGGCTCCTGCAGCCAACACCAGTGTCTCTTTCAAGATATGTTTGGGCTCCTGCTGCTGCTGCTTGAAACTCCAGGGTGTGTCAGTCAATTTTTGGGCTCCTGCTGCTGCCAACTCCAGTGTCTCTTTCAGCCAATGTTTGGGCTCCTGCTGCTGCTTGCAACTCCAGGGTGGGATTCATCCAATTTTTGGGCTCCTGCTGCTGCCAACTCCAGTGTCTCTTTAAAGCAATGTTTGGGCTCCTGCCCCTCATAGTGATGCCACTTCAACTCTCTGCAATTGTGCCGCTCTGCGATTCTATTAGCGATGCCTCTGATCTGCATGTGATATTTATTCAAAGTATTATTTAACTAACCCAGCACGCAGAATGGTTTACAACCCTATTGAGGCTCTAGGAGGCTCAGAAATAGCCATTTTTAATAGCGATTCGTCGCGAATAAATTCGGGTCGAAGCGATTTTTGTCGGAAAATTCGGCGAATCAGTCGAATCGAATTTTTCAAAAGTTCGCTCATCTCTAATTATTATTAATAAGTAATGCATTATTTACAGAAAAAAAGTATATTCACAGTTATACACAATCCAACTAGAGCATAAAATCTGTGAGATCTTCTCCATCTTAGTTTACATACACATACATATACATTATAGAGAGCTTCTTCTTGTTAGACATACCTCCCAACTTATGAATAAAGAGGGAAATGTTGTGCCGCACACTATGTGCACCACCTAAATCTTTTGCAATTAAATCACGCCACCAGCCATGCCCTTACTTAAATGGAAGCACCACCTTAGAATGTAATAATAATAATAATACAGCCAAGCCTCACCACACACAGGCAAGCTCTCTCACACACAAGTGTGGCCCCCTAAATACAGGCAAGCCATCAAACACAGCCAAGCCCCCACACATAGGCAAGCCCCCCACACACACCGGCAAGCCCCCACCACACACAGGCAAGCCCCCCACAACACAACGGCAAGTCCCCCTCATGCCCCCCACACACCAGCAAGCCCCCCCACACACACACTATAATCCCCCACACACAGGAGGGCCCACCCACACACCAGCAAGCTCCCCACACACAACGGCATGCACACTCACTCCGGAAATACACCAGCAGTACACACACACATTTCTCTTTGGGGCGCCCCCCCAGCTGCCTAGTTTGGGGACCCTTTAGTCTTATTTTATCGTGGGTCCTTTAGGGCATCCCAATTTGAGATGTCCCAACAAACTCTAGGATAAATTTGGCATAGAACAGTAGAGGTTAATATTTGTATAACTGCTGACTAAGCCACTCTGTAAAGTATTTGTATAACTGCTGACTGAGCCTCACTGCAAAGTGGGGACTCTTGATTTGTGATGCAGTATGCTGCCAATATTTGGAAAGATATTTGCAAGTAGAATTCAGTAAAAAATTACTTTAGGTCTCATTTAGCCATCGCCTCGGGGAAATACCCATCACCCTGGGAAGATTCCAGATTTGGGATGACATTTGAAGATCCAAAATTCCAATTTAAGTCACCCAGTTCTTCAGTGCATTCCTTACTTTCTCTCTCTGACCAGGTACCTTCCTGCATGACCCCATTTACCACGCCTTTCTTGACTCAACCTGTTGGCTACGGAGGCCTAAATGATTGTAGTTACTGGCACAGACCAGAAGCTCCAGTCATGTAAATACATGGGGGATTAGGTAGAGGAAAGATGATTTAACCCTTCAACTGTCAGCCTACCTAGAGATTTTGTCACCCTCTTTTGCCAAACGATTTTCACTATTTTGCACTACACATGTTCAATTGTGATTTTTAAAGGGATTTCCCAGGAAAATGATATAGTGTCTGGGCTTTTATGTGAAATATCTTGTTTGTAATTTTTGAAGTGTATTCTCAATATTTTGGGGCGAAATATGTGCAAAAAAAATAATAAATTCAATAAAATCTTATTGCATATAAAAGCACAATTTCTCCTGGTTACAGCGGTACCACATATGTATTGGTAGACTCCCTTTCCTGCCCAGGAGACTCCCAAACTGGAACTGTGCTTTAGGAGATTTTCAGATAAAATACAACTGCTATGGGCACATTGCAGTTTTTCAAGAAAAACAACCCTTTACATTTGAAGTACCCTCAACAAACTATATATGCTATGGAAGTACACACCTCAAACTTTCTATGTGTGCCAGACTTTTTGATGTGGGTGCAGTTTTCTGGAAGTAATCCCTAGTTAATTCTTTGGTTGCACAGGGTTCCCCTAAAAAAAGAATAAAAAAGCAGAATCAAAGCCACATTTTCCTAAAAAAGTATGCAAACAAGAAAAAACTATACCCAATATGCATAGGTACTGTCAAGGGAAAAGTTGCCAAAGACCCCAAAGTAAAGCATGCACGTAAAGGTAATTTTGCTTTAAAATTTCAGCTCTGCAGACAAAGTGCACAACGTGCATTTTTTTCAACCAAAACCCATTTATAATAACCCCGGCAATTCATATATTGCCTGAAACTACACATGTTAAGCATACACAGTATCTTTCTGGAAGTAATCCCTTGAAGAATTCATTGGTTGCACAGGGTTTCCCTAAAAAAATCCCCCCAAAAAATATGCAAACAAGAAAAAACAAGGTAAATATGAAGGAACAAGGCCCAGCAAGCAGAACAATACCCAGCATGCATAGGTACTTTTAACCATTTTTACTGCCAGCCTACTTGAGGTTTTGTTACTCTCTGTTGCCAGGTCATTTTTCACCACTATGTGATTTTTGCAGGAATTTCCAGGTAAATTACATTTTTATTTTCTGCAGCATAATTTAGGCTTTAACATGAAATGTTTGTCTGTACATTTTCCACGGTTTTTTAAATACTTAAAAAAAATAAAAGATATATTGTTTTAAATGTCTCATTTAAAAAAAACAAACAAACATTAATTTTATTTAAAAAATCCATATTGCACATGAAAGCTCTGTTTCTACTGATTTCAATGGTACCACGCATGTATTGGTAGTCCCCCCATTCCTGCCTAGACCTACTACAACTACTATCCACACTATACAGGGTTAAAGAAATTGGCATGTGATCCCCCCTACCCAGCATAACCAGCCCAGGAACCTGTCATGGAGGCTTGTAGAGCAATGTTCGGGACCTCCTATCCATTCTATAGCACCGTGTCCCTCATTGATCATTTTGGTTTCTGCTTTCCTGCTGATGCTGGAAGCCTTTTATACCTGCTGGGTGACAGGTGAAAAGGGTTGATTAAAATAAGACATAAATGGGCCACTGCCAGCTGCAGGTAACTTGCCATCCCCCTAAGCCTTGTTAGCTGGTATAGGGGACCCCTGGGTTAAGAGGAGACATGGTCTGATTGATCAAATCAGTTTTTTTTTGCCGCAAGAAGCGGGGAAAGGCAGGTACGTAAAATTTACGTAGCTGGGGTTTAACGATAGGAGAGGCAGCTACATAAATTTTATGTAGCTGGCATTAGATCGTGGGACACAGACATACACACAATCACACACATGCACACCTACCACTTAATATGAGGGGGAATGCAGAGTAAGTGCCCCACTCACTAGGATGGAGGATGCAGAAGAAGCGCTGCAGTCACTGCCGACATCATGGGCACCTGGCACCTGCTCGCCATTGCGGCGCCGGAAAAAGAAAAAAGACTCACAGGCCCCATCTCTGACTCTGCCCCCCACACACCACAGCTGCCACAGCAATGCCCCCTCCCCATCGCGAGTCCTCCGCTACTCCATGCACAAGCATGGAGCGTGGAACAATGGCACAAGCACCCGAAAGCTGGATTGTCCCACGGAGCTCCATATTGATCTATCAGAAATACCATGCAGAGGGGTGTAACCAGCAAAGAAGTCCTATTGTAATGATTAGGGCATCCCAATTTTGAATACCTGGTTGTGTGTATCTCCCAGGATCACCCATAAACTCACCTTTACCTCAGTCCCATGGTGCATGCAAGGTCTGCTCAGCCAATCACCGTACCACATTTCATTAATAAGCATGGTGCACAGCAATGTAAAGATGATAAACACCCCCCTGGGGTCTAAAAGACTGTTGGCGGGGTTTGTTTACCTTTTTATGGGGCATCCCAAATTGGATTCCACTCTTTGTGAAACCTTCTGGATCACATCATTCACTCCCTACTTCCAAGAGCCCTTGGCACATCTCCTCCTATGTACATCCCCAGCACACCTTTAACTGGGTGCCATTCAGATTTGCAGTAAATAGAACTTGAGCTGGTGATTGGCAAAGCAGAAATCAGTAAAAGTTGAGTTTACAGAGGATACCAATAGCTACACACAGTGGTGTAACTAAATTTGATAGGGGCCTGGTGCGAGCATTAGATGGGGCCATTTGGCAGCTCATACAGTAAACCTTTTCTGTCTTTTAACTCAATTGGATGCAGTTAGACAATTAAAAGGTGAAACAACAAAGTAGAATGGTGCTTCATTTCTCTAAATGATGCCAAATGAGCACAAATATGATAAATAAGGTGGAGGAGCAACAAAAATCCCTGTCCTTCTGCCCCCTTCAAGTTACTCCCCAGCTACACACAGTGGGGCACATAGGAACAAAGACCAAATCCGGAGATAGTAAAAAATACTGGGTTTTGGAGCAGAGGGGGTCTCAGCAGCATGAGAGCCCCATATTTATCAAACAGAAGTGCTATGGGTGTAACTCCAGACGGGACTGGACAAAAGATGAGTGTATGAAGGTGACCCCCGAAGTCTCAAACAATGGGGTATCCCAATTTGGGGTTAAAAAATAATGTGGGAAACCACTGTCCTAGACTCTTACAGACTCTAAGGATGTGGTTGCTCCTTTTATAATGTTTAAACAAGTGACAATGAGCATCAGTGAGGGATTGATTTAAAAGAAGGTTACATTTAAAAAATAGAAAAAAATATATTTTTTTTTCATTGATTGTATGAAATGGACCAAAGCAACACATACAACAAGTTATAGTGTGGGTCTGGCACAAACAGCCTCAGACTCAAATTGCCACAAGACAACAAGTTTAATAAGGTATATAAAGTTATGGCACATACATATACTAACTACAAGCCGTATTAGTCATGTTAAAATACAAAGAACTGTGACTTAAAATAAACGGGCCCCCCCCCATGCAGCAAGAACAAGCCACACACACATCCGCATTCCTCCACACACACCAGTTAATATGGCCATTTGTTAGTAGTATATGCATTCAAAACTGAATTTGGTCTCTCCAACAATGATAGAGATAAAGATGAAGTCTAGTACAGTGAGTTTTCAGCATATAGCAGCAGGCATTGCAGGTGCGCGCAGCACAATAGAGTCTCCTGCGGTCTTAAACATATACATTGCCATTTATTTTCTTGCAGCCAAACAACTGCCCAGAAGGCTTACACATGCGGCTGTGCAGTCATTTCAAGGAGGCTAAACACCTGTTGCACACAAGTTCCTATGCGTTTTCGCTAACAGGTTCCATTATGTGAAAGCGGGCACTTATCTGAGTCTCCATGATGTCAGCATATGTGTGTCGGCTGGAATTGAATCCAAGTGCGCTTATAGGCAGCTGCTAGTATTCAGCGTAGCGAGCGGCCTCAACTGGGCTGTGAGCCGGCCGCCGACACATGTTTCGCTCCGCCCACCGGAGCTTCGTCGGGACATAGGGTGTCAGTTACTCCCATTGGAAGTGGTTAGAAGATTTATACTTACCTCAATAGTGCCCTTAATAGGTGAACAATATGATATTGAGGGTGGTACATAGGATACATACTTACCTTGATTGTGTTCATCAGTAAGTGGGAGAAACAAGATTTATGTATATATAGTCACTTAATGCCTTGTTTGTAAGTCTTAATAATATACTTGATGCCTGAGTGTGCAGCGGCTCAGACCTTGCTGTATGGGTGTATGGAATCTTCCATAATATTGTATGCTTAATATAGCCTTTTAGATGCTATATTTGACAGCGTTGTTCATTTCAAATGAGGGCCCTGACTCAGGACGCCAACTATATCCACACATCATCTGATCACCTAATCATATACAGCGAGATCTGCTGAGACTCTTAGTCCGCCTCGGAAAATCATTACTATGACATTGGGATAGTGAAACCCTGATTGGTGGATGAACAGGAGTGGGAAGATCAGCTCACTGCAAGAGACTGTGTGGATTGGCCGCCCCCCACCCTGATGAAGCTCCGGTGGGTGGAGCGAAACGCATGTCGGCGGACGGCTGGCCCCCTCGTTCGGCGAACGTTCGCATACCCCTCACAGCCAAGCAGAGGTGGCTCGCTATGCTGAATACTAGCAGCTGCCTATAGGCGCACTTGGATTCAATTCCAGCCGACACACATATGCTGATATCATGGAGACACAGATAAGTGCCCGCTTTCACATAAGGGAACCTGTTAGCGAAAACGCATAGGGACTTGTGTGCAACAGGTGTTTAGCCTCCTTGAAATGACTGCACAGCCACATGTGTAAGCCTTCTGGGCAATGGATTGGCTGCAAGAAAATAAATGGCAATGTATATGTGTAAGACTGCAGGAGACTCTAGTGTGTTGCGCGCACCTGCAATGCCTGCTGCTATATGCTGAAAACTCACTCTGCGAGACTTTATTTCTATCATCGTTGGAAAGACCAAATTCAGTTTTGAATGCATATACTACTAACAAATGGCCATATTAACAGCTGGTGTGTGTGGAGGAACGCGGATGTGTGTGTGGCTTGTTCTGGCTGCATGGAGGGGCCCCCATTTATTTTAAGTCACAGTTCTTTGTATTTTAACATGACTAACACGGCTTGTAGTTAGTATATGTATGTGCCATAACTTTATATACCTTATTAAACTTGTTGTCTTGTGGCAATTTGAGTCTGAGGCTGTTTGTGCCAGGCCCATGCTATACCTTGTTGTATGTGTTGCTTTGGTTCATTATATCGGTTGGTGGGATGCCACTGATTGGAGGCAGTGCACAGGCTCTAATAAGGAGATCTCCCAGTCTTTTAAATGTATGTTAATTGTATGAAATGGGAACATTGCAATATATCAGCAGCAAGAGAAGATACAGCTAGAAATTGTGAATTGCATTTTTTTGCCAAAATTTTCAGCTTTTACTGTAAGTTCTGTAATTGAAACTGAATGAAACCTTTGCAGTACACTGCTCCTCATAGAGGTTACTATGTGAAATGCAGGAATGCAGGAGATAAGACATGCCAAATAATTAAGGCCCTTATTTATGAAGGAATAGCGTCAGGTAGCGACTGGTGAGCGCCCGGCAATGACGGGCCCCGCCACAAGAACGCCGGCTCCCCACCACAATCACACATTTATCAAGCCAATCCTGCTTAGCGACTGAGATAGCGCCATATAGCGACTCATTCATCATTATTCCAGCCTCAGCCCACAGCGCCAGCGTCCGACCTTGAACAGCGACAGGTATGACCTCTCACTACCTGGCGCGCTCCAATGCATTCCAATGGAACAATCTTTAAATAATAATAATTAATTGTTATTAATGTTTTTGTTTTTTTTTGTTTTTTTAAATGTGAAAAATTCTGTGACCACTTCTGCCATTTTAGATAATTTTTTTAAGGGAAAAAAAAAATTGTACAGAATTGATCTTATAGGTCTGAAATTAATGTATTCATATTACTAAATTATTTTAAAAACTTTTTTTGGGAGGTTTCCAAAAATATGGTGGTTTGGGGGTTAAAAAACTACTTTTAACACATCGCCTCCAGCGCTCTGGGGTTTAAACATGCATTTCACAGCGCTTGAATTTTTTGAGCGTGATTTTTTGATGAATATGGTGGAAGCCGGTCGCTCTGACCAGTCGCTATCATGCGCACCCATACATCGCGGAACCTGTCAAATAGCGACTCGTAACGTTGTATTCAACATTAAGCCACACCGACTGAGTCGCTGTCAACAACCGAACAACGGACAAGCACAGCGACTACTAGCGGGCGCTATGAAAATACCGCTACAGTCGCTCAACTGTCGCTACATGTCGCTATTAATAAATCAGCCTCCCCGTGATGGCACTTATCTCCTGACAAAGGGCCCAGTTTATCCAATTTGTAGATGAGGTAAGTCTGGCTACATCTGTATCAGTGGAGTAAAACCCATATCAACAGTAACTTGCTAACTTGTATGTATAAACCATCCAACCACTTTTAATTGGAAGGACAAATATGCGGGACTGAAGTGGAAGAGCTATGCAGCAGTGGAAGTAAGTGAGCAGTAGTAAGTTCTTACCACTTGTGTCTTCAGATTTAAGGATGCTCAACTTTACAGTAATAAATTGTCACACAAGCTTTAGAAATGCATGAAATATTTCCTGCTATTGTTCTGTGCCATTGTTTATTCAACAGGTTAGGTGCCAAGTTAACATCTGTTCTCTAAGTTATTTCATTTTGTTTTGAGGATTGACAGATAAATACAGTACTTTTCTGATTTAATTTAGCATACTGAGCAGTTCTATGAATTAATTACAAAGTTACCCAGTAAGAAAAAGTAAATCATTATTGTTTTAGTTTTTCTTAATGACAAGGTATATTTTTTTTTTACTTTAAAGGAATTGCATTTTTTATAACCTTATTGGCATCCTTTCACAATGAGATGAGAAAATCAATTACGCTGTGAAAGGCTGTCATTCAAAATTCATATTTAATTGAAATGAAAATTGTTTTGCTCTCTTAGCGACTGTTCAGATGGATGACTGTGGGACTCATTTACCCACTGAGTGAGAAATGTTGTAGAAACCAGCACTTTTACCAGTTTTATTGCTTCAGAAACAACTTAGCTACTGTGAAGGAATCCAGCAAAATGGAATTAATTTAATTTGAAATGTCATATTGCTCTCAAATGTGCAATGAAAAGATGCAGGAAGTGTTACCTGAAAACTGGAATGACAGTCACCTTTGTCATTTTGATGACTTTAGTATAGAATCCCTAAACTGACTTACATTGGGAATAAACACAAACTGTTTCACCTTACCATGTTCCAGCTTCCAAGTAACATTGTGAATTTTTTTACAGTCTTCAAACTAAATAAATAAACTATAAACTTTAGGAACCCCTCCCCCTCCCGGAAGTTCTGTCCAAACCCATGGTTGAAATAGAGGTTGGGTTAAAGTCAGACTACATTTTTGTGAAGCATCTCAAGAAATATGGTTACGTGCACCTAATTTCTGGTCTAGTAAACAGTGATGTGCTTCAGATCCAGGCTGAATCTAGATAGAGTCAAAATCTGTGTCAAATCATCTGGCATGTCACCTACCGGATCACTGACTGTTAAAAAGCATAAATTAAATAACTTACCTCTCAGCATCTTACTACTCTTGTGAGCCAGGTGGCATCCTCGTTTTCAGGTCTGCTGGGTTGGGTGCTCCCTCCTGTTCTGAGAGGCAATGGTCGGCAGATGTTGGGGAGCCACTATTGCAGATGCCCTTCCAGCATCTGCGTAGTGAAGGGGGAATTCCGACCTCCTTCTTGCCGGTCCCCAGGGCAGGGAGGCTTTTATATCACAGAGAAGCCTATGTGGATCCCCTCTGTGTGGTTAATGACATCACTGGAGGGACATTCAGGAGTATTTCCTGGGGAATCCGAATGTGAGTCTTATTCAGTTTGGGTGTATAAGTGACCCTTCTCTCATTACCCGTTGCACAATTTAGCAATACAGGTTCTTTAACAAAAATGTCTAATCTCTACCATATAAATAGACAACACACAATAATATTAAGTTAGCCTGGCAGGATGGTTAAATGTGCGTGCAGGTCACATACAGTATAAAGGCATTACATACACTTTTTCTGTTTATATTCTGATGTTAAAATCATGAAAAATAACAGATATTCTAAGCTGGAGAACAATAATGTATATTTCACGATTCTCCCATTGTAGACTCAGGCCAGTCTACGGTTCCGCTTTTCAATAAAATCTGTATTTATAGCAAAAATGACAGAATGAGGGCATATTGATTTAGTTACTCTGCATATATGAAGGCATTGGTGTTTTATATGTTGCCATGGTTTGTGACAGTTACACTGTTGTCACTGAAAATATTGCAGCATATTCTTTGCATTGCATCTAAGATGCAGACTTGTGCAACATGTACATTACCCAGGGTGTCTTCATGCACTATGCATGCACGTTGTCAAGTAAAAACATGCAGGGATCCCAAATCACAAATACTTTCATTATTTAAAGGGTAAGTCCACTTTTGATGGAAGTGTATATTTTTTGTGCCAAGAGGATGTCCTCAAGGAGCTAAGCTTATCTACTATGTTTTACAATGTTAGAAAATGTGTTTTATGGAGCAGTTTTAACTACCTGCAATTTGTTGCTATTGGCAACTGTACTCTTAGTCTGCACACAAGAGAAAAGTGAGCCCTATACACACAGAACACTGCTGCTATGGCTGCTGCTGAGGTGACGGAGTTCACTCCCTTACACATGCCCAGCAGCATATTTCTTCTTGGTGTATAGACTTGAAGCCTGATTTTAAGCCTCTCTTGAACATATTCCTGCACGTTTAATCTTGGTTTTAGCTATTTTTAGCCCTCTTACTATTCAGTATTGACCTTTTTTGTGCTGTTTTGCTGTTTTCCCGAGACATTTTGTATTGCGTATGTGAAAACGAGTATTTGACATATTGGTGTTTTACCTAGTTTATGCGTTCTCACTTTAGTATCTGTACAGATTTTGCCTGTGCTTGTGCATTGATCTGAATCCTGATTTGTCCTTTGTCGAGGCATGGAAGTTACTGGTCAAATTTTATGCCCTTTTTTTGCTGGCAGTATTGTTGGTGGATGCTCAGACAACATGTGATGGAGTATCTGCCAGAGTATCTGTCAGAGTCCAAGCATATGCAGTGCTTTGGGCTGTTCACCCTGCACCTGCTAGAGCTTAAAGGAGCAGTATCGCAAATTTTTCTTGGTGACTTTTATTTAAATGGTACTTTGAATGTAGGTAAGTGTTGGAGTAAGAATTACAAATGCAGAGAAAAATGATGTATGTGTTGTGCAGCTGGAGACTAATAGCTCATGTTTATGTCTGCTGAGTGTCGGGGCCCGACACTCTGGCCTGTTCCACGCTGAGGAGAGGGGGAAACAATGTAACAAAGTAATCAGCTGTTCAGTACTGTCAGCCGTCCAGCATAATATTGCAACATTGCCTGGCCAGAACTCATATATCTAAAACAGAGAGAAAAGCTCTAGAAGTCATTTAGCTCATTGGTAAATTCAATGTCTTTGAACCAGAGAGTCATTGGTTCAAATCTCAGACTTGCCAGTTTTTCTTTTTTTTGGGGGGGGGGGGTTATTTTATTTCAGAATTGGATTTTTGGGTTTACATCCTGTTTTTTTGCTCTAAACATTTTTTATTTTGACAGTTTTCCCTTCATGTTGGCTCTGCTGTAGAATATTTCAGTTTACATTTTCTCAACACATTTTTCCATATGATCTTTCTTTCAACTTTGTGTGTTTTGAGCAAAGCCCAACCCAGGATTTTCACTATCTGGAGTTTTGTTTTGTGCCGCTAGGGGCATCCCAACTTGAGGTGCCCTGATATGTGAAATCCCCAAGTTCGCCTGTGAAAACGTACCTTTCCCTGTCTCACAGCTCATGCACGGGCTCTCATCCAATCAACGCTGTTTGCTTGGCTGGCTCTGATGGGCAGCCTGAGCAGTAACCTTCCTGGCCGCCCGACCTGTCTAAATGACTATCTGCGTGAGCGCGCCAGAAAAATGGGGGGATCTGTGGTAATCCAGGGGTAGTTTCACACAGTGGGGCATCCCGATTTAGAATGCCCAAGGGGGAAGGTCAATGGCCGGGTCTTATAGACTTCAGGGTCGGCCACTCAGGGTTTTGTTTCACTTTAATACCTTTAGATTTTCCTGCACAGTTATTCAATGAAGAATTTCAGTCATTTTCAGTCAGTTTAGTTTATTTTGTATAGATTTTACACATTTGAGTCACCTGGTCTCACCTCACACACACACAGCCGTTACCACTGATTACAGTGTCAGCCTCTGAGGTAAAGTGTTGCTAGGAGACCAGTGGGCTAAATGAAGCAGCTCACTAAATACAACCCAGCAGATCCCCCTATTCAGCAAATGGACTGAGCCATTGTCATTATACAATTTAAAAGAAAGGCAGATATTTTTTTCCTTTTTCTATCGCCACATTATTTATACACATGTTAGAAGTTATTGTGTGGCTATTTAATTATTTATCTTTTTTGAAGCAAATTTCGCGATACTGCTCCTTTAACCACAACAGCCCGCCGACTGGACATTGATCATATACCCAATCAAAATGTTTTTGAATTAACCAACTGTGCAAGTGTCTGTTGTTATTTTCTTACAGGAGCCGGAAGATGGGATATTCGATCAATGTCCAGTGTGTGGTGAGTGCCGATATCCATTTTCCTCATGGATCAGTGTTGTCATTCCGTGCACAATTTGTTAATAACAGTTGGTGTTTTGCAGGAATGTGGAACTGTTTGCCCACCAGTCTGCCTCTCTCATTTGAACCCTGTGTTTCATGAAAATGTGTCGTTGGGGTGCAGGGCATATTTGGCTGTCTCCTGGGCATTCTGTGGAATCAGATAAGGGGGGATTCCTGACCATGGATCCAGGGGGTTGGAGGTGTGAGGCAGTGTTTGTTCAAATTTGGTGAGAGCTTGGAAAGTGTGTTGGGCTGCTGATCTGCTGGACCTGGTGCTCCTCCATCTCCTGTATATCCTACAGGGTGGTGGGGATAAAGGTAAGCATTAGTGTTTGTTTGTGGCCATGTTCAAATTCAGCAAGTACCGTCTTTCATTTCAATAGCCCGAGCCTACAAATCCCCCATTTTAATTTCCATCAGCACATTGCGCTCCCACATTTACCTAATTTAATGGTTGGGTCCCATCACTGTTGCTAGGGCTTGGTACATGTCCAGGTGTTGCTGGAAGTCCAGTTGGTGCTGGAGGTGGAGGCATAGGTGGTGGATAGGTGGGGGCTGCAAGGCAAGGGAGAAGCAATCTAAGCCAAACACATTCCTTAGCTCCACTCCTTAAGCTACTCAACATTGGGTACACACTGGGCACCACAGCTACACTACACAATTGCAACCAATTATGAGGGCTGTTCTGAATTGCAATTGTAGGCAAACACATCTGTGTGCTGGCTTAGCAAACATGTGTATCCCAGCAAAGCACTCACTGTTGGTGTTTGCTTCTGGTCATGGCTCATGTTTGTGCCAAATGTTTGTGCTTTGTAGCCTCTCTCCCAAAATAAGCATTGTGGGTCCAACTCTTTCCACTGGTGGGCATTTGACACCGGTCCATATGGATGGTCCCCAACACCACCTGGTAGGTGTCGGGGTACAGCAGGCCAGACACCCCCTGTTCTGCCAGGAAGTTTTTGGAAATCCTCCGCCAATTTGTCAGCTAAAAACACAAATGGCTGAGCACATGATTGGTCAACACCTCTTAGCCCTCTATACTAACTCCTCAGTCCATCACCGTTTTATTTTCTTCCGGACCACTGTCTTCAAGTCATCACAATAAAATGTTACTCACTCAATGATGCTGACCTAAAGGCCAATGTTCTTGTAAGGCTCCAAAGTATCGACCCTGGGTGAATAAGGCTGGTTAATGCAACATTTCTGTTTAAACTGGACCTTCATCCTAAATAAGAGCCTATCTTATATGTTTCCCTCACCCTGTACATACAGATTGCTCACATTAAAAATCATCCTACCTGCATCTATTGCATTTTCTGAGACTTTAAACATCCAAGATGGCGGCTCATGGATGTGCAGGCTGCTTACAAACAGAAAGTGTCCTCTCACTGTGCCACTCTACATTCTGGGATTGCTGACCTTTTCCTGACCCCAGCTCTGCTCTGTTTGCGCAAAACACAGCTATAACACCGCTCTCCTGCACTTTTGACCCCTCTCAACTCCTCAGTATGTGATGCAACTGAGCCAAGATGGCGGCGCCCGTATCCTAGAGTCCTGAACAGAGTTGGCCAGTGATGGAAAGAATAAAAAGTAAGTTACTAAAAACATTAAATATATTCATTTTAGATGCTAGGGAATAGTTTTTTAAGGGTTTGGACTTTTCATTAAATGATGCTGAAGGTCCGGTTTAATTGTGTGAATGACAGTGATCCTTCTTATTTAGCTTATTCCCTGCTTTCACTTTCTTTTTTGCTATCCCCAGCCTCTCCCAGGATTCTTTCTGTACGGGATCTTTTCTGTAAAGGTTTAGTGGTTGTTTTGCATTCAACTTGATTGTCTAAAAGACATTTTCCTGGACTTTACCCCCCACTATGCAATTAGTTGGCATTCTGAATTTTACTGTTCATGATGGTATTATTTGGTACTGACTTCTGCCCTCTTTAGTTCCAGCTTTAGTCTGGTCTGTTTCTCTCATTTTTCTGTCATCTCGCATTAAGGCATGTTCTACCTTGAGAATTTTAGAAAAACTGCTGGACTATGAGTAAACTCCTTACTACTTGCCATTGTCTTTGGCTAAATTCTATTATATAACAACTACAGCAAAAATATGTGACAAATTAACCTGATTTACCAAAACAATCTTTACAACTTCAAAAAGCAAGCAGAAAATGACATGATCAGTGGCGTAAGCTGTTTGAGTAAGCTTAGCTCCTTGTGTTGTTATTATTATTTATTAATAAAACACCATCATCTGCCATAGTGCTTTACAAAGACAGAGTAGAGCTTACAAAACACCATACACTATTACAAATGTGATGTTACAGTTGTGAAATACCGTAGTGTGGTGCTCCTGAGCAAGATGGGAGTGGCCACCTTGCTTACACATGAGCATAGGGGGTGCTGTGCCAAAAGATATATTTCTCAGAAACAGAAAGGACCAGCATCACTGTCATTCTACACAAACACACACACTTCATGAAGAACATTCTGATGGGGGGAAACAAAATATCTATAATGTTCCTAGAAGACCTCTGCTGTGAGAAGAGGAATGATAGCATACTACTTCTTGATAGAAATAAGGGATGATGGCACAGAAATTTGAGGAAATTTTGACTGTGGGCAATCAAGATGGCAGCTTCATTGCAATTCAGGCACACATCATCTGCATTCTATTCCATAGTATTGTCTAGGCCTATTGCCCTTTCAAATAGCTTTTACCACTAATTGCCAGAGGAGGACTTTAGGATAGCAATTTACTAAGCTTTGATTTTTTTAATTAGAGGTCTGCTTTAAGATACACAAATCTTAAGCTTCAGTTTTATTCCTCTTGCTGACGTACAAATACAGCTTTGA
The DNA here is from genome assembly GCA_027917425.1 of Gastrophryne carolinensis. Classification (NCBI taxonomy): domain Eukaryota; kingdom Metazoa; phylum Chordata; class Amphibia; order Anura; family Microhylidae; genus Gastrophryne; species Gastrophryne carolinensis. Next base: position 93,348,401 of record CM051235.1, read on the forward strand.
TAGCTGTTTAGGAAATGGCAGACACCACATTGAAACACTGCACTGTACTTGAGACATATTCCCTTTTAAATAGGAACAACACCAAGGTTACGAGTGAAGTGAAGCTGAGCTCTCACCTGCTCACCTATAACTGTAAGCATGCCCAGGCCAGCCATTCAGAAAGGCCTGTCATGGGTATGTGCCCTAGATAGAGGTATGGGGATGTGGCCACGGTGCTTAGTTGTGGCAAGGACTACAGGAAAAGTAGATAAATCGAATAATCAGGAGTGTTTTACAAAGTGAAGCATCCCAATTTGGACTCCAGGGCCTTCGATGTTCCTCTTTATCAAATTAGATTATATAATCAGATGGAAAGATAACATAGGTAGAGCTTTGTATGAGGAAGAGTGGGGAAATGCGCCCTTCTTAATATAATGCAAGGTCAGATGAAGGACTATAAACTTTTATCCCATTGGCACAGGAACCTGTCACTACCCTATAGGATGTGTCCCTCAATTCATGAAACCTGTTGGAGATATGGCATTGAGGAAGGGTCACTCAAGCATATTTGGTGGTAATGCCCCCCCCCCCATAAAATAATATTTTGAGCTAAAATCTTACAGTTATTTCATAGGGCCTGTGGCACCCAAACACTTAACACACTGCCTCGTCTCTTCCAACTAACCTTCCAAAGTAGAAGCATTAGGAATAATAAGAACTCATAGACATTCTCTGACAACTATTTAGTCCTTCATGCCCTACCACTAAATGTTGACAGTTAAACCAACTGCCAAAATTGTCTGTGGAATTTAAAGATACTATGACAATGGGTGAGCTAGTAGCTGGAATCAATGACAGGAGTGAGGGGCTCCTCCCCTTCAGGGCTGCATTGATAACGTGAAGGGATACCTAGGAATGCATAAATCTATTTAACAGAAAGCATACTGCCTGTTGGGTCATATCAGAAGACTATTGGGTTGATTCAAAGAAACATGTAACAGCTTGGATTTGGCTCACGATCATCCTATTTTTCACGTCCGCTCGTGCGTTCGTAAGAACTTGCGAGTGATTCAATAAGCAAATACGTTTCTATCCTAAAAGATACGTCCGTTCGTATGATATCTCCCGAACTTGCCTCAGTCAGTTGCCAATCGTAAAAATCACGTTCATGTGCTCACCTGTGGCGGCGGCAGCCTGTTTTGTCGGCGGCTTCCATCGTCCAGCTCTTCCAATTATTTGCGTTTGCCTCTGGTTTTCATTGGTTTTTGGCCTCTTAGATTCGTGCGTTCTTATGTATATAAGATCTTGCGCATGCGCACCCTCAACCAGAAACTTACCTAAACCCTTTAGCGCTTGCATCCAACTTCATTTCTCGCTCCCTCAAACTTACCTAAACCCTTTAGCGCTTGCATCCAACTTCATTTCTCGCTCCCTCAAACTTACCTAAACCCCTTAGCGCTTGCATCCAACTTCATTTCTCGCTCCCTCAAACTTACCTAAACCCTTTAGCGCTTGCATCCAACTTCATTTCTCGCTCCCTCAAACTTACCTAAACCCCTTAGCGGCTGCATCCAACTTCATTTCTCGCTCCCTCAAACTTACCTAAACCCCTTAGCGCTTGCATCCAACTTCATTTCTCGCTCCCTCAAACTTACCTAAACCCCTTAGCGCTTGCATCCAACTTCATTTCTCGCTCCCTCAAACTTACCTAAACCCTTTAGCGCTTGCATCCAACTTCATTTCTCGCTCCCTCAAACTTACCTAAACCCCTTAGCGCCTGCATCCAACTTCATTTCTCGCTCCCTCAAACTTACCTAAACCCCTTAGCGCTTGCATCCAACTTCATTTCTCGCTCCCTCAAACTTACCTAAACCCCTTAGCGGCTGCATCCAACTTCATTTCTCGCTCCCTCAAACTTACCTAAACCCTTTAGCGCTTGCATCCAACTTCATTTCTCGCTCCCTCAAACTTACCTAAACCCTTTAGCGCTTGCATCCAACTTCATTTCTCGCTCCCTCAAACTTACCTAAACCCCTTAGCGCCTGCATCCAACTTCATTTCTCGCTCCCTCAAACTTACCTAAACCCCTTAGCGCTTGCATCCAACTTCATTTCTCGCTCCCTCAAACTTACCTAAACCCCTTAGCGGCTGCATCCAACTTCATTTCTCGCTCCCTCAAACTTACCTAAACCCTTTAGCGCTTGCATCCAACTTCATTTCTCGCTCCCTCAAACTTACCTAAACCCTTTAGCGCTTGCATCCAACTTCATTTCTCGCTCCCTCAAACTTACCTAAACCCCTTAGCGCCTGCATCCAACTTCATTTCTCGCTCCCTCAAACTTACCTAAACCCCTTAGCGCTTGCATCCAACTTCATTTCTCGCTCCCTCAAACTTACCTAAACCCCTTAGCGGCTGCATCCAACTTCATTTCTCGCTCCCTCAAACTTACCTAAACCCTTTAGCGCTTGCATCCAACTTCATTTCTCGCTCCCTCAAACTTACCTAAACCCTTTAGCGCTTGCATCCAACTTCATTTCTCGCTCCCTCAAACTTACCTAAACCCTTTAGCGCTTGCATCCAACTTCATTTCTCGCTCCCTCAAACTTACCTAAACCCCTTAGCGGCTGCATCCAACTTCATTTCTCGCTCCCTCAAACTTACCTAAACCCTTTAGCGCTTGCATCCAACTTCATTTCTCGCTCCCTCAAACTTACCTAAACCCCTTAGCGGCTGCATCCAACTTCATTTCTCGCTCCCTCAAACTTACCTAAACCCTTTAGCGCTTGCATCCAACTTCATTTCTCGCTCCCTCAAACTTACCTAAACCCCTTAGCGGCTGCATCCAACTTCATTTCTCGCTCCCTCAAACTTACCTAAACCCTTTAGCGCTTGCATCCAACTTCATTTCTCGCTCCCTCAAACTTACCTAAACCCCTTAGCGGCTGCATCCAACTTCATTTCTCGCTCCCTCAAACTTACCTAAACCCCTTAGCGCCTGCATCCAACTTCATTTCTCGGTCCATAAAACGTAAGAAAATCACATAATTTACATATGTCTATATGTTTCTAAGTGTGTTGTTTCTGGTTTGTGTAATTTTTGGGGTGTGTGCATATTAGAAAAGACACATTTAGGAAGGCTTCAAATATAATTTATTTAAAATTTTTTCTTTCTTTGGTTTGTAATAAAATTCCACATTTTTTTTTATAGTTTTGTTTTTTTTTGGAAAACCGTTTTTTTTTTTGGCCCTCGGGAAAACATATCTAATTATTTTATTTGTTTTTAACAGTAAAACTTTTTTTTTTTTTTTGGGGGGTTTTTTGATTTAAAAAATATATATATTTTTTTTTTTTAAAACAATTAAAAACTTTATAAAATTGTAAAAACTTTAAAAAAACGTGAAACAAAGGAGCCAGGACCAAGGGCACTATTCATCATCCTCTTCTTCATCTGTTGGCCCCAACGTTGCCTGTATGGCCAGCAGCTCGGCCACCAACTCCTTCATTCGTTTTTTTTTACCCGCCAAGGTTTTGGGGATCATCCCTGTAACCAATAGAGAAAGAAACATAAATAGGAGTCCCAGACCGGTTTGTATGCTGGAAATAGATTTAGGGTTAATCAAATACATGTAAATGCATGACATATGTCCTTCTTCCAAGGGATACAGTTAATGCATTTCCCACAGGTAAGTGTTTAAACTCCTTAAACCGGACCTTCAACATTATTTAATGAAAAACAAAAACTATTCACAAATGATTCTGCCCCACCTAAAAGTTAGTTAGGCTTTTTTGGGGATTACAGCGCCGCCATCTGGACTCTGAAGCATAACACTTAATGAGGAGTGGAGAGTTGGATAAAGTACAGGGGAGTAGGTTACAGTGGTGCGTTGGGAATCCAGAGCATAGCTGGGTTGCGGGAAAGGTCATCACTCACACAATGCATGGCAGCACCTTCCTTTTTTCAATCTGTATCCCATGCTGCCTGTAAATATTGTGCATTCCATATTCCCCAATATTGGTTGGGTTCTGTCTAATAACATGCATTAGATGGGTGAAGGGTGTTTTTCCATGTTTCTAATCTGTAGGTACAGTGTGATGGCTAAGTCTTTGGTTCTTAATACTAGTTTGGGTCCTCTTTAAGCTAACGAAGTGCCCACATTAAAGTGTGAACTACACATTGGCTACGCCTTTAGTTATGTGTGTGTTATTAGCTAAGCAAACATTAATATGAATAATGGCATGGAGACTTACGGAGTTGGTGGCCGACAGATGGCTGGTTGGGGCCAACAGACTGCCCTTGGTCCTGGCTCGGCTGTGAAGAAGTCCCTGGAGAAACATGTGACATTTGGTTAGTATTTGTAGATAGTCACTATCCCCAACATATCTGGCTCCCAGTCTGGCTGACATCACTCACCTTCGCCAGGATCTCCTTCCAGCATCTCTGCTGCCTCCTCCTCCACTATCTCACCCGCTCCTGAAGCTTCTACAAATACATAATAAAGGATAACTTAGTTTTTGGCCTGCCATGTATATCTTTGTGCCTATACATGAAGAGTGACATACCAGAGCCTTCCCCATGCGTGGCCAGGTATGACTCCACGCCCACGCGCCTTGGCCCCTCCTCTGTGGTAAGGTCCAGGGGCTGGTCTGAGGAGGCCACAGAGGAGGGGTAGGTCCGTCGCCCGGGAGATCCACCACCTTCACTCACAGAAGCAGAGTCATGCAGCACTGGTCGGCCTGTACGTCTCCGGGTGCGGCGAATTCTGAAATCCATTTCCAACACTACCAAAGAAAAGTCATTATAAATAAAGGCATAACTTAGACATTTGGAACATATACCATGCAATTGCTTAGTACTTACTTGGGAAATGGATCCCAAAAAACCTCCGCACCCGGGGCATGTGCAGACGCTTCAGGTCCGACCAATGCTGCATTATCTGGGTGTGAGTGAAGGTGGTGCTGGTCACACGGTGGATCTCGGCGATGATCTCCCGGGCGATGTCCCTTTTTTCGCACACATTGGGCGCGAAGTCATACCGGCGCTGAAGCATGATCTGAAAAACATAATGGACACAGAGCTTGTACTTTTACACACAGACCCATATGTGTTGCATCACAAGTTGAGTATTTAATGACATTAACACACACATTTCGAATGGCCGCCATTTTTGGGGAGTGCCTTAAAGAGGACGTTGACTGTGATTGACAGTCTGGTCTTATGTTATATGTATCACACACCATGTACATACAGATAATAGCCAACCTCAACAATCAGGCCACCTGCATCTAGGGCATGTTAGGATGTTTTAAAGATCCAAGATGTAGCCTAATGCTTAGGCTTTTGGCCCACGTGTGTGGCTTCCCGTTGTGTTTTTATGGCTTAGGAAAACAGTGTTCCTCAAACATCCGCATCAAGGTCCGAGACAGGCCAGGTTTGACAGCTCGCCCCGCTACTCCACAGGTTAATTAACTGTTGCTAAGCCGGAGCAATTGGCCGAATTAGGACATCAGCATAGACAGGTGAAAACGTGGCCAGGCTCGGCCCTTGAGGATGAAGTGTGAGGAGGCAGTGATTAAACATTAAGAGACACCAAACTAGTTCCAAACGCATCATTTACATTTAGGCCAGCATTGACTATTACATTAAAATGCACAGGCAGCCACTTACCAGCATGAGGATCTCTTCCTGTTGACGGGTGAAGATAGTGGGCGCCATCTTTAGTCTTCTTCCAGGCAGCAGATAAGTGAAACCCCAGCGGTTTCCTGGTTCCGCACGAACGTACGTCCGTACGAGCGCGTAGTCGTGCGCATAGGCGTCAGACGCTGGGCGCATGATTTAAAGGTCCCTGCACCCAAAGCTCATTCTCTTTGAGCTTTTGGACAAAATGGCACCAAAAAAGGCAGCAGCTAAACGCGGCCAGCAAAGCCAGACCTCTGAGGGCCCAACAACCAGGTCCCAGCAACGACCGAAGAAGCTAAGGTCCCAGAAGGCCCAGAAGGCAAGTACCACCTCGGCCCCACCAAGGGACACTGGACCCTCCGTTTCCCAAAAAAGGGCCCAAAAGGCACGTGCCCCTGCGGCCAAAAAACAGGCCACAGCAGCCACCACCACCTCTGCCCCCAGAAGAGGCCGCCCAAGGGAGCCCACACCAGCCATGCTTTCAAGCCGGGCACTTAGCCAACCCAGGCCCCACAGCAGTGCCCGAAGCACATCCAGCCCACACAGAAGGGCCCGAAGCCCCTCCAGCCCGCACAGAAGGGCCCGAAGCCCCTCCAGCCCGCACAGAAGGGCCCGAAGCCCCTCCAGCCCGCACAGAAGGGCCAGAAGCCCAGCCAGGGCCAGAAGCCCCTACAGGGCCCGAACCCCATCCAGGGCCAGAAGAACCCCATCCAGGGCCAGAAGCCCAGCCAGGGCCAGAAGCCCCTACAGGGCCCGAACACCATCCAGGGCCAGAAGAACCCCATCCAGGGCCAGAAGCCCAGCCAGGGCCAGAAGCCCCTACAGGGCCCGAACCCCATCCAGGGCCAGAAGAACCCCATCCAGGGCCAGAAGCCCAGCCAGGGCCAGAAGCCCCTACAGGGCCCGAACACCATCCAGGGCCAGAAGAACCCCAACCAGGGCCAGAAGCCCAGCCAGGGCCAGAAGCCCCTACAGGGCCCGAACCCCATCCAGGGCCAGAAGCCCCTACAGGGCCCGAACCCCATCCAGGGCCAGAAGAACCCCATCCAGGGCCAGAAGCCCAGCCAGGGCCAGAAGCCCCTACAGGGCCCGAACCCCATCCAGGGCCAGAAGAACCCCATCCAGGGCCAGAAGCCCCTACAGGGCCCGAACCCCATCCAGGGCCAGAAGAACCCCATCCAGGGCCAGAAGCCCCTACAGGGCCCGAACCCCATCCAGGGCCAGAAGCCCCCGACCTGGCACCAGCCGGGAACAGAGCCCCCGACCTGGCACCAGCCGGGAACCTAGCCCCCCAAGAGGGCCCCGAATTGCAACCATGACCACATCTACACCTGGAAGTTCGGTGGCCAGCCACGCCAGAACACCCAGTCCCTTGGCCAGTCCAGTCCAGTCATTGGGAAGCCACCAATCCGGCCATTCCCCTACCCAGCCCCAGGCCATAATGTCACCACATGTGTCTGCACACATGGAGGAGCAGCCAAGCCAACCATCTGGCCGCACATTGCGCCGCGGCCAGTTGAGTGGGAGATTCTCCCATGACCAAAATATGGCATTGGCTAGTGGCCTTACATTATACTATGACGAGCTATATGGGAGCAAATCCAAACACACCACCAAGCAGCGCAAGATGGCATTGTTTGAAACCATCCTCCGACAAGTAAATGCAGCGGGGGAAGAGAGGAAAGATGTGTCCCAAATTCAGAAGAAAATCTCTGATCTGAAGTATGCTGTACGGCAAAAAGAAATTAAAAGGCATAATTACAGGTAAATAAATGTTTTCGCTAAATATAATGTTTGGGATGTGCTGTATGCCCCTTTTCTGAATACCAAACGATTTTCTCTTTTCAGCATGAAAACTGGAGGTGGCTTCCCATCTAAATTGGAGTTTACCCCTGCTGAGGAGATTGTGCTTGGACTTCTCCATCCGGTCGCGGTCGGTGGACATGCTGGTCTAAGGGACACAGACTCCCCGACCCGTACCCACGGTGAGTACTATTAAATCTGCATGTTTGCCTGTTTGCTAAATAATCTACAGTTCACTAGTAACTAGATAACGGGATGCCCCTATGGTTTGCCTTGGTTGGCCTCGCACTACTGTGGCTGTTTGTGTCCTTTTTTGGTCCCTGTGAATCACACATTTAGGCCCACAGCCATTATGGCAAAGATCAAATGTCCAATTGTATTGTTAAAGTGATGAAGTTTCGCAAGATAAGTGAGATATTTAGAATCAATCACAAAACACACATCATTATGTATGGGTTGCCTTTTGGTTGTGTGAGTTGTGTTTGAGTTAACTATTTAATTAGCCACCCACAAACATATGTGACCAAGAGCAGCGAGACTCAACTGGCGGCCCGGGGTCCCAATGCGGACCTTGGCACCACATTCAAGGACCCCTGGCCAGACAGCCCTGCACTCAGTTACTTCTGTGTTGACGTGCTCAGAGCTGCCCCCTTGATCGGCCATGTAGTGGTTGGTCTCCTGCCCAATGTCATGGCTCCGTGAAACATAGCATTGCAATATGAAGTACTGCCCAGGAAGTGGCATTGCAAGGTACACAGTAACTTATTTAAATTTTCACTGGCCACAATCGTGTCCCGCTGCCCCTGCTCTGGCCCATGTGCCACAGTCCCCCCATGCCCCCCCCCCACATAAGCCCCATACATTTGTAACAGATTGGCTCCATCCATCACATCACCATCAATACGTTAACTCCCCCCTTTAGACATCCAATCCCTGTCCCCTCAGCTCTGGCCCATCCAGCCCAGCAAGGGCAAGCAGCCTTTATTAGTTTGCACTTTGAAAGCTCCAGCCCCTCCACCAGTGTCTTTATTTTTAACTAGACACCCCCTGCGTCAGCACCATGGCCAGACATTCACCTCTCACCACATACCTTGAAATGGGCGTTTCAAACAATTGTTTGAGTACCCCGGACCTAGCGAATGGTAGGCTAAATCCAAAAATGTGCCCTGAAAGTTGGATGCTGAATGGGTACACTTCATGACTTAGAACTGAGGTCACTTAGCAGTTGGTCCGAGCCATTGCACCTCTGTAAACTTGCGTGGGTTTGAACAAAGGTCACCATTGCTCTAGAGTTTATTAATATTCCAAATAGAGCTATATTTGATTACCTATCCAAACAAAGGTTATGTGTGTGTGTTTACGTGGTATTTTTTTCTCTTCTTCAGCCCAGCATGATCCCTCAGCAAGGGTAAACTCACCCCCCAGTTTGGTTATGCCTACCAGGTCCGTACAGCATCGGAGCCCAGATCAGAGATTTTCGGTAAGTTTATTTAGTAGCATAAATAATAACAAGTGCTTAAGAATGTGTTAATCTGTTGAAATCCTACATTGGGACGCAAACTTAGCCTTTTTTTTTTTATATGTCCCTACAGACCCGCACACTCATGGAAGAGATCCAGGACATGGAGGAAGATGATGATGTCTCCGTACAGGGCACGTCGGATGAACTCCCCCTGGGTCCCAATTTGGAACTGCTCGATAATGTTTCTCTGGCCAATCCTCAGCAGCAGAGTGAATCTCCATCCATTGTGCTTGCACATGGGGAGACTGACACTACAGTCCCCAGTGTTCACTCTGCTGCTGAGGATTTGCAAAGCAGGCCGGTTGCTGTTGAGGGTACGACACCACGCGGCAGGGCACGCCCAAGAGCCAGGGTAATTGTGCGGCGGACGCCATTACGCCGCCCCACAATTTCCCAGGGGAGGCAGAGTGCCCTGCTTCAATTATGGACCCAACAAAGGGACTCTTATGACGCCCAGCTCGTAACAGAGCGTGAGCAAAGGCATGCAGACATGGTGAACATCCATACCAGTCTACAGGGCATCCTCGCGGAGTTGCGTACCCTCAACAGCAACGTGGCCAATTCAAGTAATGGCATCCAGTCAGCCATGGCTGAGATGACCAATATGCAGAGAAACATTGTGGAGCAGTTTCAAATTCACAATGCTGCCATGGCCCAGGCTAGGTCCCATTCCCATGGACCTCCACCTGGACCTCCACCTGGGTATTATGGGCAGCCACCCTATTAAGCCATGGGTGTGTGGGACATCTTTTCTCTTAACCCCCACTGTATTTACTTGTCCTTTGAGGTTTCAAACAATCCATTTTGTGTTGCTCTGGCAGGTTGTGTTTTGTATTTGCTCCCATATAGCTCCTTAGAGTAATGCTTAAGGCCACTAGCCAATGCCATAGGTCTATGTGGAGTTTATCTGGCCACTTATGGCTTAACCTATGTATTTGGTTGGTGCTCCTCCTGTTTGCAGACATGTTTGTGTGACATTATGGCCATGCCCAAATATCCCTGGGCACAGGCAATATTAATGACTGGACTAGGCTGGCCTTTGGACTGGGTGTCCTTGTTTGGTTGTGCCACTCACTTCCAGGTGTAGATGTGCTCGATGTTTTTTTAAATTTAATCCATTTGTTACCACAGATGTATGTGGACTGATTTCTGTTAACCACTATAATTTTTCATTTGCTAAGTAAAACAAAAAATTAACTTCCAATACTTGTGGCGTTTTTAGTGGGAAGACTTTTGTAACAGCTTGGCCTAAACCAGAGAATTTTGGTTGGAAGAGGTGTAACAATGCACAGCGAAAGCTAAGGAAACTACATGAAATACATTAGGCAACAATTAAGGTCGAAATGTTTTACTTAGAGGTAATGCCACATTAGGGCAAAACAACATATGTTTACAAAAGGATAACACAGACATACAGAATGGTGAGACAGGGAAAAAACTTAACTAAAATGCTGGCTGATCAGGTTGGCTCTAACAGATTGGCCAGACTCACTGGGGGGCCCCTCAAAATTCTCGGCTTCATCCTCGACGGCTGAAGAGGGCAGGCTGTCCACATAACGTGGGACACGTTCCAGGATGGCAAAATTGTGCAAAACAGCACATGCCATTATAATGTCGATCACTTTCTTGGGATCATATTGCAGGGCCCCCCCAGTATGGTCAAGGCAACGAAAACGTGTCTTCAGCAGACCAAAGGCCCTCTCCACAACAGCCCGGGTCTTGCGATGTGCACGGTTATACGCTTCCTGCGAGGCATCCTGGGGCCGCAGCACAGGCGTCATGAGCCAGGGTAGAAGTGGGTACCCGGAATCACCTTAAACAGAGAATTAAATGTAATCAAAATTAAAAAGGCAACACAACCAACACCAAAAAATTCACATATATCATAATGATGTAAGGTAAAGTGTCCCCAAGAAAAAACAGGGCACATTAGGGCCCCCAAATATTGCACTAAGGTATAACCTAAATAAAAATGGCACTTCTATATACCAATTAATTAACAAACATCTGCACGGCCAAGGGTATTTGTATTTTACATATATTTTTAGTTTTCAGACATGTTACAATTAGGATGCTGCTGAGGGCCTATCCACATTTCACTGGAAACTACAATGTATGCAGTTTAAGTCCACTTTGACATTTAACGACCAATAGTACAAAAGCAGCCAAATGTCAAAGATCCCTAGCCACATTTCACTGGAAACTACAATGTAGGCAGTTTAAGTCCACTTTGACATTTAACGACCAATAGTACAAAAGGAGCCAAATGTCAAAGATCCCTAGCCACATTTCACTGGAAACTACAATGTAGGCAGTTTAAGTCCACTTTGACATTTAACGACCAATAGTACAAAAGGAGCCAAATGTCCAAGATCCCTAGCCACATTTCACTGGAAACTACAATGTAGGCAGTTTAAGTCCACTTTGACATTTAACGACCAATAGTACAAAAGGAGCCAAATGTCCAAGATCCCTAGCCACATTTCACTGGAAACTACAATGTATGCAGTTTAAGTCCACTTTGACATTTAACGACCAATAGTACAAAAGCAGCCAAATGTCAAAGATCCCTAGCCACATTTCACTGGAAACTACAATGTATGCAGTTTAAGTCCACTTTGACATTTAACGACCAATAGTACAAAAGCAGCCAAATGTCAAAGATCCCTAGCCACATTTCACTGGAAACTACAATGTATGCAGTTTAAGTCCACTTTGACATTTAACGACCAATAGTACAAAAGCAGCCAAATGTCAAAGATCCTTGGGTATAAACTCCAAACCAATATATTTAGCCACAAGGAACTTACAGACATCCTAACTAAAGGGAAAACATTCTGAAGGCCAAAGCGAGACAAGGATTTTTTGGGTAAGTTCCTAATATATGAGCCAAGAAAAAGGCAGTTGGACGCTTCTGTCAAGTTTTCCAAAACAAACAGATCAACAAATACAAGATTAATGCCACATTTAATAACACACAAATAGGACACACTTACCAAGCAGCCATGCCCCCGAAAATTCACCTGCCTCAAATCTCCGAAACAACCCAGATCGCCTGAGTATATAGGAGTCGTGGGACGATCCGGGGTAGCCGGCAAGGACACTCATAAACCGCATATCCGGACCAACCACGGCCTGGACATTAAGTGAGTGTCCCATTTTACGATTCCTTAAGGCAAAAACATACAAAAAGGGTAATTGATATTTGAACCAAAATAATAAATTAAACACAAAACATGTCTGCACTCTATTGGGAAATACTAATGAAAAGCCGAGATAAAGCAGCTACACAAATGAGGGATAAACAAATATGCTGCCGCAAAGGAAAACAGGTGACATGACACGTTGGGCAACATAATAACCAATCTCAATACCTATATATATACTCGTCGGCTGCCCTAGGTACGAGTGCCACATGTGTGCAGTCAATTGCACCAATAACGTTGGGCATGTCGGCCACATTATAAAACCCAAGCTTAATGGCGTTTCTGGCTGCCATATCATCAGGGAAATAAATATATTTTTGAGTTATGGCAGCCATGCCTTCCAAAAATTTAGAGAGTGCGCGGCTCAGCGTAGGCTGTGACATCCCCACGGAGAGGGCACCCAGCCTCTGGAACGAGCCGTTCGCCAAAAATTGCAGGCAGCCAAGCATCTTGGTCATACCTGAAATTGCATGCCCCTTCCTTGTGGTGCGGGCTAACCATGGCCGCAGCTCACTATATAATTTATGGAGGGAAGCGCGATTAAGCCTGGTCAGCTCGAACAGCTCAACATCATTCATGCTATCGATGTTCATGCGACGACGCAGGGGCAATCTGCTCTCAGACATCTCGATCAACTCAATGCCAAAAAGCATAAGCCCTTGATGTGCCACAAACTCGCTCCGCTCCATCCTACTCCCGAGGCCAAATAGCTGCCGGCAAACATTTCGTAAAGCAGCTCTTTAATGGGCTTCAAAACAATTAGCAATCACCTCTCTGAATTGGGCGCAAGCCCATGTGAAGGACGTAAAAAATAGGATCGGACGCAAATAATACGATTTTGACGGGAAAAACACACGAACTAACGCAAATAATACGATTTGGACGGGAAAAACACACGAACTAACGCAAATTATACGATTCTCGTACGAAATGCGTATGTTCATATACGTCTATGCGCGAACGATCGTACGAATACGAAATGGCCAAAAAAACCAGAAAAAATGACAAACACCCACCCAAACTTACGATTCTCGATACGAAATCACTTAACTTTTGCTCTTTGAATCGAGGGGTATGGCTGTTATTTCAAAGCAGAATTTAGGTATTCATGTTGGAATGTGTGATGGTTCCTCTAACACCCCCCCCCCCCCCCAACTATAGTTGTTCTCATTTGCTCAAAGTTTCCTTTCTGATTTATTGCTCAGTTTTCTATTTTCACACATATAAAATATGAAGGTTGTGAAACTGCATCCCCTTTTATCTCTGAAAAGTCCAACTGAGGCCCTTATTTAAGAAGGAATAGCGTCAGGTAGTGGCTGGTTAAGGAGAGGTAGCGACAGGTAGCGACTGGTGAACGCCGGACACGGCACGCAATTACACATTTATCATGCAGAATCTGTTTAGCGACTGGGATAACGCCATGTAGCGTCCGATTCATCATTTTCACAGCCTCAGCAAACAGCGCCGGCGTTCATCCTTGCACAGTGCCAGGTATGACCTCTCACTACCTGTCGCTCTCCCATACATTTCAATGGACGATCCTTTTCTTCTCTTTAAACAGGTTTTTTTTTTTTTTTTTCAAAAAATTTCAAATAATGCTGTGACCTCTTCTGGCATTGAAAAATCAGTTTTTTGACATATTTTTCATTTTACAGATATTTCTGCAGATGTTACAATGTTGTTACAATGTAATTCCATATGTTTTCGCTTTGATACTAGTGGATAGGTGCTGAAAACACACAGCCTCTGGCGCTCTGGGATTCAAACAAGCATTTTTCAGCGCCAGGGCTGTACTGGTCAAATAGCGACTCACAATGTATTCAAGTTGGTAAAGTTGGTCTTAAAAATTTTATTTTTTAAACTGACAGTGCTTTTAGCCTCTGGGAGGAGCCACTGGCTAAAAATTGGAGGCTGCCAACCAATTTGGTCATACCTTCAATTGCATGCCCCTTTCTTGTGGGGGGGGGGGCAACCATGGCTGCAACTCTGAGTAAAGCTGATGAAGAGAAAGGCGGTTCAGTCGGGTCAATTCGAACACCCACTGGTCGGTCATCTGATTGATATCCAGGCGACTGTGGGTATGCCTAAGCTCTGGGCAAACGCTCGTACTCTTAAGAGGGATTAGCAAGGGGCTCCATCCTTGGTGCGGAGGATGTAGGCTGTATGTTCACTAGCAAGAAGACACAGTTCAAGTATTCCTGTTAGTAAAAAGATGGCGTAAGTTTGAACCAGAAACATACGGCTTTTACAGGTCTGAAAACCCACAAATCAAGGCTCTGAATCCCGCGCAAGCGCAGGAGGAAGTGGTAAAGGTTGTGGACGCATGGATGCCTTGAGCCCAATTTATACGCGAACACTCTGCGTTTGCATACCATATGGCATACCATAATACGCAAAAAGGACAACTCAACCAAAAAAACAAGGCTCTGGATCACCTGACATGGAAAATAGACCAAATATGGTCCTTTGACATCATTCCCACTGGCGGGAAAGCATGCAAATCAGGCCAATTGTCACATCAAAACTGTAAACAAAAGTGCACCCTAACTAGTAACATCACTTCTGTAAACATCCTGATTTTTAGTTGCTACACATGTGCCCATCTTTACTCTTTCCCATACTTAGTTGTATTGTTATCTGTGTGTTTTAAGCAGGTCAGCTTTTGTTTTTGTGACTCGCGGTCACAAGATGATGATCTAGTCTGTGTCTAATGGGAAGCCAGCAGGTGTTTTTTAAATTAAGGGCCTTATTTATCACGGGCTAGCGCCAGGTAGTGTCTGACGAGCGCCAGGTACCGCCAGCTATCGGCGGCTACCAACTCAAGTACGCCCGGCGGCGGTCACAATGACGCATTTATCAAGCAAAATGAGGCTAGCGCCGGCGAGAGCAACGGCTAGCGCGGCATTCATCATGAAGCCGCCTGGACCGAACAGCGCCGCTGCAAATTCCTTCACAGCGCCAGGTATGAGCTGTCGCTCCCTGGCGATGTCCAATGCATTTCAATGGAGCAATCTATAATTAATCATAATTAATTGGTATTAATTTTTTTTTTTTTTTTAATGTCAAAAATTCGGAGACCACTTCTGCAATGTTAGGATTTCTTTTTAAGTTAAAAAAATGTTTTAAAAAAGTTTGTGCAGAATTGATCTAACAGGTCTGATATTAATGTATTCATATTACAAAATGATTCTAAAAACATGTATAATGTTACAATCAAAAAATATGGTTGTTTAGGGGTTAAAAACTAGTTAACACCCATCGCCGCCAGCGCTCTGGGGTTTAAACAAGGAATGGACAGCGACACCAAATTCGGAGCGTGATTTGTTAATGAATATGAAGCTAGCCGTTCGCTCTGGCCATTCGTTGTCAGGCGCTCACATACAACGCTGAAACAGCGACCCCCCAGCCCGTATTCAACATTACCGCACACCGACTGAGTCGCTGTCAACAAGCTAACGCCGGCCAAGCACAGCGAATACTAGCTGGCGCTGAAAAAATCACGCTACAGTCGCTCATCTGTCGCTACCTGGCACTATTAATGAATCGGCCTCTTTTAGGGATTATCATGTTATGGTGTTGAAAGCATGTCATAAGAAAATGAAGTACACATCTGTTTTTCTTCTTTTTTAAATGAGGCCTGACCTACCAAGCATGATTGTATACATGTATTGTTTCTGTTCATCACTCTGTTCAATCCCATTCCCCAGGGGCACCCTAATAAAATCCCGTAGCTGTAACCCTGAGTCTTTACTCTGTACATGTTCAAATTAACCCTTTTGCTGCCAGCCTACCTAGAAATGCTGTTACCCTCTGTTGCCAGACCTCAACATTTTGCATGATATATGTTTAACCATGATTTTTTTCAGGAATTCCCTTTTCTTTTTTTCTGATTTTACTATCTCCTTTCTCTCCCTCTTTCCTTCTTTTTTGTCATCTTAGTTACTTAGCTCACTCAAGTCCTCTGTTAGGTCCTGTGTATTGTGTATCAAGATTGGTGGATTTTTTTTTCTAGAATTGGCATTTTATTTTTTATTACTATTATTTTATTTATTTATTTTATGACATTTTCAAATGAAATACAACTACTATCTGCACTATCAAGTGTTAAAGCATCAAGAGTTTAAAAAAATGTGTGGGGTCCCTCTCTCTGTGTGGTAATAATGTTGTTGGAACCCTCCTTCCTAGCCAAATCAACCCGAGCACCAACTATGGGGGCTGGCAGGCCGTGGGCTCTTCTGCACTCCCTGGGCATTAAGGATGCAGGTAATGGGGCAAGGGGTAGTGGCAAGTAGCCTGCTTGCCAGTGCCTCCTGCCCTTTGAACTGCTATAGGTGTCAAATCCCTTACCAGTGATCGGTGGAAGCAATGTGTGGGACAGAGGATCAGAGCCCCCTGCCCCATACCCAACCTCCAGTGATCACTAATGGCTTCTGACTGCTCTCCCAATGCTGGAACCAGCCTTTTAGTATCCAAACTTTTAATTTTTTGGGCTGCAACTGGGGGAAATGCTATGTAGAATTTACGTAGCTGCCACTTAACAGTTGGAGAGGCAGCAAATTCTGTCGGTGACAACTAAATGGTTAAAGGCACACTCCAGGAAATAGCATTAATAACACAGCCAGGAGCAAACCTAAAGCCTCTCCCATGTTTCTCTCTTCTGTTTCCTGCAGAGTGATAAAACAAACATGCAAAATATATGGCCTTGCTTAAATGGACAGTTCAGGCAATTGCAATAATAAGAAAAAAAGAGCCCACCTAAAAACTGTCTTATGTGGTTTTCTTCCTGTAGTGCAGTGTATATGCTGTAGCAGTTCTCCAATGTTTTGCTCACCTTTCCTTTCTATTCCTTCAAGACCACCTCCAAATGTGGTCATACAGTTAAAACACTCAGCACTCCAAGTTTGCGAAAGCCTAACAAAGTACAGTGGTCATATAACTTCTGAGGAACAGGGAAGGACATATGACCACTTTGGAACTTAGTTATAGAAAAATAAGTCCTGCTAAAGTATCTACACCTCGCTGCAGGAAATGGCAGAGAGGAACATGGAACAGGCTTCAAATAAACTCTTTGCTGCCTTATTTTTGCCATTGCCTGATCTGTCCCTTTAAGGAAGGCCACATAGTTTCTAGGTTGCTCGTTTTAATGCTGTGAAACAAATATTTAGTATTGCTGCTTTCAAGCACTGTGTATATAAAAATCCTAGCTCATAGCATACAGTGTATGTTACAATTAATCCGGCAGGTTGTTTGCTGTATGTTATCTATCACAGACCTTCTGCAGTGGAGAGAACTGCTGAATCAGCATTAGGGAGACAATAAAAAGCACAGCACACTGAGAAGAATGACACCAATTAGGCAGCGGCTCCTGTCCGGGTCCTACAAACTACACAGCTTCAATGTTATAGCTGTTTTAAAAACTTGAACTATTTTATATTTTAATATAACTACAATTTACACACACAAGCACACACTATGGTTTATGCCTTTCAGTGTTGGGTTCTTATGTCCAGCTCCTGGTGGATAGGCTGCATTTTTTCACCCACACTAACTAACAAAATATAAGCTATACAGCTAGAACAGCTATCAAAATGCACCAGCCTCTCAAGACATATGTATCTGAAAGTAAGTAAGCCCCTACCATACACACAAACACAATACCTGTCCCAAAATTTTGAGGAAATGTGAAAGATTAGATGCCATTTTAGTAATCAATCTCCCCTGGTTTGTCATGTTGTCATTGTGTGAACCCCCCGCCCCCCCATTTTCAGACTTATTCCATAATACCATGGTGCTTGCATAAGATCTCCTCTAATCAGCATTGTTTACTGTGCATATTAATGAGCAGCATATAAAACTGAATGGAAGAATGTGGTCGATACCCTCTGGCAATCCACAACAGCCATTCTAATAGGAAGCAGCTAGAGGGATGCAGGGCATTTGCATGTGCCATTAGGAAGCCTAAAGGGTATCATTAATGGAAAATGTGAGGGTTCACACAGCACCCAGGCAAACCAACACAGATTTACAAGATCTCTCAGACAAGCTTTCTCTACCACCTCTCGGGCATCCTTAATTAGGATCCCCATCTGCTTAAAGAGAAATTAGAAATACTTACCATTTCACTTTAACATGGCTTTAACATGGCTACCTGTCAGAATGACCAACTAGGTTTGTGGACAGTATGCACATGGTCTTATGTGCATAGCCAGTGGTCCCCATCGCTTGCTTACCATCATGAGGGCTGCAGAAGAATTAAATAAATTAGAATTATGGTCCAATATCAGGCATTTCTAATTGCATGAAAGCAGACAGATGTCCAAATTTGGGATCCCCGTGGGTTAGTAGATGTACTGTCCCCTCAAGATTTCTGTGGGTTGTAGGAGGGTAGGTTCCCACAAATATAAACTTCTTTGTTCCAAACCCTCCTCATCTGTGATATGATGAGAATCTAATAGACAAAGGTGAGCATGTGGGGGGTTTAGCACTTACAAATGGTGCTGTGGGGTGTATTCAACTACAAATACAGTAATAAAATGTAAATGGGGCATTGGGGATGGTTGGCGTACTGATAAAACAGCTATACAGGTACAATGGCATTGTGGGTTGGAAAAAGTATTGAGGAATGGGGTACAAAAGAAAGCAGGTTGGGGCAAGTTTCTGAAAAAACAAACCATCTCATCTGGTGATTTGAAGTGCATGGTTGGGTCTGTTCCCACCTTATAAAATATTTATATCTGTCCCAGGAAGAATTTAATGGGCACAGGGTGATCTGAGAGGATTTCCGATATGCTGCAGTGATTTACAGCTAGCTGGACTGGATGTAACCCCCATCATGTAACTTACCTCACCCAGATTCTGTACCACAGTTCACTCTGCCTTGTTGGTGCCCCTCCCCCATACCTAGCCTATTGATCCCCCAAGCCTATTGTTCCCCCAACCAAGACACCCTAGTCTATGATCTGCTTCCTACCTGGCTATAGCCTTAGTACCATGTTTTTGAGAAGCACATCATCCTTGTCTGCTTATACTAAAACTTCAGAGCCATCACTTTCAGAGTAGCCTTATCCATCTTACACGATCTGCCCCTTCAATGTTATACCCTTAGCTGTGGAGTCCACACATTGAATGACAGAGAAGTTTATTGGAGGTGGGGAACAGTGGGGATGCCACAGGCTTGTCAGAGGCTGGTCAGGAATCAGGAAATATTTTTGGTCTCATTCCTCCCCTGCTTCATCCATGCAGTCAGGTACACTCACCTAGACCTTGTCGACTCACTGTTTAAGAAGGAGCTGGAAGCTGCAGCACAAAAGGAGTTGCTGGCTGCGGCAGTTTTAACCCATAGTCGATGGAGACATATCCTGGAGAAGAATCTCTTTGGGGCCTAGGGGTGTCTGGTACAGACAAGCTTCATCTCATCACTTTATACATTGTAGGTCTGCATTAAACTGGACCAACAGCCTTGCTCAGTTGAAAAAAAAAAAATACTTGCCCCATCTGCATGCATGATACTGAATCATTGTCAGCACTTACATTTGCTCCTGCATCCACTTATAGCTGAAACTCCACCCTCACTTTTTTATTGTGAAAATAACTAATCCCAGTTAGTTTTAAACTAACTGGGATAAACTAACCAAACCCTTAAAAACTATTCCCCAGAATCTAAAATTAATATATTTTTATGTTTTTAGTCACTTACTTCTTATTCTTTCCTCCACTGGGCTGCAACTCTGTTCAGGACTCAGACGCATCACATACTGAGGAGAGGAGAGCAGGGGGTGGGGTTATTATAGCTGTGCTTTGTACAGACAGAGCAGAGTTGGGGTCAGGGAAAGGACCCTTCAATCCCAGGATGCAGAGCGACACAGTCAGAAGACACTTCCTGTTTGCAGGCTGCCTGAGAGTCCATGTACCGGCATCTTGGATGTTTAAAGGCATAACATGCAATAGATGCAGGTAGGATGGTTTTTAATGTGAGCAAGCTGTATGTACAGGTTGTGGGAAACATATAGGATATGCTCTTATTCAGGGTGAAGGACCGCTTTAATATCATTCTTTAGGTACAACATTGTATTAAGTCAAAGTTGGCATAGTGCAATTCTAGTCGACAATCACAATAGTGCAAACATGGGTAAAAACTAGTGTTGGATGAACCTGACCCACATAGTTGGGGGGTTCATACACTCCATGCAGCAGGGAGCCGACCAATCAGAAGCCAGATCTGCCGATCTCTCCGACTGACAGTGACAGCAAGCGGTGACTGGCGATGCATAAGAGCATGAATAATAATAGTTTTTTTTCTGTGTGTTTTTTACATTTAACTCTTGAGCTGGTAAGGTGTCCTGTCAACCCGTATATCATTTTACAAGGCATGAAGGGCTGGTGTTTTTTTAATTTAACACACAAGCTCCTCCCTGTGACAGGGATCCCAGCTGTCAGAAGCCGAGCTTTGGATGCTGTGGAAACCAGTGCAAGACGGAGGGCAGCAAGACAGTAGATGAGTTAGGATTTCAGGGAAGTCAGGTAAGTTCGGTAAGCATGAACCCTCCAAAAGCTTGGATTTGTGCCAAATCAAATTTTCATCTCCACTTATGAGTGTAAAGGCTATACTTGGTCTTGGTCTACACTTGGACTACACTTGGGCCCTTATTTAACAAGGGATAGCGCCAGGTAGCGAATGGTGAGCGAACGGTAATGACGCTCACCGCCACGAGAATGCCGGCTCCCCTCCGCAATCACACATTTATCAAGCCGATCCTGCTTAGCGACTGACAGAGCGCCAGATAGCGAATCATTCATCATTATTCCAGCCTCACCCCACAGCGCCAGCGAGCGACCTTGAACAGCGACAGGTATGACCTCTCGCTACCTGGCGCTCTCCAATGCATTTCAATGGAGCAATCTTTAAATATTCTTAATTAATTGCTATTAACGTTTTTTTTTTTTTTAAATGGCAAAAATTCTGTGACCACTTCTGCAATGTTCGATTTTTTTTTTAAGGTAGAAAAAAAAAAAATTGTGCAGAATTGATATTACAGGTCTGATATTAATGTATTCATATTACAAAATGTTTGGAAAAACATGTTTTTTTTTTTCCAAAAAATATGGTTGTTTGGGGGTTAAAAAACTACTTTTAACCCATCGCCGCCAGCGCTCTGGGGTTTAAACATGCATTTCACAGCGCGAGAATTTTTTGAGCGTGATTTGTTAATGAATATGCTAGGAGCCGTTCGCTATGGCCATTCGCTGTCATGCACTCCCATACAGCGCGGAACCTGTCAAACAGCGAATCCTAACCCCGTATTCAACATTACCGCACACCGACTGAGTCGCTGTCAACAACCGAACAACGGCCAAGCACAGCGAATACTAGCGGGCGCTGTGAAAATAACGCTACTGGCGCTCATCTGTCGCTACCTGGCGCTATTAATGAATCGGCCTCCCCGTCTACTTGGTATGGTCTTAAAGTGTACTCCTGAAAAACAATGCTGGCTACCAATAGAGAGCCAGATTTCCACAGCAAAAAGGTTAAGCCGTATAGGTCCTCTGAGTTAAGTCAGCACCAGGTATAAAAAGAGCACTTCTACAGTAATTCATCCTTCACCTAAGATGCACTTTTTATACCAGTGTACTTTTTGACAATGGTGTTGTTTTGGCTCATTAAAGTAAATGTAAAATAAACATAGGATTGTGCCCCCATACATGTGATTTACTTATCAGCATGCTGTTTCCATGTTACTTATATCTGTGTGATGCTGTCTCAGATGATTAGCAAACCAGAGTCACAAAGTTTATGAAATGTACATCAGAACACCACTTTTATGTACATTGCCAATGTAAACACACTGTTGTTCAGGAAAACTGTTTTCTTTTCTAACAGAAGTTGCAAACAAAAAAAAAAAATAGCAAAAATTAGCACCATAAGCGCATCATATTGGCACATGATAATGGAAACTTTTAAAAATGCTATTGACAGTGGAGTTACCCTTTTAAATGTATAAAGTATATCCACCAAGCAACTGGAAACCTGTCCTCTAGTACTGTAAATTACTGGGGTCATGCTACAAAAGCACGTTAATTATGCTCAACATATAAGATATTATATGGGCACAAGAACATCGGTGATGTCAGACTATACACCCAATATGAGATTAGCATAATTTTATTAATAATTTAATATAGTTTAAAGTTTAAATTAATAGCATAGCACAATGCGTATATGAAAGGTCAAAATGTATAATTGTGATGAACTTGTATTCAAATGTATAGTCACATACAGTATATCAGACTGAATTAGTCACAAAGCTTTATGTTTGCAGGTTCAATATAACTGACAAGGTCATCAGCTTTGACCATCGACTGAGTCCCCTCAATGCTCATTTGCAGTAGGTCACATAACCCCTTTGGCTAATATTGCTGTGGAAGAGAAAGCCTTTTAGTAAATTGATTTTTATACATTGGTTTGTTTAGCTTCTGTTAATTTTACGCAATGTACATCCATCATCAATTTACCAGTTCATGTGCATACACAGCTTTACCTTGAAAGCTGTGCTGCAATTTCTAAGTGCTATATAAATCAAAACTATGCAAGTTTATTATTTGTTGTAAAGCAATGTAAAAATTAAAGCGGACCTCTGCGCGAAAAAGAAAGTTTAGTAAATTGCCTTAACCCCACCCCCATGATTTTTAGTGGCATATGCTGTTTTGGGCTTAAAATGGAAGTCCAGTTGTTAAACATGCCCCCGCCCCCCCAGCTAGATGGCTGGACAGAGGGAGGCTACAACAAAAACTACTTACCTTACCCCACATCTGGCGCCATTTTCCAGCACTGGACAGGCCATCTTGGAGAGGCTGCACAGAGAGGCATCCCCCACTTTCGTAGGGTGCAGATCTGTGCATCATCTGTGCAGTTGCTGCCAATTGCACTAATGAGGTAAGGAGCACCCCACCTTGCCTCAGCGCCAGGGGAGGGAGACAAGGAGGAGGGTGGCTTAAAACAGACAGGAATTCAACTTTAACCACATGCAGATGTTGTGGAATATATTTTCAGATGCTGCGTTCCTGAACTACTTACACATGAGCATAAAGGGGGGGGGGGCTGTGTCAGCACACCACAGACATACTGATCAGTACATCTGTTATCACAACACACACATTCAGAGACACAGCTGAAAAACACACTATCTGGCTTTAAAAGGGTGCTTTCGGCATCCTAAAATGAAGTCCTATCTGGTGCTAAAGTCTTCACACATGCTTTCGCACAAGCGAAAACATCTCTATAGCAGCTTGGAATCACCCAAGCTTACGAAAGTTCATGCTGACAAGTTTACTTTCGTACTAAACTGAGATTTTAAACAGAGGCTCTGGATCAACCTCAGTTTTTGAGGGCTGACATCTCTTTTTGGCGCTGCTATTTGGACAGAAAGGTGCTGGAAGTCATAGCGCCCAATGTTAACTAATTAGCTTTGATTGTTTCACTTGGTATTGGCTGGCTTGTGTCAGCGCCTGTTGGACCCAAGTGCTGATTATAACAGTGCCGTGAAAGCCACTTTGTACAGGCATCTTTTTGGTGCTGCAAATCCTAACTGTTTGCATGGTAAAAACATTGGCAATGTAGTTTACTGGCGCTGGTCCGCGTTTCATCATTGCACTTACAAAATATCACTGCTGGGGACAAAGATGACAAACTTTAAAGGCTATGTTTTTGTTATTGTCAAAATTACACCTTAGTAAGCAAAAGAAGCCATGAAAAATGATTTTACAAGAAAATAATAAAATTACATTTGGCAACATCTAGGTCCTGTATTTACATAATTGACAAGCCACAATGCAAGTTTTGTACAAATACATGTGTGTAATATTATTTATAAGCATAAAATCTTTTTTCAGCTGAATACATTGGATCAAAAGATAGCTCCCAGCTGTGCTGCTGGTTTCCTGTGTGATTCTGTCTCTCCACACAAGGCAGGCTGTTAGATAGATATATGCTTCAGAAAAACAGGACAGCATCTATATAATGTTACACACAAACACCCCCACACATACACACACTGACCCAGCAGCTGGTGAAGGAGAGGAATTCTGTGTGCGTGCTATAGCTATGTAACTCTGTGAGTTGGCATCTCTAGAGCTTTGAAATGTTAGCTACAGTACAATGTTTTGAAGGGCTTATTACTGATGGCTGAAGGTTTCCTACTTCTGGCTAGTGATAAGGGATTATTACAAAGAGATTTAAGGCAATTTTGACTGTGGGACTGGTTTTCAGAAGCAGGGCTGACAGGTGTGTAGCAAGATGGCAGCTCTCATGCAGTTCCAGAAAGCAACATCTGCATGCTATTCCTCAAAATCTGCATGGGGTTAAAACTCTCAAATAGTTTACATAATTGATTGGGGAGCATTTACTAAGCTTTTATTTCTTAACTAAATGACTTATTTATTTATTATTGACTTATTTATTAAGTGTTAAATTAGCTAAAACCATTTTGTCGAAATGGGCTATCACCAGGGAAGTGGCACTACTGTAGGGGGCACCTATTCAAATTGTCTTGCATTTATTACATACAGCAAATGTATGCAACTAAGACCTATGTTTCCATGGCAAATAATACAAAGCATCCCGCTGATTTAATATGAACCACCCAATTTTGTACTGCCGAATCCTGATAAATGGTGCATAGACATGCAGTTATTGTTGGGGCTGGTAAATGCCCAATGGCCAAGCACTTTATTTGGAAAACCTGGACTCACCAAGGAGTAGCCGGGCAGGCTGATTCATTACTAGTACCAGGTAACGGCAGATCAGCACCTTTACAGCGGTGCTAAGAGCGACCGCTAGTGGTCGCTCTGATCGGCAGTGAGTTACTATTACAGAGCGCCTCAGTCGCTGTAGTAACATGGCCGGCATTGATGAATTTGATGTGTGAGTCACTATAACACCAGTACAGCACTATATGGGAGCGAACGGTAGCGACTGGTCACACAGCGCTGGCTCTTAATTTTGGGTCGCTGTAGTCCAGAGCGCCAGAAGCTGTGTGATTAAAGTCTGTTTTTGAACAAATATCCACTAGTAACAAAGCGAAAACATATTCAATTACATTGTTATTACATTGTGACATTAACACTTTAATACCAGACCTGTAATGACAATTCTGCATAAAAATATAAAAAGTCAAAAACGTTTTCAAAAATGACTTTTAATAGGCCAGGAGAGGTGACACAATGATTTGATAAATAAATTAAAAAAACAAAAATAAAACCCTGTTTAAAGAGAAGAAAAGTAACGTCCATTGAAATGTATGGGAGAGCGACAGGTAGCGACAAGTAATACCAGGCGCTCTGAGCCGTCTGTGATGATGAATCAGACGCTACATGATGCTGTTAGAGTTGCTCACCGGAATTGCTTTGATAAATGTGGTATTACATACAGCACCCGGGGTTCACCGTTCGCTGCCTGATGCTTACAAGGCACTACCTGACGCTAGCCATTGATGAATAAATCCCTTAATGTACTTTAAAGAAAACATGTACTCATGTACTAATACAAAGTAAGGCACCAATAGCTACTATGCAGTAATAGGCTTGTGAATCTGCTGCTGTTTCAGAGGGTCAGATGCCCTGACAGGTGAGCTTAAATTTTGGCATATTGGCCTTGATTCACTACGTTGCAAAATATTCTCATGGTACTAAAAAATTCAATTCATGAGAAAAAAGTCTGACAATGTCACTGTTAGTGAATCACCAGATAAAAAGACATTGAAAGGCAATGGTACTTTTTTACTCTTGAAAAAAGTATTGAACTTTTTACCTCTTTTTACCTGTAGTAAAAAGTGCCATTGACTTTTATTGTCTTCTTATCTGGTGATTCACTAACAGTGAAATTCTCAGGCTTTTTTCTCATTAATTGAATTTTTTTCAACTCATTGTGAATCAAGGCCATTGTATTTAAAAACTTTGGTAATAGGATGAAGTTAATTTTAGTCCATTTGTTTTCCTCTAAAACACTGAGATGACAGCAACATCTTGGGTCCTCCAGAGTGTAGAAAGAGGCCCTCTGTATGGTCTTCAGGAATATGATTTTAAATCCCAAATATGCAGATAAGCGTAGATTCCTTGTAGTAATTTATTATAACAAAACATATAATGATGAGGCTATTCGCTAATGATCTGCCACACAGACATATACTGCTCCAACAAGAATCCTACCAAAAACTTTTTGGTGGTCTTGAGTAAATTATTACCAGATGGGGGGGTCAAAAGTTTAGGATATTAAATGATGGTTTAATATCTGACTATTCCAGTGTTCTACTATTTACCTTAAGTACACAAGACAATCTATCCCCCTAAGGGTAGACCCAACAATTCAGGTATTGGGGTCTGAAATGTGACTTGGAAATTGAGCTGATACCCAGCTCAAGAAGCAGGTCATGTTACTGGAAGGGCTACATCAATAATACCACAAGTTTTAAAGGCAGAACTCTCAATTGAAAAGGCACATTTTGGTACAGTTTGTGATTATTGTGCACTTTATTTATCTATCCCACATCATCTTGCAATGGAAGTCTATTATGCACAACATTTATATGTGTCCGTGGGAGAAGCACCACATCTTTGGAGATATCAACCTATCCACTGATTTTGTAGTTATAGTCAATTATATATTATGCATCTTGAAGGTGGATGAGATTGAATTGCTGTTGAGTTATTGGTGTAAATAAATGATAATGACTTAAATTATAAGTCGTTTCAACTTTCAAAATTTCAAACGTTCTTACATAACGATTTAAGAAACTGAGACCTACCTGAAACCAAAGACTAGGAATTCAACTTTCCTCACACAAATTTGTCACCACAAACACACTATTCATGCAGCACCAATAGATGGATTTGTAAGTACACAAAATACATTTTCTCAACAAACAAATGGTTGAGAACACATGTGTATTTCCAACAATTATCGAGGAACACCAAAATGCAAGTACTATGTGCAAACAACAGCAGTCAGATATGTTAAAGGGATCCTTATTATTGCTGAAACAGCAAAAACCCTATCACCGTAGTTACCCTGTATTCAATAGAGTTTAACCAAGTTAAACAAATTATCTTGTCCAAAACAGGAGGATATGGCGATCCACTGATTTTCTGACACACAGATACAACAATTATTCAGAAAAACTGAAATGCAAGTCCAGCAATCAGCGGGGTGGTCAGTGGTCAACACAGGTAAACCAGGTAAAATTAGCTATTTTCTTCCAGTCTTTCCAACTGTTATAGTGACAGAAATATGGATAGGAGTAGGGTATATGAGTGGTGTCATGAAGGCACTGACCTTGGTGACAAAAGCAGCTCTCTTTGTGTCTACAGCAAGCCACTTTCTTCAGAAAGACAGTTAAAGCAGACTTTTAGTCAAAAAAATCAAAGTTCATTAAAATGCTCCCCCAACCCCTCACAATTGGTGATCTATGCTGTCTGAGAGGGCTTAATTCCATGCAGATGTTGGAGATTAGCAGTCACATACTGTGCTCATAAACTGCATGGGATTGGCGATCTTGCCACAATCTTGAAAGTGCTGCTTCTTAAAAGTCCGGTCCCACAGTCAAAATTGCTCTGAATATCATTAAAACAATGCTTTAGATCTAGCCAGTAAAAGGCCATCAGCTATAATGACTCATCATCACTGCTCAGAAAACTCTTAAATCATTGTATCAATAACTGCTGCAATACTCTGCGGCAGCTAAATCCATTGACTTACATTGATACATAGTTACATTCATCCCATTCAGCAGCTGTTGATGGCAGGCATACTGATCTCTTTTCTGATTTCTCTTTCAGTTTCGTGTGGGCTGATCCCAAGCTGCTGACGGCCTACCTTGTGTGAAGAAACAATATCACATGGGTACACTGCAGCCATGCTGATCTTTATAATAATGCAGCCAGCTAGAGAAGAATTTTATCTCCCTGTAAAATTCTGTGTGGAAGCTCCAATACTAAACAGTATACTATATATGTACTAAACTGTATACAGTGTACTTAAAAGGATCTCTCTCACCCCCCAGACATTAAACCCTAGTTTTATATTGTTTTATCTCCAGGAATATCCACCCTACTACACACCACAGCAAATAATCAGCAAACAAGCACACTTTACTGTACCTACCATACCTTTTGCTATATCTCTTACATAAATATCCAAAATAATGGGGCAGATCATAGAATGCAGCCCATAACAGAGCCCCCCACCCCAGAATCATTAGGAGAATACTAACATTAAGAGGCATAACTACAAGGGGTGCAGGGAGAGCGAATGCACTGAGGCTTATGAGGTCAGGGCTGATCATTGTTGCTCCTCCAACTTAGCATATTTGTGCTCACTTGGCATAATTTTGAGAAAGGAAGAACCATATGTTGCTGCTGTTTCAGTCTTGAGTTGCTTAGCTGTATGTGCTTATGCCACTGCTAACATGTAGGCTACACCTGACAGGTATAAACCTGGGCTACTCAACTTAATATGTGCTTGAGTGAGACAACTTTTTTGGATACCAATAAGAGGCAAATTCCTTGCCTGTAACGCATATGGCCACCAGTTATTTTAATTAAGTGGACCAACAGTCAAAAATGAATTAAGTCAGACCAACACAACAATCAGTCCTCATATGTATCCTTCTTTAGGGCAATTTAGATTGCTTCAATAGGAAATTAATACTGGGAAAAAAAACAAGATGGCCGCTCATGGACTTGCAGGCCACCTGCAAACAGGAAGTCATGCTGGGCTTCCTGTTACTGTGCATTTCCGTTATGTCATTTGGGAGAGGAAGCTCCAAAATGGCTGCTACCTTTGCTACTGAAGAAGATCATGGCCTGGATGTCTACAGTATACATTGCAGTTTTACTAGCATTCATCTGATGTGCAATACCATTTTGTTTTTCCCTAACCTAATGTATGCATATTTATATTGGAATAGTGAAAGCTTTCTTTTGACATATTGTTTTTAGAAATGAAGTGTTACTTTTTACTGGTAAAGGGAGTCACTTTAGTTGCAGCTTTCCAAAAGATCCCCAAATGTACTCCTAACCCCCACTACTGACACAGGTATGTCTCCTCAAAGGTACCACAAATGCCATTGTTATCGTCATTGTTATTTTTGTACTCAAGCTTTGGGACTTTTTTCCCAGGATTGGAATTGAGGACTTTTATTTTTAATAATACAAATAACACACCAAAATCAGAAGGTCTCTATAATTCCCTGGATGAGCTTTGGATTGCTTTCCCTATAAAGTTTCAGTAAAGTACAATTACAATGGTTTACTTCAGTTGTTATTTACATTTTTGCCAGCCTATTGTAAATGTTTACCGGATGCCGGATCAAATTAGGTAATAGGTGATTAGGTAATTGCGGAATGGCCTTGTTAGCATCTGCTAGGTTTGGTTTTCTATCTGTGCTTGTCATAATTGCACAGTGACTGCATAACAATGCTGCAGGGTTTATATTTTATCCCTCCATGTGTACCGATGGCCTTTAATTGATTCAAACATGCCATGGGAAAGAATCATGGATTTCTCCCTGCTGATGGGCTGTCAGGTATAGACTTTACAGTGAACACAGTCAACACAATTCCTGTTCTATTTCCAGGGATGGAATAATGCAGCACACACACTTTAAACTAATATGACTTGCTGGTTACAATGAAAGTGCAAGCATTAAATACTGTATCTCACCAGTGATGTAGTAATTAATAATTAGTAATTAGTAATTAATAATGACAAAATACACTTCATTAAAAAAAATATATACCTTACTAATATTATTTAGTTACAATAAATTTTATTAATTAACAAAAGGTTTTACAGACATTACAATGGAAAGAGGGAAAAAATGGTTACACATGGCTCCCATGGAACATATTCTGTGAACTGGCAGAATTTCAGTCACTGCTGGTGTCTATGCTACATTGGCGCTTGGTATGAACTTAGGTGCATGGTTCTTTTGTAGTCTTTTGGTGCCTCTCCCCCGCCTCACACACTCAAATGACTTCCCCACTCACAATTTTAGTTTTGCTTTAACTGGATGGAAAACTTTCACCTACAGGCTCCATGGGATGGTATACTTCCATGAAATTAGCTTCTTCCCTACCCACCACCTCCACCTTCCTTTCATTCAACATCGACTCCCCCCATACCAATTTCATGAGGATTAAAGATATAAAGGTCTGCTTGACAGGAGTGACAGACGTAAGACAATGGAGCTTAAGAGGATAATAGCGTATACATGGTGCAGTATATGTTTCAACTGTACTATGCAAGCCTTTTATACACATGTCATTGGATTGTACCTCTCTGCCTAATTTATTCATCTAATTGTCTCATTGTATCACATCTATGTGTATGTCTGTCAAGTCATGAAACAAGTCTGAAACAAAAATAATGCTTCAAAGCCTTGTCATTACAGTAGAATAGTGTAAAACATAGAAGTAAACATTAAGAATAAATTGGCCCATGGGTATGGGAGTAGTACTGTTCATATTGAGTGTTGTACCCCACCTCCGACACACATGCCCACTCACAGAGTTTTTGGTGTATACACAAAATATTAAATATGAACCTCCTAAGCACAAAGAACCAGAAAATATAGAAATTGGGTTTTCTAAAAAGAGGAAAAAATGGGGGAGGATAGAGGGACAAGAAGGGACATCACATCTTACACCAGTAGAGCTGGAAAGGTGTTCTAAAGCAAGTTAGACTAAAATTAAGAAATGTTCTTAGAAGTCAAATGATCAGCTCTTCTCCAGGGATTTCAAATTTGATCAAACTTAGTTTGTTCTTGGCAACGCTAATATATTTTATTATGATCCAATTTATCGTCTTCCTAATAAAATGTAAGTGAATGTGGTTCAATGAGACCACTACAGATTTCCTAGCTGTTAATGCTCGATAAGAAATTAGTATACAAGACCTCAGTAATTTTGTTATTACATTTTAGAGAGAAATGAACCTTAACTCCCATGATCTTTCACTAAACCAGAGGATAGATTTTGAGCATTAGTGTTCCTGGTTGACTGCTGTCTCTTCGTTTCTTTGTCAGTCCTATAGAACTGCCTTAAGGACATAAGCTTCCCAGCATCTGCCACATGCAC
Source organism: Gastrophryne carolinensis (assembly GCA_027917425.1). Lineage (NCBI taxonomy): Eukaryota > Metazoa > Chordata > Amphibia > Anura > Microhylidae > Gastrophryne > Gastrophryne carolinensis. Next base: position 93,379,714 of record CM051235.1, read on the forward strand.
CTGGTAAGTGATAATTGAGCATGCCTCTTACCAGCACCAGTTGCCAGGGAAAGCAATGAGAGGCCTATGTGAGACAGATATGAGATATGAGACTATATATTACTACTAACTACCAGACTGAAATCTTATATTCACTCACTACCTTGCATTCTGACATCCAAGGATTTTCTGTTTAATTAAAATATCCACTTAGAGATGTTTTAGAATATAATTTTGTACTGTTATATTTTCCTCTGTCTGAAGCAATTCTTACTTTATAAACATTGTGAAAAAACAAAATTTGGCTATTTCTGTCCCCAGTGGTGACAAACTCAGTTTTGCAGTACAGAAATTACTTTTTGCTTCTCCCTTGATTGGTTCTCAGTCTAACTAGAACTCTGAAGAGGGCATTTAATGAAATTTCACACAGCACAAAATCACTGGTGCAGAATACCTAAAGGCACTAATCATCTGGGGAGATTAAAATTAACTAACTGTGTACAAACCAAAGGACTTTTGAGACTTTGGCCCTTATTCATCAAGCAATAGCGCCAGGTAGTGTCTGACGAGCGTCAGGTAGCGGCAGCTAACGGCGATTACCGACTCAAGTACTCCCGGCGGCGGTCACAATGACGCATTTATCAAGCAAAATGAGGCTAGCGCCGGCGAGAGCGCCGCTGCAAATTCCCTCACAGCGCCAGGTATGAGCTGTCGCTCCCTGGCGATGTCCAATGCATTTCAATGGAGCAATCTATAATTATTCCTAATTAATTGGTATTATTTTTTTTTTTTTTTTTTTTTTAATGTCAAAAAATCGCAGACCACTTCTGCAATGTTAGGATTTATTTTTAAGTAAAAAAATAAATTAAAAAAAATATGTGCAGAATTGATCTAACAGGTCTGAGATTAATGTATTCATATTACAAAATGATTCTAAAAACATGTATAATGTTACATTCAAAAAATATGGTTGTTTAGGGGTTAAAAACTAGTTAATACACATCGCCGCAAGCGCTCTGGGGTTTAAACAAGGAATGGACAGCGACAGCACATTCGGAGCGTGATTTGTTGATGAATATGAAGCTAGCCGTTCGCTCGGGCCATTCGTTGTCAGGCGCTCACATACAACGCTGGACCTGTGAAACAGCGACCCCCCAGCCCGTATTCAACATTACCGCACACCGACTGAGTCGCTGTCATCAAGCTAATGCCGGCCAAGCACAGCGAATACTGGCTGGCGCTGAAAAAATCACGCTACAGTCGCTCATCTGTCGCTACCTGGCGCTATTAATGAATCGGCCTCCCCCTCCAGAGGTATTAACTGTTGTGTGGGAAAGAGATTAATGTGCTGTATGTAGCTTACTATATCAGTTTTACAGAGTTAAAGGTGATCAATACCCTGTTTTGGCCAGAACGAAAGTCCAAAAGACTCCAGTGATGGCCAATTTCACGATTCAGCATGCCCTGCTGTGTGAAACCCTACAGTTCACCCTTATGCTTCATCCCACTCCATGTACACTTGCAATGCCCATCAGTCTCGAATGGCTGCTGGCATGAGCACACCTGGAAGTGGAATTAGCAGGAACACCGTTGAGCTTTGATGCACTCCTTGGCTTTCCTTGCATCCCTGCAGTGTGGTCATGTCATTTAAGTTTAGCATGCACTGTGAATGTGCACAGCAGGGAAAACTTGGCCAGACCTATGCATGCACCACTATCACTAGATCGAGGATAGTATAGGCGAACTGTGGGACTTCACAGAGTGGGATGCCTCCAGGGGAATATTCTAAGAAGGAACAACTCATATGCATGCATTTTGAAGAAACTGATGCATAGCTTGGTGGGACACTTGTCAAACTACATAGTTTGTTATTACTTACATGAAACTTAACCAAATTGTAAAAGGATGCATACTTAACAGCTGGCAAGTGGAAAAGGAAAGGTCCAACATTCCTGACCCAGCAGCAAGGTCTCTCTTCAGGGAGATGAGTATGTATCCTCATTGACCGTTCATTGGCTTGATAGCAAGTTTTTTGTTTAATATGTTTTTATTGGAGATATAGAAAAGAAAAGTACAACATAGGAGTGCTTCTTTACAACACACAGCGCTGTCCACACCTAAATATTTCGATATAACATATATCAACATCGACATCAACAATACCCATCCCCTAGGCCCTCTAACCCCGGAGTCAGATAGGCAGAGGGAGGGAGGCGCCCCCGGCAGTCACGCTTGTGTTGTGCGCTGCCTCCCTTAACAGATTGCTTCCCCCTCTTCGTTACCTCCGCCGATGGCTACAAATGCCTTTACCGACTAACCGGGGGGTCCAAACTGTCTGATAGCAAGTTTTTTTTATGTATTCTGTTCTGTGTATGCTTTCACCTATGTCTTAATTTATACTGTAATGATGTATATACGCAGATGCTGCCACATTGCCTTGCAATCCCTTATGCTATACTGGACTGTATATGTGTATATAATTAGTGTGCCTTTGTATATTGTTTAAAAATGACTTATCAATACACATCTACTTGCATTATAGACTAGTTGTTGGTGTGTTATTTCCGTTACAGTACCTATATTTTGTACTGCATTTGATGAAACCTAGTAAAATAGTTTCTATCGAAATTTAGCAAGTAAACCTGAGTACCTGTGTCCGTAACAGGTTATGCAATTTTTTTTTTGTCTTTTGGGAGAAGTGGATGATTTTTTTTCTTGATGTAAGTGGTACGTGGTAAGGGAATAGGAAAGATGGTAGAATGTCACAGCAAGGCTCTGAATGAAAGAAACTGCAGCGCTTACTACTGGAGAGGGCCAATATCTCAGGAAATATACAACCAAGCTTCAGTCCAGGAGGTGAATGAAGCATGCGGCTTGAGATCAATGAACTTTCATGTTTTTTTTTTTTGCTGGGATATGCGAAACATAATAGTGGTACAGTGTAACTGCATGTCTACAAGGAGCGGAAAGTTTTAATTTAATTCATATTAACTCATTTTATCAACATATTGTCATTTTAATGTAAGAACATTTTTGTTTGATTTATGACATAATATTGGAAACAAACTAATTGAAACTGTAATTTAACAATATGAATAACACATGACTTTATTATAGTAAATTAAAAAACATTTATCAGATATGTTAGCAATTAAAAAAGTGTATCAGGCAACTTAATATAAATTACACACACATATATATATATATATATATATATATATTTACCCATTCTGTCTACAATCTACCATTTGCACCTGGGGTTGCTTAAAGTGGACCCAGGTTTTGTTCCATCCTGCCAAGGCATCTTGGTTTGGGATGCCCCACTGTGTGAAACCACACCAGTCACCCACTTTTGTCAGTGAACCCATGGCTTTTCCACATGATCGGCACACGGCAGCCCCTGCATTCCTCGGCTGTGTGTGACCTCATCAGCCATTCAGTTACAGTGGTCATGGCTGTGCACACCCCCTTGAAGGATTGGAGAAATTGTGCAGTGGGTTTGTTGGATAGGTAAGAAAGGTGGGTGACTGGTGGGGTTTCACACAGAAGGGCATCCGAAACTGGCACAGTCGGTCTTAGACGACCACTCTCTCAGTCTCAAAGAAAATATCTTATCAGTATCTCATTTGGAGATTTTTCTGATCTAAAAACTAAATTAGGTATGCATGGGGGATTTAAACAAAGCAAACTATTTTGCAATGAACTATGTGTTGAAGCTGGTCAGCTCTCCTATCTAAATTGTATACCTGTCAAATAAGGCAGAGACATTCCCCACTGAAAAAGATATAGGGTGGTTGTAGAAGTAAAACCCTATGGTATCTTCAGAGTTAAAAGAGAACTCTGATCAGAAATGGCTGGATTCCTTCTTTAATATGTAGCAATGGGACAGCCCTCATCGAGCTTTGCATTATGCATTGGCACCACTATACTACAGAACAGGGTCTTTCTGTATAATCACCACCTCTGGGATGGTGATACAGTAGTTATGAAGCAGCTTATTAGGCTCCCACCACCAGTAATGAGCTTGGCAACCTGGCACCTTAATAGGCTGATTGCGTCTCATGTGGGATGTGCAATGGAAGAGACTGCCCCGTTCTGTACTATGGCAGTGCCGATGCACAGCGGGGAAGACCGGCAAAAAATATACCATGGGGCTTAGTGGCCTAAAAATGTCTGGAGAGTCTGTAGACTAGGTCCCTGGGTGCTATCCAAACTGCCACTCAAGTAACTCAGGTATATGTTGCATTTGCAAATTTTAAGATTCTATACTGTAGATTTATGTCTATTCCATCCTCACTAAAAGTATATATATATATATATATATATATATATATATATATATATATATATTGAAATGCTTGGCAGAGCAGTAATATAGCTCTTGAAACAAATTTGGTATTTCATATTCAACAAGAAATGACTGACAGTATGTTAATGATGTGCATTTCTAAATGAAATACATTATATCAACAGACAGATCATGCAGTGGGATTCATAGCTCCCTTGGATAGATGACATTATGTTCTTTATTAGGTGAAAGCTCCAGCATATTGAAAATGTGGGTAATCTGAGAAATAAAATCTTTCCCAAGAATTACTGTGTTGTTGCACTGGATGTCACACTGTGCTGTGACCCACAGGTAATTCTGTTCACAGTGGTACTTAAATATCCTGTGGCTACAATGCATCACTATGAAAAGATTGATGAAATCTGGGTCTTGTGAACATTTAAGAGTAATCGACAGCTCTGAAAAATGACTAGGGTAGATAAGAGAGATAAATGAAATGTCATAGAGCCAGCCAATTATAAACAGTGAGAATATGACAGCGTTGTAAACACAGATGGAAAAAAAATATTGTATCTGCAGCAGTGTTAAATGTCATTAAATACAGAACTTTTTTCATTTAACATTTAAAGGAAATGTTTCTGTCACGTCTGTTTCTGCAGCCATTTCTTCTTTTTAGTTTTATTTGGATATGTGAAAAGAAAACAGCACTTGTTTGAAGTTTTCACATTATGTTTATGAGCATGATCATATCAGCCTACGTAAACAGTATACTTTTCCTTAACCTTCAGCGGTGCTCTTGGGTTTCTCTTTAGATGTCTATCCATCTAAATACATATAAAGGTTTTGGGACACCTATTAAATATTACATTCAGATGTTTCATTCTGTCTATTCGCAACCGGTGTATAAAATCAAATACCTAGCCATGCAGTCTGACTTGACAAACATTTATTAAAGAATAGACCATGATAAAGAGCTTCCGTTATTACTTAAGATGCCACTGTGGCAACAAGTTCAAGAAAATGTAATGATCCCAGCTTGGGTGGGTAGTGAGATCTTGTACCCCTTCCCTTTCCATAACGGTCGCATTGGTTTGGGTTTTGGCTGAGACGCAGACGCTCCCATTTTGATTGGATCAGTGTGCATTTTACTTGTTCGCTTGTGAGTGGTTATTTTAAGCTTATTACGTTGGTTTGATTTTAAAGCGGTATTGCACTAGTCCTCTCTATCTTTTTTGGTTATATGATTTTATCTATTGCAAATAACCCACAATGTATCTGAGTGCAATGACATGTTCCTGTTATATTTATCTATGATAACAAGATCAGTAAAAGAGACTAAGAGGCTGATTCATCATTAGCGGCAGGTAGCGACAGATGAGCGTCTGTAGCAGGCACTTTCAGAGCGCCCGCTAGTAGTCACTGAGATCGGCCATGGGTCGCTACTTTATAGCTTCAGTCGATGTTCAGTTATGAGTTTTAGACAAGCTAGAAAAGTTGCACCAGTCTATAAGCCAAATGGTAAGTCAACAATAAAGCCAATAATAGTGTGCACACTAATCCCAGCACTCAAAACTCAATACACTGCAAGAAAAGAGGGACACCCACAGTACCCTCTAAAAAGTGCTAAGGATGAAACAGTTGCACCACTTTAAGGGTCTAAAAAATATTCAAATTTATTGACTAATTACATATATTTACAATCACAATGAACATTAAGACTATACAATAACAACTACATGACATAACATTTAAAACCACAAGGGGGCGCTGGAGGTCTGTCTCAGTGCAAAAAGTAAAATACTCTCCATTAAAAGTGTGTATCAAAATCCCATATACTATAACTAGTATGCTCTCAGATGCAAAAGTGCAAAAATACAACAAAAAATGTGCTAAACCCACCTATTAATCAATTCAGATCCACATGAGTGTACAAAAATAAAGCAGAATAACATACCATTGAACAGGAAAACACGCCGTGGTGATGGAAGTGAAGGAGAAAGAAATGAACAAAAGTGCATACAGACCAACCAGACGTGGACCCCCCACAGGTAACAACGCCGAGCGCGTTCGTAGTGTCTCCTGCACTACTTCAAGGGCGAGTGAGTGCAGACACCTACCCCACCTGCAATAAATGTGCATGCAGAGCACCTCCCAGGTCCCACCGCTCCAATCAATGTTAACAAACAATCCCACATGGTCCTCCCAGCCCTCCCACACCCTGCCCAATGCACCTGTAGCCAACTCAGAATCAGAGGGATGTGGTGGGCCGGCCCCACGTCATCGTACTCCGGCCGGAAATACGTCACGTGGTAAGCCGGCCCCTGTTGCTAAGTAACAATAAACAAAAGCAGATCACACCACAGCCCGTAGTGTGATCAGACAGCAGCAGATGACAGCAGCGCTGCCCGGTCACATAGCCCAAATCACGGCCGGCAGAGACATGCGCCCAGCCGTGATTAAAGCCACCATTGATGAAGATAAAAGAAGGCTATACACGGTGCGCATAAGAGCGGGTGGGAGAGGGAGGAGAGAAAAATAAGGGAGGAATCACAGAGAGGGCATTTGGAAGCCCACATGCTTAGGGAGCGAGGGCTGCTATGGGGCCCAAGCTATACAGCAGATAAAAAGGGATTAATAAATCCACTAATATGCAGAGCAAGTGGGACCCTGGGAGGCACATATGCACCACACACACAGTGCGGTGGTGTCAAAATGAGCCTAATAAAATACATGCAAATACACATAACAGACAACCTATACAAGATAATATAAAAAATATATAAACAGTATAAATTCATTTCTATGTTGATATACCTATATACATATATTAACAATTATAATTAGATCCAAATAAAGTAATGTATATTGTGTCAATTCGCAGATACCCAATCTTAGGGGAATGTAATAGGCCAAAGGTTTCATAGATCACTCTTTACACACATAATAAAAAGGATGCCAAAACCCCTAAACAAGGAAAGGGGGGGGGGCATAGCCCAAATAGGCCTTATCAGAATGGAAAAGGTTCCTAAATTGAGACATCATGGTACTGCTCCAACTGTGGCACACACAACTAGCCACATCAGAGCTGTATGTCACACGCTGTAATATGGTCAAGGGGAGGCAACTGCAAATTCAAACGGGTGTAAAGCAGGCAATATTGTGGGCTCCTAGGTAGGCTAAAGTCCAACAAGAATGACAGGGAGATGTGGGATCCCAGGTGGGGGTCGGTCTCAGCTGCAATGGTGGAAACTCCTTTTCACTGGCATTCTCAGACTGTCCAGATGTTTCACAGCTGTTAGAGGTACGACCATATAAGGATGCACACTGTTCACATCCGTGGCTGGTTCATCCTCTACGCAGCATAACCGGGATTACGTGTCTCCATCTATCCACCCCGTGGCCGTGCATCGTGCCAAATATATCTGAAAACTAAATACAAAAAGTGAGTATCCAACTCATACCGTGAAAGCAATCTCAACAAGTGCCAAAAAGAGAAAACACACAGCATTATCTACAGTGTGCTGAAAGAAAATATATACAATCAGCTCTAACACAGTGACCTATACCTAACCAAACAGTGAAAAAAACGAACACAACCCAACTAATTCTCGCAATGTGTGTATGCATCCTTAAAAAAGTGTCAGAAAAATCACAATCTAATTAGCCAAGGAATGGCGTAAAAGACACGTCCTCGTTTAGACCACCTGGGTGCTGTGTATTTAAGGAGTATATCCACCGCAATTCACACTGCAGAAGTTTTCGTTTTAGGTCACCCCCCCTTGGGCCCACCCCAACCCTTTGGACTCCCATAACCTGGAGCTGGTCATATTCACAGTTGTGTGCCTGCATAAAATGTTTGGCGACCGGTGTGATGGTTTTCCCCTGGTCAATGTGAGTGCGCGCCAAACGTATGCTAGAAATGTGTGCCTGTAACCTTGCTTTTAAACTATTCTTAGTTTCCCCAATATACATTTTGGGACAGGAACACCATAATGCATACACCACACCCGTGGTGCGACAGTTGATAAATTGTCGAAGTTTGAATATTTTTCTAGTAATTAGGTTGTGTACCTGTTTCCCCTTGACCATATATCGGCATATGGAGCACCCCCCACATGCATAGTTACCTACTATTTTATGATATGTGAGCCAATCTGGAGTTGGTCTGAAGTGACTGGAACACATAATGTCTCTTAGGTTAGGGGCTCGCTGAGCAACCAATTGGGGACCTGTCTGTACCCACTTTTTCACATCCGGGTCAGACTCCAATATGTCCCAATGTTTCCTTAGGATGTACCTTAATTTACCCCAGTCACGATTATATCTTGTGATGAATCTAATCTCAGAGGCATCCCGTTTTTTGGGACTTGGGGTCAGGAGTGTGTCTCTCGATGTGGATGTCGCCCGATCCCATGCTCGTCTGATAACGTTTTGGGGATACCCTCTCATCTTAAAGCGCTCGCTCAGATCTCTTGCTTGATGTTGGAAGCTATCATCCTCCGAGCAGTTTCTGCGAGCCCGCAGAAACTGACCCGTGGGTATACCATTCTTTAATACTGTGGTATGAAAACTCTGATAGTGAAGTACTGCATTAGTGGCAATAGTCTTGCGGTACAGGTCCGTCTCTCTTCTACCATCTTCCACCACTCTAATGCTTAGGTCCAGAAAGGTAACTTCAGTTTTTGATCTGTGTGCTGTGAGGTAAATATTGTATGGATTACTATTGAGTGTATCTATTATTATTATTATTATTATTATTATTGTTTATTTATATAGCGCCATCATCTTCCGTAGTGCTTTACAAAGTAGTAACTATGAACTATGTATCTATGAACTCATCCAATTCCTCTCCAGTCCCCTGCCACAGCAACAGCACGTCATCAATATATCGAAACCAGCCCAGCATGTGCCGGCAGAGTCCGTGAGAGTCATCCTGGAACACCACCTCTTGCTCCCACCAACCAAGAAACAAATTGGCGACCAAGGGGGCACAACGTCCCACAAAGTCTGTAAATAATACGTACCATCAAAAGTAAAAAAGTTATGAGCTAATACAAAATTAAGCAACCTCAAAATAAATTGTTGTTGGGAGCGAGTGGTGCCACCAGTCATCCCAAGGAAGTACCGGCACGTGCGGGCGGCATCATGGTGGGAAATGTTAGTGTAGTATGACTCGACTTCCATTGTCACTATCCAAGTGTCATGCGGCAGATGCAATGAATTTAGCCGATTTAGCCGATGCAACTGTTTGATCCTTGGCACTTTTTAGAGGGTACTGTGGGTGTCCCTCTTTTCTTGCGATGTTCAGTTATGTTGAATACATTGTGAGGAGTCGCTATTTGACCAGTACAGCGCTGTATGGGACCGACTCACACCATATTCAGCAAAAAAACAGCCTCACAAATCTCTGGTGCTGAAAAATAGTTGTTTGAGTTGTTTTAATGCCAGACCTGTAATGTCATTTTTTGAGGAAATATTTAAAAAATGAAAAAATTATGAAAAAAATGCTATTTCAATGCCAGAAGAGGTCAAAGAATTATTTGTGATATTTTTGAAAAAAAAAAAAAACGTTTAAAGAGAAGAAAAGGATCGTCCATTGAAATGCATGGGAGAGCGACAGGTAGCGAGAGGTCATAGCTGGCGCTGTGCAAGGCTGAAGGCTGGCGCTGTTCGCTGAGGCTGTGAAAAGGATGAATCAGATGCTACATGGCGTTATCCCAGTCGCTAAACAGATTCTGCTTGATAAATGTGTAATTGCGTGCCGTGTCCGGCATTGACCAGTCGCTACCTGTCGCTACCTCTCATTAACCAGGCGCTACCTGACGCTATCCCTTCTTAAATAAGGGCCTAAATCTTGGCCTGTGTTACTTATAGGTAGGAGTCTCTAAGCTGGTGGTGGGCACCTTTTAGGATTGCAGTACTGCAAAGACACAGATTAACTAATGAAAATTGCTTCTTGCAACACATTATTATTTTTTTGCTCTGTGTATTTGCTTGGGGATTTTTTGTGGAATATAAGTTCTAGCATGTGGTACAATTAATTCATAAAATTTTTATTTATTTTGCAAGTAAAATACTTTTTAGTGCTGTATTTAAATATTGTTTTTGGATTCAAATGATCACAGCTTACTTAGTCCTCCTTTAACATGCTCCCAGATGCACAGTAATGAATACTGGAAGATACGCATAGTAGAAAAATAATAGAAATTGCCAGCTCTCCAGGATTGTCTATAAACATAGCTTATAATTAGTAAAATCTCGACAGTAGGTGATAACCCTTAGTAAAATGCAAACAGGTCACACATTTCAGGGATATATTTTCACCTTGGCCTTTCAAGAAAAGCTTTATGTTTGTGTCGCTAAACGGTAAATGATGTCAACACCGTGGCCCAGTTCCCCCCCGCCGTAAGGAGAGAGAGAAACTATAACCCCACACGGATTGTCTACCTTTTGTTTTACCACATAGCTGTTTTTTTTTGCTCTTTTAATTAGGACCGGTGCCACTTTCCACTTCCCCGATGCTTTCCTTACTGGAAATGTTGATTTTGGTCTATTGCTGGGGAAGAGGCTGGTCCGGTGGAGGGAGGCACATTTCACCCAGGGTGCTGCCTGGTTTTGGTTTTTGGTCAGTGTTGAGTGTTAGTAAGAGCCCCTGAGAACACTAGTCCTATTTGGAGGTGTGGGGTTATCCCATAGCTTCTCCTTCTCTTTGATTCGGGGTGGCAAACCTGGTTGCGATGGTGAAGCCATTTCAAATTTGGGGACCTAGGAGGGAGCATGTTTAATGCATTTTTTTTACGTAAGACTAGAGGAAGTATATCTCCTTGACATGTGTGACCTGTTTGCATTTCACTAAGGGCTGTAATTTTACAAGGAACTAATTGAATCCTATGCTTTTTGGAAATTGCTGTAGAGCTGGCATTTTTCTGTTATTTTGTTTATATACTTTCTCTCCTCCTCAATATTAACTATGAGTATTATTAAAAATTGGAGGCATTTAGGAACAACAGCAATTCAGACACAGTGACATACCATGTAATGTTATAGGGCAGGGTCCCCTATAGGTCTAGGCTCTTTTTTTCCGGTAAAAGGGAAACCTCAATGCCTTAACATACCAAGATACAGTATTTTGAACTATTGAAGGCTTCCAGCTGTGTGGACCACAGTGAATCAGATGCTTGTCTCTAAATGTTTTCAACTTCACTGTTCACTCACAACCCTAATTCTGCTTTTGTATTTCAGTATATGCCAGTTTAAATGACATGTATAGTTTAAGTAATAAGTTAAAGAAAACTTACCATATCTCACAGCTGATCTGCTTTCTCACAAGCATGGTCTTCAACAAAAATGAAAAGCAGTAATTGAACAGATGCATCAAAGTTAGGCTCATGGGGCATAGCCCAGAAACCCAAAACAGGAGCACCAAAACAATCGAAATATAATACAATTTCCTTTATTAAGAGTCACATTTGATCCAGAGAAACAAAGACACAACACACTATATACAAAACTCACACATTAAAAACACTGCCTATCCCCGAATTTCATCCAGCGTTGCATGCGCAGCAAAAATACCTGGGCAACTCCTAAAATATCAATGCGTGCAAAAAATCCCCAAATACCCAATCTATTTGTGCCGGCACAAACCCCCCCCCCTAGGCTCCCACTATCTGTACAACTATATGCTAAAGTGACAGTGCATAACCTCAATTTATATCAAATTTATATAGAATCCATAAAACTGCAATCCACATGTACAATAAGTGCAAAGTCAATTAAAGTGATTAAGTGCAATCTGATGTATACAAAATGGTAATATTATTAAAAAGCAGAAAATATATATATATATATATATATATATATATATATATATATATATATATATATATATATATACAGTGTGTATTCAAAAAGTATATAGTATTGGTCATGGACACATAACACAAATTACAAAAAACACGTCAATACAGACCAACATAAGCAATTAAGAGCAGAAAAGGAGGCAAAAATACTAAGCCTGGCAACGGGTAAGTCACGCAAAATAAGGAGCGGGGAATTGGCAGCAGGGACACCTTCGATCGCGGCCGCCCGTGCCGCTTCGCTGGGTGAATAAAATACAACTGAAAGATACCTGCTTTAAATACCTGCAAGTGTTAAAATCAGATTCGTGCCGTCCGCACTCGGTTTGGGCGTCTGTTGGGCCCTGGCCGGTCCCGGTGTGGGCGCTTGCGGGGTGGGCGGTCATGGGGTTAAATCACTGGAGCGCGTTATCGGCGCTATGGAATAAAAAATAGTTCCTGCAATGATGAATGGGCGCAGCCGTAGAATGACAAGCGGGGGGGCGTGTATGATGGGCGAGGTGATGTTCGCCGGCCTTGGATATTAGGTCTCGCCCCCCCTGTGATTGACAATGTCATTATGAATATGTATGATCTAGTGACGCCACATCCGGCAACGGGTGACGTCACATCCGCCGCGCGGGATTGGTGCTGAGACGCAGATGCGTCTCATCAGCACATGCCGGACGGCGCGAATCTGATTTGAACGCTTGCAGGTATTTAAAGCAGGTATCTTTCAGTTGTATTTTATTCACCCACCGAAGCGGCACGGGCGGCCGCGATCGAAGGTGTCCCTGCTGTCAATTCCCCGCTCCTTATTTTGCGTGACTTACCCGTTGCCAGGCTTAGGCCCTTATTCATCAAGCGATAGCGCCAGGTAGTGTCTGACGAGCGCCAGGTAGCGGCAGCTAACGGCGACTACCGACTCAAGTACGCCCGGCGGCGGTCACAATGACGCATTTATCAAGCAAAATGAGGCTAGCGCCGGCGAGAGCGACGGCTAGCGCGGCATTCATCATGAAGCCGCCTGGACCGAACAGCGCCGCTGCAAATTCCCTCACAGCGCCAGGTATGAGCTGTCGCTCCCTGGCGATGTCCAATGCATTTCAATGGAGCAATCTATAATTAATCATAATTAATTGGGATTATTTTTTTTTTTTTTTTTTTTAATGTCAAAAAATCGGAGACCACTTCTGCAATGTTAGGATTTATTTTTAAGTCAAAAAAAAAAAAAAAAAAAATATGTGCAGAATTGATCTAACAGGTCTGAGATTAATGTATTCATATTACAAAATGATTCTAAAAACATGTATAATGTTACATTCAAAAAATATGGTTGTTTAGGGGTTAAAAACTAGTTAATACAGATCGCCGCAAGCGCTCTGGGGTTTAAATAAGGAATGGACAGCGACAGCACATTCGGAGCGTGATTTGTTGATGAATATGAAGCTAGCCGTTCGCTCTGGCCATTCGTTGTCAGGCGCTCACATACAACGCTGAACCTGTGAAACAGCGACCCCCCAGCCTGTATTCAACATTACCGCACACCGACTGAGTCGCTGTCATCAAGCTAATGCCGGCCAAGCACAGCGAATACTGGCTGGCGCTGAAAAAATCACGCTACAGTCGCTCATCTGTCGCTACCTGGCGCTATTAATGAATCGGCCTCCCCGTATTTTTGCCTCCTTTTCTGCTCTTAATTGTTTATGTTGGTCTGTATTGACGTGTTTTTTGTAATTTGTGTTATGTGTCCATGACCAATACTATATATTTTTTTAATACACACGGTATATATATATATATATATATATATATATTTTTTTTTTTTTTTCTGCTTTTTAATAATATTACCATTTTGTATACATCAGATTGCACTTAATCACTTTAATTGACTTTGCACTTATTGTACATGTGGATTGCAGTTTTATGGATTCTATATAAATTTGATATAAATTGAGGTTATGCACTGTCACTTTAGCATATAGTTGTACAGATAGTGGGAGCCTAGGGGGGGGGTTTGTGCCGGCACAAATAGATTGGGTATTTGGGGATTTTTTGCACGCATTGATCTTTTAGGAGTTGCCCAGGTATTTTTGCTGCGCATGCAACACTGGATGAAATTCGGGGATAGGCAGTGTTTTTAATGTGTGAGTTTTGTATATAGTGTGTTGTGTCTTTGTTTCTCTTGATCAAATGTGACTCTTAATAAAGGAAATTGTATTATATTTCGATTGTTTTGGTGCTCCTGTTTTGGGTTTCTGGGCTATGCCCCATGAGCCTAACTTTGATGCAGTGTTTCATGTTTACAGTGTAGCACAGTATTACCAATTGTGTGCGGTGCACCACTTTGTTGGATCCAGTAATTGAACAGATAGATCAATAGAATAGACTTTAGCCTCCTCAAATTGACTTGGAAGGGGCAGGACAGTCTTAACTGAAGCATTTAGCATGGACAATTTCCTTCAGTGTGCTGTAGCAGGGCTCAAATGTTTGCCCCCCCCTATTTTATGACCATGCTCCTGTCCCTCAGCATTCCCAGTGAGCTCTGCATGCAAAGAGGAACAATCTTTGGAGACCTGCTACATCTAAAGCACACTGCAGGAAATTGAGGAGAGGCATAAGGTGAGCTCCTACCTGCCCCTTAATATTGCCATTGCCTGGACTGTTCCTTTAAGTCACCTTGTTCCTGCAAGCAGCACATTTCTTTGGTGCACTCTGAGGAATGCATGTGGGATGTTTCAGGAGAATGTTCTGATGCTTGAACAAGGTGAATTAAAGCGGACTGGAACTGAAATCTGCAAGGTTCCCGGGCCGATCCATTCCCTCCTCCCGGGGCATCCAAAATCAGGATGCCCCGCTGTGTGAAACCCCCAGGTCGCCCTCTACACTTACCTTACTTCTCGGTCCAATGACGCATGCGAGGGCTGTGGCCGCATCCCCGCTATCCCTCTAGTATCCCTCTAGTAGGACGTGTGCCTGTGCCGGCCATTTGTTAGAGGGAGGCGGGTTATGCACCGCCAGCGTGCTCGGAGCCGCTGTGCTAAGACGCCGGCTTAGACGTCCATAGTTCAGTGGCTCCGAGCGCTGGTTGGATGAGTGGTAGGACCAGGATGAGGTGAGTTGATGTGGGGGATTTGGGGGGTTTCACATAGCAGGGCACCCCCGATCGGGAGTGCCCTGGATAGTCAAAATCCTGGGTTTTGGTTTAAATACTGGAGGAGGGGGCCAGGGGAGGGGACATGAAAGCCACCAGTTTGGTGACTTCAGTGTCCATTTGAACATGTTAATAAATTTGAATTTTAATTAGGTCATCATCTTTTAACGTGGTAGGCATCTGATTACAAAAATTATGACCCGAATATAAAATATACTACCGTGTGTGTATTGTTGGAGATTCTCATCAATCCTGACAGTCTAACACTTTGTATAATCAAATTGTGTGTACAGCCAGTGTCATTGTTTAAAGTGTTTGCTCAATGTTCTGTAGAGACCATGAAGCTAGATTTACCTAATCTAATTCCTAGCTGTGTAGGTTGCCATAACTCTTATTAAACCTTTTTCTTCTGTCTTAATAAAGTACAGAAGTTATCATAGATCTAGGGACCTTCAGGGAGATGATCTCTTAGCAGTAAAAGAGAAGTGTTTTAGCTATGGGGAAATTATGATTTTCTTTAAAGAATGTAATGAATTTCTAATGAATTTACAAGAGGATTTTCACATATGTTTGCTCCGGGGTTTGGGGTGGAAAAGCACATTTTATCATTGAAATTTGTGATCAGCATATGTGTTTTTTGGCATTTCGAATGCATACAGTATTTTTCTCATCTGTCTTAAAGAGTTATTTTATAACCATAAAATAATGATATTATGTTTAGAGATCAGCGAACTTCCCAAAAATGTTATTCTGGTGATTTGACAAATTTACTTCAAATTCTGGTTCGTCCGAATCAAACCTTTGAGAATCACTCATCTCTAGTGGAATGTGCAATACACACAGCACAGTGGGAGCAGGGGAGGCCAGCCGCACTGTCAGCTTTGCAAGTCTTCCCCACTCCCACCGTGCTACACATTCACTTACCTACACGCCAGCTTCCTCGTCGTTCTGGTCCAGCGGCTGGCTGTGGGCACAAGTTGGCTGACAGTGCAGCCGGTTCTCCCACTCCTACTCTGCTGGGCAATACACACAGCACGGGAGCTCAGGAACGAGGATGGTGGTGAGTCTTTTTTTTCTTCACCCACCACCCGAGGTGCCAGTAAATTTCAGGGAAAATTTGGTCAGCATGAACCCCCAAAAATACGGTTTCATGCTTGTCGAAGTCAAATTTTGCCAGAAATTCAGAGCAAACTTGGGTTCAGACGAACCAGTTTCCTCATCTCTAATTATGTTCATACTTATATTTTCTTGACATGTGATACATACATTCTAAAAGATTCATGTATTACCAATTATTATATGCTTTTTAATTTCCTGAAATCTTAGGATGTCTTTGTTCATCTTTTTTTTACTTTTTCTTTATAGCTTAAACCGGACCTTCAGCCTGATTTAATGAAAGCCCAAACCCTTAAAAACTATTCTATACTAAACTATTTTAAGCTTTTTGTCACTTACTTAATATTCTTTCCCCCTGCTGGGCTGCAACTCTGTTCAGAAATCTAGGATACGGGCGCCGCCATCTTGACTCAGAACCATCACACATTCTGAGGATAGGAGAGCGGGATAAAGCACAGGGGGTGGGGTTATAGCTGTGCTTTGCACAGACAGAGCAAAGCTGGGGTCAGGGAAAGGTCAGCAATCCCAGAATGCAGAGCGACACAGTCAGAAAACACTTCCTGTTTGCAGGCTGCCTGATGTTCCATGAACCACCATCTTGGATGTTTAAAGACTCATAACATGAAGAAGATGCAGGTAGGATGATTTTTAATGCGAGCAATCTGTATGTACAGGGTGTGGGAAACATATAACATAGACTCTTATTCAAGGTGAAGGTCTGCTTTAATACACAGTTATTTGATCTTAATATTAACTATATTGGAAGATAAATGTGATCAAATCAAATTACTGTTTCATTTTGTAGTCCATTATATTGCCTAAATAGGTACATCCAAATTCCTTATTGGAAAAATGAAGAACGCCCAACATGTGCTACTACGTAACTCAGTTAAAAAAAGAGAAGAAAAAGAGAAACACATGTATATCAATCAATGCGCCATGCTTGTGGGGGTCACCCCCCCCCAAGTTCAGCCTACAGTGACATAATACCTAGAGACTGAAAGTACCAATAATGTCATGCTAAACAAAAAGTAATGTCTACACATGAAATATGGCAGAAGGTATATCTGCTTATAAATACATAGTCGAAAACCAAGGGTCTGGATTAATGTGCTCTGAACAGCATTTCATTAGAATAGACATAATGAATTGTGGAGGTGAGTTACAGTTGGAATCTGTTCTGCCAAGGCCTGGACAGCTCACAAGGATAATATTGACTATCCACCCACTGCAAGGAGCGATGGGGAAAACACCAACCCTGTTGGATGATAAAACACAGGAAATTGTTTCATTTCCACACAGTGCAGAAGTAATTATAGATGCCACCATGAGGCCTACACACAGGGGTCATGGTAAGCTTTTCACCGGTGGAAAATCTTTTGCCATGTCTAGAAAAGTAGTGGACATGGGTGGACAACATTTCACAGTTTGCTTTACTACTGAAACTTTCAAATGTGAACATAACAATTGGCACTCTGGAATTTGTATCTATCAGTGGTGGTTCCTTCAGCAGAATGTCATCCAATAAGGTAACATGCAGTTTCTTCAGGACTATGGCCATGTTTTTAATGAACACTCTTAAGCTCTGGCTGCATCAAAAGGTGACTGTACAAACATTGTTACAGAAATGTTTACCTTCTTGATGTCAGTTTATGTCAGATACTTCTCGTGATGCTAGATACTAATACTGTAATTTCATTTATATGTATTTACCCTTGCTACCCCTATATGGTGATGATAACTAACTTCTCTTGGCAGTACGGTCTCCCGAATAAGCCTTTAGCCAATGTGCTCTTCTGACCAAAAGAGATTAGATATAGAGTATTATTATTATTATTGTTAATGTTTATTTATAGAGCGCCATCATCTTCCGTAGCGCTTTACAAGGTGTGATTACAGACAAGGTAAAACCTAAAGTACAGGGCACAATACAAACTAGATGCCACAAGGTTTAAACCAAGTCTTGTGAGCACAGGAGACAATAGGAAAGAGAGGCCTGCCCTTGCAAGCTTACAGTCTAAAGGATGGGGGTGGAGACAAAGGGTAGGGATCACAAGTGGTAGAGCTTGAGTTGGGCTGCATGTGACATTTGAATAGATCTAGTTCGCTGTCACTCAGCTTCCTTCAGCACCACTGTTGGCTAGGCGCCTGGATGGCTAAGCACATGAGCAGCGCCAAAGGGAGCTGAGTGCTTCGCCAGCTGCATCCCCTACTCACTTTGCAGCCATTGCATGCCTGCACCGCTCATTCAGAAAGGCCGGCAATGGGTTCTGAACAGGTGAGCAGGCATGCAGCCGCAGCACACGTGCCAAGGGCTCGGGAGAAGGTGAGTGGATCTGAACATCTGGGGGTTTCACACTGTGGGGCATCCCAATTCAGCCTCAAGGACAGGAACTCGGATGGCTCAGGAGTCTTTTAGACTCCATTGCCTCCAAAGTTTCTCTTTAAGTAAAGATATTGAGTTCAGGTATAGAGAGAGGAATCCTTTGGTAAATCCAAAGTCTTTTTTATTGCAATAAAATAAAAATTAAATTGGTTCTGAAATATAGCCTTGGGTTGACAATAGGTTGACAATGCCAGTTCGTCTTGAGGAATTTCTAAAAACTGCTCTTTTTAACCTTCCCGGTTCAAATCTTCTAATTCTTCTAAAAGGAAATCATTACTAATGTGAATCCTGTAGGCTTCTTTTGGAACAGAGCTATCATTGGCTTTTCAAAAGATGAATAATGCCACTCTCTCTTTTTTTGATGGATGAGTAATATTCTTGGGCAGAACTTGGACTGCCTTGCTGGGTCCATGTTTAACACAAGAGTATTATCTGACTTTTATCAAACCAGTGTCCACCACCGTTCCTGCAACTGTTCTGCTGGGGGACAAGTGATTATCTGCAGTGCAGGAAAGCACTATAGACCTGGAGTTATGCTTTCTGTGAATAGTGTCTAAGGGGGTTATTTAAGAAGGGATAGCGCCATTTAGTGCCTCGTAGCGACAGGCAGTGCCTGGTGAACTTGGGGTGCAGTACGCAAAACCACATTTATGAAAGCGAATCTGGTGAGCAACTCTAACAATACCGTGTAGCGCCTGATGTATTATTACAGGCAGCTTAATGTATAGCACCGGTGCTCTAGCTTCCAGAGCGCCAGGTATTACTATTCTCTCAGTGTCGCTCTTTCATTCATTTCAATGGCTGTTCATTTGCTTGTGTTTAAACAGAGTGTTTGACATTTTTTATTATTTTTTTTGCTCAAATCATTGTGTGACCTCTCCTGGCTGCAAACAAACATTTTTGACTTTTTATATTTTTATGCAGAATTATATGTACAGGTCCTGGCACTAAAGTGTTATTGACACAGTGTTAAAACAATGTAATTCCATGTGTTTTTGCTTTGTTACTGGTGTAATCACAGCGCTTGGTGCTCTATGCTACAGCGCCCAGCTTTAGAGCGCCGATGCTGTGTGTCCTTTTTTGATTTGATTTTTGAAGTATGGTGTGGAGCGTGAATCAGCCTCCAAGACATTCTTGATTCTGAGTAAAAATCTGCTGTATCTAAGTGCACTATAGTATGCAATATTCCCCTTCTCTCTATTTATAAACCTGCTCAGGAAAAAACTTTTAGCAAGAGGTATACAAGCTTTGATTAACGTTGAACCCAAGCTCACTTTAGACAGGATCTGCAACACATTTAATTGGTATCATTAACGTTGTAACTATAATACCCTTTCTTCCTTTATACTTCTTATAGTTTGGCATAGCAGCTCACTTAATACCTGTTTCCATGCGTCTCTTCCACATTACTTTCAGCACATGGTAGAAGCTGTAGCAGGGCTATCCCTCAATTTAATTCACCCAGAACCATGCAAAAATGTGGTAACGGCCACTCTGTCTCTTGGTGCTCTCATCCTTAGTAAACCTGGCAAGCCACAGTTGTCTCTAACCACAGCAGACATGCTTATGTCTTATAAAGCTGCACCATGACATGCCTTTCCCAGTAGAGATGAGCGAACTTTTGAAAAATTCGATTCGACTGATTCGCCGAATTTTCCGACAAAAATCGTTTCGACCCGAATAAATTCGCGACGAATCGCTATTAAAAACGGCTATTTCTGAGCCTCCTACAGCCTCAATAGGGTTGTAAACCATTCAGCCTTGCTGTAACACGCACAGGATGCGTGCTGGGTTAGTTAAATAATACTTTGAAGAAATATCACATGCAGATCAGAGGCATCGCTAATAGAATCGCAGAGCGGCACAATTGCAGAGAGTTGAAGTGGCATCACTATGAGGGGCAGAAGGAGCCCAAATATACACTGGAGTTGGCCTCAGGAGCCCAAAAATTGGATGAATCACACCCTGGAGTTGGCAGAAGTTGGCAGCAGCAGCAGCAGGAGCCCAAATATACACTGGAGTTGGCCTCAGGAGCCCAAAAATTGGATGAATCACACCCTGGAGTTGGCAGGAGTTGACAGTAGCAGCAGCAGGAGCCCAAATATACACTGGAGTTGGCCTCAGGAGCCCAAAAATTGGATGAATCACACCCTGGAGTTGGCAGAAGTTGGCAGCAGCAGCAGCAGGAGCCCAAATATACACTGGAGTTGGCCTCAGGAGCCCAAAAATTGGATGAATCACACCCTGGAGTTGGCAGAAGTTGGCAGCAGCAGCAGCAGGAGCCCAAATATACACTGGAGTTGGCCTCAGGAGCCCAAAAATTGGATGAATCACACCCTGGAGTTGGCAGGAGTTGACAGTAGCAGCAGCAGGAGCCCAAATATACACTGGAGTTGGCCTCAGGAGCCCAAAAATTGGATGAATCACACCCTGGAGTTGGCAGAAGTTGGCAGCAGCAGCAGCAGGAGCCCAAATATACACTGGAGTTGGCCTCAGGAGCCCAAAAATTGGATGAATCACACCCTGGAGTTGGCAGGAGTTGACAGTAGCAGCAGCAGGAGCCCAAATATACACTGGAGTTGGCCTCAGGAGCCCAAAAATTGGATGAATCACACCCTGGAGTTGGCAGAAGTTGGCAGCAGCAGCAGCAGGAGCCCAAATATACACTGGAGTTGGCCTCAGGAGCCCAAAAATTGGATGAATCACACCCTGGAGTTGGCAGAAGTTGGCAGCAGCAGCAGCAGGAGCCCAAATATACACTGGAGTTGGCCTCAGGAGCCCAAAAATTGGATGAATCACACCCTGGAGTTGGCAGGAGTTGACAGTAGCAGCAGCAGGAGCCCAAATATACACTGGAGTTGGCCTCAGGAGCCCAAAAATTGGATGAATCACACCCTGGAGTTGGCAGGAGTTGACAGTAGCAGCAGCAGGAGCCCAAACATTACTTCAAAGAGACCCTGGGGTTGGCTTCAGGAGCCCAAAAATTGGATGAATCACACCCTGGAGTTGGCAGAAGTTGGCAGCAGCAGCAGCAGGAGCCCAAACATTACTTTAAAGAGACCCTGGGGTTGGCTTCAGGAGCCCAACAATTGGATGAATCACACCCTGGAGTTGGCAGCAGCAGCAGCAGGAGCCCAAATATACACTGGAGTTGGCTTCAGGAGCCCAAAAATTGGATGAATCACACCCTGGAGTTGGCAGAAGTTGGCAGCAGCAGCAGCAGGAGCCCAAATATACACTGGAGTTGGCCTCAGGAGCCCAAAAATTGGATGAATCACACCCTGGAGTTGGCAGCAGCAGCAGGAGCCCAAATATTACTTTAAAGAGACACTGGAGTTGGCTTCAGTAGCCCAAAAATTGGATGAATCACACCCTGGAGTTGGCAGCAGCAGCAGGAGCCCAAATATTACTTTAAAGAGACACTGGGGTTGGCTTCAGGAGCCCAAAAATTGGATGAATCACACCCTGGAGTTGGCAGCAGCAGCAGCAGCAGGAGCCCAAATATTACTTTAAAGAGACACTGGAGTTGGCTTCAGTAGCCCAAAAATTGGATGAATCACACCCTGGAGTTGGCAGCAGCAGCAGGAGCCCAAATATTACTTTAAAGAGACACTGGGGTTGGCTTCAGGAGCCCAAAAATTGGATGAATCACACCCTGGAGTTGGCAGCAGCAGCAGGAGCCCAAACATTACTTTAAACAGACCCTGGGGTTGGCCTCAGGAGCCCAAAAATTGGATGAATCACACCCTGGAGTTGGCAGCAGCAGCAGCAGGAGCCCAAATATTACTTTAAAGAGACACTGGAGTTGGCTTCAGTAGCCCAAAAATTGGATGAATCACACCCTGGAGTTGGCAGCAGCAGCAGCAGGAGCCCAAACATTACTTTAAAGAGACCCTGGGGTTGGCCTCAGGAGCCCAAAAATTGGATGAATCACACCCTGGAGTTGGCAGCAGCAGCAGGAGCCCAAACATTACTTTAAACAGACCCTGGGGTTGGCCTCAGGAGCCCAAAAATTGGATGAATCACACCCTGTGGAGAGTCATGTGGAGAAAAAGTAGCTTAGTTAGTAATATCTACATAAAATTATGAATAAACAAATGCAAAAGTTTGCCAAAGTGAAGTTTTGTTTGAGGGTGTGTTTCCACCTTTTAATTAAATCAGAAACAAGAAGGTATCATTGCCTCTGACTAATTAGCCCTCAAAAATTCTTGGAATTTTTAATCTGGAATCATGTCTGATCCGTCTTATCCGAAGAATATTAATAAAAAGTAAGAGTAACGTAAAGGATTTTTTATCAATACTTACTTGTGGTCCGATGCGGAGGAATGTCTGTAACTGGAGAGCAGCGCCTTAAATCTGTTTTGCACGATCCATCTTTCTTGGTCTGGCCCCGTCATCAATCTACTGGAATACATCAGGCATTGTTGGGAGGAAAGCTTGGCTGATCCATGCGCCATTCATTTCCACGCAGGGCAGTCTCTGGAAAAAAAAAGTCTGTATAAACCAGGGTCTTTTTCATATAAAAACAAATGGTTATTCTTGCTTTTCAACCATATGTTCCACAGCTTTACCAGTCATTGTGTCAGCCAATGAAGCAACTTTGTCTCGAAGTGCTGCAAAAGCAGTCCACTGCATCACAAGTGGCATCTGACACCCCCAGTCAACTGTCTGTCTGTTATGCTTTGGGTTCAGCTCCACTATCCATTGATCTGATATCCAAGATCTGATAATCATAAAATTCAGCAGCTACTGCCCAGCCAAGAAGTGGAGGAGACACTCGCCTCTTCTTCCACTATCCGGCAATTAGTGATGAGGAGAGTGTCGTGGGAGGAGGTGTTGCAAGCCGAGGTAGTGGAAGAGGGTCCCTGGAGTCTGCGGCGGTGGCGGCGGCAGCAGCAGCGAATTATTGCGGACTGTTGGTAGGAAAAATCAGCTACTCAGCGATGTGGCAGTGTTCCATGCAGCATCCTGTGGAGAAAAAGTAGGTTAGTTAGTGTATATACATAAAATTATGAATAGACAAATGCAATAGTATTGCGAAAGTGAAGTTTTGTTTGAGGGTGTGTTTCCACCTTGCAATTAAATCAGAAACAACTAGCTATCATTTGCCTCTGAATAATTAGCCCTCAAAAATTCTTGGAATTTTTAATCTTGATGTCTGAGGGATTTCTCCTCTCAGACAGCGTCACCATAAGTCCAGCCTGCTGCATTACCCAGTGGTGGACCTTTCAGAGAACTGATGGCTTGTGCCGAGCCGAGGTGGAGAGTCACATGGCATGGTTGTTGAACAGAAGGTGGGCCAGTCCTTTAGCCTGTCAGTGTGTACCAAAGTGCACAGTGTTGTCTACGCCTGGAGCTGTAACTATAGACTCATGGTGGACAATATATATCCTTTTAGGCCCCCTTGGTGATTGTGGTTTCACGCTGTTCTTCACATGGTTTTCCTTGACCATCAGAGTCACACATGGGAGGAACTACTAAAAATGAGAACTCAATCCATGAAAGCATTGCTTAATCCACGAAAACTGCAAATTTGGACCCATGGTGACTGACACTTGGAAGAACATCTTGTTTGCGCTGCGACAAGGAAGCCAGAGTCATGCGTCCTGACATGGCACACGTGTTCAGTCTAGTTTTGAAGTCTTGCCCCCATCTGAAAGACATCCGAACAACAGGAAAGAAAGTTAGCATGCACTTCTGGCACTCCTACACCACCAAGCACAACCTTATTGAGCCTCAGCGTCACAACGGTGTACCCCACCATAGTCTGATTTGCGATGTTTCCACCCGTTGGAATTCCACCCTCCATATGCAGGATCCACTATAGCAGTGGTCCCCAACCCTGTCCTCAAGGCCCACCAACAGGCCAGGCTTTGCAGATCTCCACAAAGATGCTCAGGTGGAGTAATTAGTGCAGCTGCAGAGCAATAGAGCTGGCTATTTGGAGATCCAAAAAACATGACATGTTGGTGGGCCTTGAGGACAGGGTTGAGGACCACTGCACTATAGGAACAGAGAAAAGCCATCACGGATTTCTGGATGATCCAAACGGATAGGGGGACACCCCTGTGTAAATTCAATGTAAACCATTGGCAGCTCATACGTGACACCGACCGTTTGCTCAGGCCCTTTGAGGAAGCTACATTATTAGTCAGTTGCCAGGACTATGAGATGAACGATGAGATTCCACTGCTTCATGTACTACAACACATGTTGGAAAGCATGGCTGGTCAGGGCACTGGAGACATGGCACATACATTTCACAGCCACATGAAGCCTGTGGGGGCTGAAGTGGAGGAGGAGGAGGGGGTGGGGCACAGCAAACCACAGTTTAGGTTTCACAAAATGACCATTTTATCTAGTCATCTGACAGGAGAGGAGGAGCAGGAGCAGCCACAGAAGCTAGAGGGTTGTGAGTAAGGCGAGACAGAGGACCCAGACACACCATGGCAGTTTACAGTGGAGATGGAGACAGGTAGTCCCTCCGAGTCACTTGCACAAATGGCACGATGCATGCTCACATGCATGCGTACTAGTGAGCGCAGAATTGTCTCCATTTGTCAGCGGGAAGACTTCTGGCTCTCCAACTTATTGGACCCTCGCTTCCGGCACAAAATGGGGGCATTTTTTACGCCCACTGAGAGGGAGGACAAACTGACCTACTACAGAGACATCCCACGTAGTCAGTTGGGCGATGTCTATCTGCGCCATGGCCCATACTCCCGCAGGTCTGACTCGGGGGGAAGTCTGCGATCACCTTCCACTGCCATGGCTGCTGGGGGGGTGGAAGGAGCAGCAGCAGCAGCTCCATCAGCAGCAGCCTCAGTCTTCAGTCGCTAGTGAGTAGCTTTCTACACCCGCATAGTGAGTCTACTCATGAGCAGCAGGAAGACCTGGAGCTGGACCTCAAACAGCAGGTCATGTCATACCTTGACATGACCATGCCAACACACCTTCAAGATCCACTGGATTTGCTGGGAAGCCAAACTTGACTTGTGCCCGCAACTAGCAGAGTTTGCCCTGGAAAAGCTGTACTGGCCGGACAGTAGTTGATTTAGATGGCAACTGGGCTGCTCTATATAACGAAGCAAAATGGCAAATTTACCTCACTATATAAGCTATTGCCCCTCAGATTTACACAGGGGCTGCTCTATATTATGCTGCAAAATGGCAAATTAACCTCACAATATAAGCTATTGCAGCTCTATATAAATAAAAATAAATAAATAAAAAAAGGGCCTGTAGAAGCTTATTTAGTATAACAGATAGGGTGACATGTGCTGGTTTGGGATGCCCATATGGGCTAGTGTTTTGGCAGCAGTACAAAAACCAATGCAAAATGCAATAGCTTAATAAAGCTGATGCTGATCAACGCTTATTTAGTATAACAGATGGGGTGCAACATGCAGGTTTGGGATGCCCTGCGGCCTGGTGTATTTAAAGCAGACCAAAACAAATTCAAAATGCAATAACTTAATAAAGCTGAGGCTGTAGATGCTTATTTAGTATAAACAGGTAGGGTGCAAGGTGCAGCTTTGGGGTGCCCTGCGGCCTGGTTAAATGAAAGCAGTCAAAAAGGAAGTGCAAACTGAAGTAGCTTAATGAAGCTGATGCTGATCAACGCTTATGTTGTATACCAGATAGGGTGCAAGGTGCAGCTTTGGGGTGCCCTGCGGCCTGGTTTATTAAAATCAGTCAAAAACAAGTGCAAACTGAAGTAGCCTGATCAACGCTTATGTTGTATAACAGATAGGTTTAAAATAGCATGTGCCTTGGGATGCCCGTGTGGCCTGTTATATTTCAAGCTGAACAAAAAGTAACAATAATCCAAGTATGAGACATCATTTTGACCTTCTTCACAGCGCCATACTTTGAAAAAAAAAAATTAATTTCATGCCGATCAATCCAAAGGTCAATGCCCCTAACAAAAATAGTGTTCAGGATAAGTTTTCCTTCTGGAAGGACGTAACCTTTAGTTTACATGCTTGGGGTAGGTTATCTTACAAATTGGGATACCCCAGGCAGCAGTGTCATTGAAAGAGACAGATTGTAATGCAGGCCATACGCAAGCAGAGAAACTCAGGCTGCAACAGGCCTATTTAGTTTACATGGTTGGGGTAGGTTATCTTACAAATTGGGATACCCCACTGTATATGAAACCGAATATAAATGCACACCCAAAAGTGGACACTCAGCCTCCAAGAGGCCTGCTTAGTTTAAATAAGAGAGCTGCTTAGTATGGTAGGTAGGTTATGTTATGTTACAGAATGGGATGCCCCAAGCAGACTTGAGATCAGTATATATGCACACAGCAGCAGTGTGTTAGCAGGCTCATACAGGCCAAATTTCTTTAAATAAATGTGCAGCTTACAGTAAATGCAGAGGCTAATGGTATGTTACAGAATGGGATGCCCCAAAGCTGACTTGAGATCAGTATATATGCACACAGCAGCAGTGTGTTAGCAGGCTCATACAGGCCAAATTTCTTTAAATAACTGTGCAGCTTACAGTAAATGCAGAGGCTAATGGTATGTTACAGAATGGGATGCCCCAAAGCTGACTTGAGATCAGTATATATGCACACAGCAGCAGTGTGTTAGCAGGCTCATACAGGCCAAATTTCTTTAAATAACTGTGCAGCTTACAGTAAATGCAGAGGCTAATGGTATGTTACAGAATGGGATGTCCCAAAAACCAGAGAGCACCTGGCAGGCAGCAGTAAGACTATGCACAGCAAAAGTGTCTTTATCATGCCTAATTTCAATTAGAATAGGTGCAAATGGTTAGGTTCTTAAATAGAGGCTGGTGTAGTCACAGAATGGGATGCCCTAAAAACCAGCAGTAAGTACACCTGGCAGGGACAAGTTGTGCTATGCCCAGCAAAAGTGTCTTTATCAGGCCTAATTTCAAATATGATAAGAGCAAATGCTTATATGGTCTTAAACAGAGGCTGCTGTAGTCACAGAATGGGATGCCCTGGGCAGGAATGGACCTGGCAGGGTCCAGTAGTGCTTTGGCCAGCAAAAGTGTCTTTATCAGGCCTAATTTCAAATATGATAAGAGCAAATGCTTATATGGTCTTAAACAGAGGCTGCTTTAGTCACAGAATGGGATGCCCTGGGCAGGAATGGACCTGGCAGGGTCCAGTAGTGCTTTGGCCAGCAAAAGTGTCTTTATCAGGCCTAATTTCAAATATGATAAGAGCAAATGCTTATATGGTCTTAAACAGAGGCTGCTTTAGTCACAGAATGGGATGCCCTGGGCAGGAATGGACCTGGCAGGGTCCAGTAGTGCTTTGGCCAGCAAAAGTGTCTTTATCAGGCCTAATTTCAAATATGATAAGAGCAAATGCTTATATGGTCTTAAACAGAGGCTGCTGTAGTCACAGAATGGGATGCCCTGGGCAGGAATGGACCTGGCAGGGTCCAGTAGTGCTTTGGCCAGCAAAAGTGTCTTTATCAGGCCTAATTTCAAATATGATAAGAGCAAATGCTTATATGGTCTTAAACAGAGGCTGCTTTAGTCACAGAATGGGATGCCCTGGGCAGGAATGGACCTGGCAGGGTCCAGTAGTGCTTTGGCCAGCAAAAGTGTCTTTATCAGGCCTAATTTCAAATATGATAAGAGCAAATGCTTATATGGTCTTAAACAGAGGCTGCTTTAGTCACAGAATGGGATGCCCTGGGCAGGAATGGACCTGGCAGGGTCCAGTAGTGCTTTGGCCAGCAAAAGTGTCTTTATCAGGCCTAATTTCAAATATGATAAGAGCAAATGCTTATATGGTCTTAAACAGAGGCTGCTGTAGTCACAGAATGGGATGCCCTGGGCAGGAATGGACCTGGCAGGGTCCAGTAGTGCTTTGGCCAGCAAAAGTGTCTTTATCAGGCTAATTTCAAATATGATAAGAGCAAATGCTTATATGGTCTTAAACAGAGGCTGCTGTAGTCACAGAATGGGATGCCCTGGGCAGGAATGGACCTGGCAGGGTCCAGTAGTGCTTTGGCCAGCAAAAGTGTCTTTATCAGGCTAATTTCAAATATGATAAGAGCAAATGCTTATATGGTCTTAAACAGAGGCTGCTGTAGTCACAGAATGGGATGCCCCAACAGGAATCGACCTGGCAGGGTCCAGTAGTGCTTTGGCCAGCAAAAGTGTCTTTATCAGGCCTAATTTCAAATATGATAAGAGCAAATGCTTATATGGTCTTAAACAGAGGCTGCTTTAGTCACAGAATGGGATGCCCTGGGCAGGAATGGACCTGGCAGGGTCCAGTAGTGCTTTGGCCAGCAAAAGTGTCTTTATCAGGCCTAATTTCAAATATGATAAGAGCAAATGCTTATATGGTCTTAAACAGAGGCTGCTGTAGTCACAGAATGGGATGCCCTGGGCAGGAATGGACCTGGCAGGGTCCAGTAGTGCTTTGGCCAGCAAAAGTGTCTTTATCAGGCTAATTTCAAATATGATAAGAGCAAATGCTTATATGGTCTTAAACAGAGGCTGCTGTAGTCACAGAATGGGATGCCCTGGGCAGGAATGGACCTGGCAGGGTCCAGTAGTGCTTTGGCCAGCAAAAGTGTCTTTATCAGGCCTAATTTCAAATATGATAAGAGCAAATGCTTATATGGTCTTAAACAGAGGCTGCTTTAGTCACAGAATGGGATGCCCTGGGCAGGAATGGACCTGGCAGGGTCCAGTAGTGCTTTGGCCAGCAAAAGTGTCTTTATCAGGCCTAATTTCAAATATGATAAGAGCAAATGCTTATATGGTCTTAAACAGAGGCTGCTGTAGTCACAGAATGGGATGCCCCAACAGGAATGGACCTGGCAGGGTCCAGTAGTGCTTTGGCCAGCAAAAGTGTCTTTATCAGGCTAATTTCAAATATGATAAGAGCAAATGCTTATATGGTCTTAAACAGAGGCTGCTGTAGTCACAGAATGGGATGCCCTGGGCAGGAATGGACCTGGCAGGGTCCAGTAGTGCTTTGGCCAGCAAAAGTGTCTTTATCAGGCTAATTTCAAATATGATAAGAGCAAATGCTTATATGGTCTTAAACAGAGGCTGCTGTAGTCACAGAATGGGATGCCCTGGGCAGGAATGGACCTGGCAGGGTCCAGTAGTGCTTTGGCCAGCAAAAGTGTCTTTATCAGGCCTAATTTCAAATATGATAAGAGCAAATGCTTATATGGTCTTAAACAGAGGCTGCTTTAGTCACAGAATGGGATGCCCTGGGCAGGAATGGACCTGGCAGGGTCCAGTAGTGCTTTGGCCAGCAAAAGTGTCTTTATCAGGCCTAATTTCAAATATGATAAGAGCAAATGCTTATATGGTCTTAAACAGAGGCTGCTGTAGTCACAGAATGGGATGCCCTGGGCAGGAATGGACCTGGCAGGGTCCAGTAGTGCTTTGGCCAGCAAAAGTGTCTTTATCAGGCTAATTTCAAATATGATAAGAGCAAATGCTTATATGGTCTTAAACAGAGGCTGCTGTAGTCCCAGAATGGGATGCCCTGGGCAGGAATGGACCTGGCAGGGTCCAGTAGTGCTTTGGCCAGCAAAAGTGTCTTTATCAGGCCTAATTTCAAATATGATAAGAGCAAATGCTTATATGGTCTTAAACAGAGGCTGCTTTAGTCACAGAATGGGATGCCTCACAGCAGACTTAAGATCAGTTCAGTATATATGCACAGTTAGTTACTATAAGCAGCCTGAAAACGCTAACAAAGGCTGGATGAAAAAAAAAAAATCTCCCTGTCAGCCAGCTCCGTTTTTCCTACCTTTCCCTGGCTTTCTGTCTGTCTCCTGTCTGTCTCCTGTCTGTCTCCTGCCTGTCTCCTGCCTGTCTCCAGCCTGTCCCTGTCTGTCCCTGTCTCCAGCCTGTCTAACTGCCTCAGCTACACAGCGTTCTGTCTGTCACGAATGCAATAGAGAAATGAGGAAAAGCAAGATGGCCGCCGTTAAATACCGCTGTGTGACGTCACCGGGCTTGCTGGCTGCTGATAGGCTGCATGTGACTGCCCCAGCTTGCACTGGCGCGGGATACATGTCCAGACATGTCCCGTCCGCCATCTTAGAATGCCTGTAAATGTAAATGAATGGATGTTAAAGGAAAACTTCGAGTGATCGAATCGCGGGGAAATTCGGATTCGATCCGAATCGAATTTTTCCTGAAATTCGGATCGAATCCGGGTTCGTCCGGATCGATTCGCTCATCCCTATTTCCCAGCTTAGCTATGACCCAGGAATTGAAGCAAAGAAAGCACAAGATATTAACATATTATCTGAGATTTTGAGATAGTTTGAAATGGCTAATTTTACACTGTCCTCAAAGGGTATAAAGTGGGAGGAAGTTAGTGTGTGCCCGGGCACGAACAAAAATACAGGTAGACCTAAATTATTAGAATTATTTCAGATTAGGAGAAAGCACTCACTACTACCAGCTTATAGATTAGACTACAGTCAACTATACTTTTTTAATTCTGCTGGGTGGGAAAAAATGGCGCATGGAGGGTTTTCTATGTTTTGATTTTATTTGGAGCATATTTGGGCATTGTATGCTTGCATACAAATAGGAATTTTCCCTCTGCATTTAACCTTTCCATGCCATGTGTGTATATGTGCCCAGATCGGTGGGCTGCCCTGATTATGGCACCTGGGGAGCAGTTGGGGGGTTAGGTGCCTTGCTCAAGAGCACTTCAGTCATGTTCTATGCAGGACTTGAACCTGCAACCACAACAAACATGTACAGGCTGCACTTAAAGTTAAAGTGTCACCGGGAAAAGTGTCCATTCTCCCACATCATAGAAACATAGAAACATAGAAGGTTGACGGCAGAAGGAGACCATACGGTCCATCTAGTCTGCCCTTATGTGTATACTGTATGTTCTCTTTATCTTAGGATAGATGTGTGCTTATCCCAGGCATGTTTACATTCAGTGACTGGTGATTTTTCAACTACCTCTGCTGGAAATTTGTTCCAAGCATCTACTACTCTTTCTGTAAAATAACATTTTCTAACATTGCTCCTGATCTTCCCCCCGACTAGCTTCAGGTTGTGCCCCCTTTAAGGTCTCAATCATGTCCCCCCCTCTCCCTTCTTTCCTCCAGACTGTACAAATTAAGTTCTTTAAGTCTCTCCTGATAATGATATAAGTTTAAGTCCTTCCACCATTTTCGTTGCCCGCCTTTGGACACATTCTATTTGAATAATGTCTTTTTGCAGGTAAGGTCTCCAGAACTGCACACAGTATTCTAGCTGTGGCCTTACCAGGGCTCTATACAGTGGCATCACAACCTCCCTCTTCCTACTGGTGATGCCTCGAGCTATGCAGCCGAGCATCCTGCTTGCTTTTCCCACTGCCTGGCTACACTGTCCACTCATCTTGCAGCTATCAGTAATCAGTACCCCTAAATCTCTCTCCTCCGAGGTCCTGGCTAACACATCACCCATTGGAGGTTTAACTAGTTGTGACTGGGCCCTGGTAAGAACATTAAACAGGGCCTCATCATGGATAATACCTTTTCCTGTCATTTTAACTTGGTTGGATACCACTAGACAACTAAATACTGAAAAGCAGACAACAATAGTGCTTCTTTCATCTGTAATGCTGCCATGGGAGCTCAAATACGATAAATAAGGCAGAGAAGATGCAGTGGTGGGCCCCCTAAGCGGATGGGCCCCGGAGTGGTCGCAAACCTGCACCCCCTATAATTACTCCCCTGTCACCCTCTATTAAAGAATTTAAGACAAAGGATCTGCATGCTATTTATTACCCCCAAACAATCTTAGGCCCTTATTTATCAAGGGCTAGCGCCAGGTAGTGTCTGACGAGCGCCAGGTACCGCCAGCTAACGGCGGCTACCGACTCAAGTACGCCCGGCGGCGGTCACAATGACGCATTTATCACGCTAAATGAGGCTAGCGCCGGCGAGAGCGTCAGCTAGCGCGAGATTCATCATGTAGCCGACTGCAACGAACAGCGCCGCTACTAATCCCATCACAGCGACAGGTATGATTTGTCGCTCCCTGGCGCTCTCCAATGCATTTAAATGGAGCAATCTTTAAATATTCATAATTAATTGAGTTTATGTTTTTTTTTTTTAACTGTCAAAAATTCTGTGACCACTACGGCAATGTTAGATATTTTTTTTAAGGTTAAAAAAAAAAAAAAAAAATATGTACATAATTGATATTACAGGTCTGAGATTAATGTATTCATATTACAAAATGTTTAGAAAAACTTATATAATTTTTACATTTAAAAAAAATGGTTGTTTGGGGGTTAAAAACTACTTTACACACATCGCCGCCAGCGCTCTGGGGTTTAAACAAGGAATTCACAGCGCGAGAAATTTTTGAGCGTGATTTGTCAATGAATCTGCAGCAAGCAGCAAGCCGTTTGCTCTGGCCATTCACTGTCAGGCGCACCCATACAACGCAGAACCTGTGAAACATCGACCCCTAACCCCGTATTCAACATTACCGCACACCGACTGAGTCGCTGTCAACAAGCAAACCCCGGCCAAGCACAGCGAATACTAGCTGGCGCTGTGAAAATCACGCTACTGGCGCTCATCTGTCGCTACCTGGCGCTATTAATGAATCGGCCTCCCCGTTGACAAACTGCATTATCCAGCATCAGCTACAGTGGTGTAACACAGTCCACTAAAAGTAGAAATATTTTATCATTGTGTTTGGTGGATGTTTTTACCTATTTGCATACATAGCTCTAGCTGTAAAGATTGGGAATAGATAAATAATGATCTACAAAACCATAATGTTACAACATTCATTGACATTAATGTTTAATAGTATTAGTTAGTAGTTGATAGTTTTAACTGCTTGTGTTCATGACAGCAGTATAAAGGAATTTTTTATTCTCTTGTTGTCTGGTGTTGAAAGGTGTGTAGCCTCACTTTACTAGTTCTCAATCTTCATATATATACTTACATTAACCTTGTGCTGCTGCCCCCATGACGCCAGCTGATGAAAGAGCAGCGGACAGGGAGAAGGCGGGGTAACTAAACCCCGCCCACTGTCCCCGCTCTGGCCGCTGCCTGCACCGCTGGTGCATGGATCGATTGTGCACACGCCGACCCACAAAATACCAGTGGTGCTAGCAGCGACCGGAGCGGGGACAGTGGGCGGGGTTCATTTGTCACACTGCCTATATGGGGAATGGGAGGGGGGAATGCCACACTGCCTATGGGAATGGGATGAGAAAATGTCACACTACTTATGGGATGGGGGGAATGCCACAGTGCCTGTAATGGGGTATTTTAGCACAACATTTGGTTTAGAATATTTTTTCTTTTTTTCCTCCTTCAAATCCTAGGTGTGTCTTATGGGCAGATGCGAAAAAATATTTTGCTGCAATGATAATTAGTGTTTCAATGTAAAAATAAACATTCACCAGTGTAAAAAGAAAATTCTAAATTATAATTTTATAGATTATTCTGGCTGATATTGCTTGATAAATCAAGGCCTTAAATGTATATTCCGGGTGAAAAAAAAACAGATTCTGAATGCAAAAACCAAAGCCTTATTGCCATCAAACATCTCGAATTAAGTCAAGATCTGAATGTTTTGCTTACAACTAACTAAATATAATGACTAAAAATGCTCAGCACTCTACATAATGTCACTGGTGATAAAAGTTTACAGTCGCATCTCTCATTAAAGCATTGTAAAACATACAAAAATATAAGGTAATGCATTTTGGTCCATGGT
Organism: Gastrophryne carolinensis; assembly: GCA_027917425.1. Lineage (NCBI taxonomy): Eukaryota > Metazoa > Chordata > Amphibia > Anura > Microhylidae > Gastrophryne > Gastrophryne carolinensis. The sequence continues at coordinate 93,414,201 of CM051235.1, forward strand.
ACTGCTAAGGGGAATGATTTCAGCCTTTTTAATTATCTGAAATTATTATCTTATAAAATGCTTTCCCTGGCTGTAGAGCAATGCGCACACCAGTATAATAGGCTTGTGATATAAGATAATCAACACACATAATTAGTATCCATGATGAATATTAGTTTGATGACAATGAGTTCTTTTTACTAGAATATGGTATTACAATCTCAGTTAATCATAATTCGAGTTGAAGAGTAGGTTAATCAATTCACTGTTGGGAGTTTTGTTCAATGTGGACATTGATAAACTGCAAAATTATTTCCCATTAATTCTCACTAATAACAGGCTAGAAAGGAAGATGCTCAGGACACATCAATAATTTAAAAAAATGCTGAAATGATGTATGTGGATTTACGCAAAGCTATTGATTTTGAATTGGTTATTAATCCACTGCTAAAGGCCACCTGACATATATTGAACAATGGCATGGTAAGTTAGAATCCCAGTAAATACAAACTGTTAGTTGTAATGTTCCATAATTTTACAAATAAATCTTTTGATAGAAAAATGTAATCTATAAATTATAGAGCAGGTTTAGGCAAGTGAAATCATTCACACTTTTCTTACAAAGGTTTCTTCTTACTAAACTAAACCCAGCTATTTAAACGTGATCCCTTGAATTATTGGACACATTTGCTTAAAGGACTAGGCAATAATTTCAGGAGTATAAAGTGAATTGATATTTTGTATATGCTTTGCCAGGCATACTTTATATATACACATGAAGGTATAAGCCACATTGTGTATGTACCCAGCCATCTTGGAGACACACAGAGAGCCTGTTACCAAATCCATTGCAGCAGTGTGAATGTACTGTTCATTCATCCTCCAAGGCCAACTGTCACTTAGTTCCCCCCCCCCCCCCCAGAAGCAGGGGAGGACTGTGGTGATCAAGTGAGATGTTTTATCATTTTACTGCCACCATTGGAAACAGGGGAAGGGTAGGGTGGCTTTAATACTTTACGAGAGTGTTTATCCCCTTTTCTTAACAAGCCATTTTTTTACAATCATGAAAGTGTAGACGGCCAGCTCAATCCCACTGCAGCTTCCACAGATGCACTGAGGCTCAGGACTCACCAGCAAGGTCCATATACATGAAAAATTTCCATTGTCCAGCACTCAAGTGTTCCTTAAAATGTCTCCGTTTATTGGTCAAGTTAAAAGTTACATGGTTTTCATTCCAAGAATAGTTCACATATAAGTGATATATATATGTGAACTATTCTTGGAATGGAAACCATGTACCTTTTAACTTGACCAATAAACTGAGAAATTTTAAGGAACACTTGAGTGCTGGACAATGGAAATTTTTCATTTTTTTACAATGTCTAAATAATTTCTGAGGCAATCTACCAGAGTAGTTGATATTATTTTACATAGGACACGTTACACTTTTTCTTTTCTATTGTGACAGATATAATATTAAAACCTATTACAGGAAAAACTGTAGGCAGTGTGTAAATGGGAAGCATTGATATATCAGTTTACAGTTAACAGAATCTCTCCACACTTGGTGGTAGGTTAGTGATTTTAAAGTAACAGTGTACACTTTTGTTTACCTTTAATTATTCTGCTTATTCTGCTTTTCTGGCTTCTGCTTTGCTGGCAGCTGTACGTTGCTGAGGGAGTGAGATGACAGGTATGGTTAATGGGATTTGCAGGGGGTTGATTGAGGAGGGGGACTCCAGCATTTTGGATTTCCCCTACAGAGGAGCAACACCCACTTTTTGGAAAATAGGTGTTGTTCCAGTTTAAAGGGCCACATCATCACGTCACTTAAATTGCAACATAGAACAGTGACATCCACAACGTATTTACAATAAAAGCCTGTCCACAAATTTACCAAAGGAGAAATACAGAGCCGGAAACAACAGTGACTAAAATGTAACTACTAATATATTATAGACATAATGAAAACATAAGTATATGCATAAACTGACAATAATGTTTTGATCTAAAGTAACAACAAATCTCACACAGGTATTACCAAAAGTAGCAGATGACTATACAACAACAGCCTTTTTTAAACAATCTACTGGCTACTGTCTGGGTTAAAAGTTTCAGGGCAGCTTTTGCAAAGATATCTTTTATAAAAAACTTAAGGTAGATTAAAACTCACGGTGGCCAGCCCTGGAAGCTGAAAGACTCCAATTTCCAATGGTGAGCAGGTCATTCCCTCTCCTGAGGCAGCCCCTATGCAAAACACAAGGTTATGCACTAACCTGTACTGGGCATCAGTTGGTTTTATCCTTTCTCGTTCTTGCTTTCCTTCTGTCCTTTTCTTCGCTCCTTTTTTCTTCTCTTTTTCTTTATTATTTTCTTTGTCATTTCTTATTTTGTTTATGTCTTTCTCATTATTTTCTATATTTTTTTTTGTATTTGTTTTTGTTCCTTTTTTTTCTTCTTTGTCATTCCATCACAACTTTTCTAGTCATTCCCTTTTTCTTTTCTTTCTGCCATTCCTTTTATTTTTTATGTCATTCCTTCTATTCTCTCATTCTTCCTTTGTCATTTGTTCTATTCTTCCTTTATTTCTGGCTTTCTGATATCCCTTCTTTTCTTACTTGCTTTTTCTATCTTCATTTCTGACTTTATTTTTGTTACTCTTTTCTTTCATTATTTTAATTTATTAAGTGTATTGCTTCTTTATTCACTCTTTCTTTTCTTGTCAGGCATATCATCTATGTCAGGATGAGTTACTGAAAACTTGAGAGTCTTAAAATACATGTTTTTGCATTTAGATCTGTAAATTTACCTTAAAGGTAAAGTGCATGAGATCTCAGAGCAGATAGGGGCACCTGGGTGGCAGGTAAACAGGAGGTCTTCTTCCTGTTGCCACTATCTGCCCTGAGATCTTTGGGTTAAGACTATGAAAGTGGACTTTTACTTTTAGGGGGAACTGCAAAAAGGGGCAAAATTGACCACACCTGCAGCTTTTCCACTATGTGTGTCTTGACACAACGCAAAGGGGGCCGCTGAAGACTCTGCCAACCAAGGGCCCACATAAACCTGTAGCCAACCCTGACCCTAGATCCTGTCCTATAGACCCACTAGTGCCATGCTATCTCTGGACTGTTTACAGCTGCAACTGTAGCTGTCATGAGTGGGTCCCTCAGAGTAGGGTCAGTTATAAAATGGTCTGAGCGGCTGCCACCCCTCCTTTGTTTCTTTTTAACTTTAAGAGACTGTACAGTCTAGTAAAAATAACATTCATACTAACCTATTCTCCAGGCCCCTCCCCCATTGCTTTTAAGGTTGTGGGTAAACCAGCGGCCCAGTGATTTATTGTGGGGTAACCATTTGTCATGGAGGTGCCAGTGAATGAAGTTTGGGCCTGGGAACCAGAGAAACGAGATATCGAGATGTGGTGAGTGCCTGGCTTCTGGAGTCAGAACGATCATCTTTGAGGGAAGAAAATATGAACATAAATATTGTTTTTTTTTTATTAGGCTGGACAGTAAGGATACAGATGAAAAGGGGTATACATCATTTTTATTATTATAATTACCCACACGTGGCCTTTAAGGTGAGAGCTTCAACTTATCTAATGAAAATGTCTTCTCTGCTCTCTACTTTAAAGATAGTCAAGAGCATAAGGTCACCTTTGTCCTAATAATGCACATGACATTTTTTAAAAATATGGATGGTAGGCAATAGCCTTTCATTTTTACAATACTGCCTAGGATCATATAAGAAGCAGAGCTATTGACCTAAACGAGATGAATGAATAAAGAAACTTTTTGTAATAACACATTTATATGAGAAAATCAAACAGGCTTTTTCTACAGGAGCCATCTGCTTGGCAGATCAACCCTGTGTTTCTTTGTCACACATACATACCCAGGAACAGTTGCATAATTGAAATGTTCTTTTCTTAATTACTGAAATAATGACTTGGTTAATTGTCACCCCCTTGAAACGATAACATTTTGTGATGGCCAGGGATTGACATGTGCTCATAATTCACTTGCCAAACTGAATGGGAAAATAAAATAGCAGCCAATTGTAAGGAACCTTGAGGGCTAATAATACAAACAAGAAAATGATCTCTATGTGGATAGTTATGACCTAGAGGAAATCAGAAATCTGATTAATAGATATCTCATCAAAACATAATTTTTTTTTTTAAATAAAAATCTCAAAGGAGAGCAAACAATTATAAGGTTATGAAGACACGCATTTTTAATACATGATTGTAAGTTTTAAAGGCAAATGTAAAAAACAGAATGACTTTAGGTCCAGGTGGGGGTGACCTGGCTTACTGGTTACATGAAAATCTTTTTAGAAGAAATATCATTTCCCAGCCAAAAAGAAATCCATAATTTATCAAAATGTATCCTAAAAGTATTGTTGGTTCAATGTAATCTAGTCAATCTAATACATTTCATGAACTTAAAGGATAGCTATGATTTGCCAGCTTGTCTGGTGACGGGGTTAATGTTCATCAAAGACCCTTACCTGCCTCTTAGCTGATAAATAAGTTATTTTCTCTTTCTGTATAGTAAACTTGTTACATTGACATCCATTGGTGGTTATAAAAAATTGTTACAATGTATCAAACTAACAGCCAGCTGTGTTTGCTTTGCAGTAGGAGAATGTAACAGATTTCAGATCAACTGAGAGGCAGATATATGAAAATATATTCTGCCTGATGCCAGAAAACCTGGCAAATAATAGTTTCCCTTTAATATACCCCACTGTACTTGCAAAACATAAGCAGCCATGTTTTGCGTTGTCTGGATGAGTCTACCTCAAGTGGGGACCGGCTTCCAAGCACTTTAAAAAAACATCCTTCCCTCACAAAATAGAATGCTGATCTCCTGATAAATAGGGCCCTGGTTAGCAGCTCACATGAATGCGTGCAATGCCATGCATGAAACTGAGCTCGAGCCCGCCTCTAGATGGAACTGAAACCTCTAAGGAACAATGGAGACAGTGTAGAAGAGAGCACTGAAAGCATGGCTTCAGCATGGAGCTCAGAAGCTAGAGCAAGCATTTAATTCGTGAGGGTTCTTTTTTCTTCCCTGACGATGGCCTCTGCTGCATAAAGTCTCTACCACATCTGAATGATGTGATGAGGTATCATTAGAGAAGGTAAATAAAGTTAATGGAATTTTAATGGAATTTATTGAAATCGCTGACCCACCAATGCCTTTAGTAGGATTTAGTAGGATTTTCTGGGGGGGAAATGGGTATTCGGCTGAGCGTCAGGAGGGACATTCTTATATGGATGCCAGATGACGAAGGTTAGCCAGACCATGCGACCCCCAAGGGTCACATTTTGCTGGGGAAAATCACATGCAAGTAAGCAAATTTGAGCTGGTGGTAGGGTATGTCACCAATCCCATTTACAGTTTATCAATACATGATGACTTTTTTTTTGGGGGGGGGGGAGTAAGTAAACTTTTTTTCATTGATTAGTGCTGAAGGATGGGATCAGTCATTTGTGGTGATGGTGGTGGCAATGGGTTCATGCTAATTAATATGTTAAAGCAAGTTTAATTCTGGGTGAAAATTTGGGTGTGAATTACAACCCATATCTCAGTAAACCCTTCAGAAAGTGCAATAAAATATATTTTGAAAATAAATATATTTTAATAAATATATTTTTGAAAAATAAAATCACCTATGCTGGTAAGTTTTTACAGGTGTGGTACTTTTTTCCAATGATCATTTTTTGTAAGTTTGGTAACAACAGCGCCCTATAGGATATGCTTTGATGCTTTAGGATATGCTTAGAATATATTTATGTTTTTACATTTTCTGCATAGCCCATATGAGGCTCGATTCAGAGAGACAAAAAAAAAAACCTCAGTTTTCGTGCCGATCTGTTTTTTTTTTTAAATGTTTCCACTCTCGTATGAGTGTGTGAGCGATTCTATGCATGCATTGCAATCCTGTAAAGTTTCCGTCCGTTCGTACGGCAGATTACGAATACGAGGATGGCATTTTCCAGCGTGACTTTTCCGTTTCATTTTCACATGTTACTACGTAGGCTTTCATTTTTGCCCTTTTCCCATCGTATCCTCCCACGAATCCTTTACGTTTCCCGTTAGATTCTGTTTCCCTTTTTCAATAAATATTCGTCCAGACAGAAATCCTTACGATCTTGCGCCTGCGTACTACAAACTTAACTCATTAAAGTGCTTGCCTACATATTTGCCACCCTCACTTCTACTACAATGTTTAGCTAAATCACTTAGCACTATCCTCCATCTTCCCTTTTGGACCCTTAAAGCTCACCCAAACCACTTAGCACTATCCTCCATCTTCCCTTTTGGACCCTTAAAGCTCACCCAAACCACTTAGCACTATCCACCATCTTCCCTTTTGAACCCTTAAAGCTCACCCAAACCACTTAGCATTATCCTCCATCTTCCCTTTTGGACCCTTAAAGCTCACCCAAACCACTTAGCACTATCCTCCATCTTCCCTTTTGGACCCTTAAAGCTCACCCAAGCCACTTAGCACTAATCCTCCATCTTCCCTTTTGGACCCTTAAAGCTCACCCAAACCACTTCACGGTTAGGTTCTTCTTCCATTTTAGCCCCTAAAACTTACCCAAATCACTTCTCGGTCATGTGAATACTCATCTTTCAATATTTCTGTGCCCATTAGTTTTGTGTTAATGTATTTTGTAAATGAAATGACACTGTAACATTTTTTTTTTTGATTCCATCATAAAATATAACATTTTTAAAAATTTTCAAAATTTCAAATTTTTACAACTATAAAAAACAAAATACATAGCAATGTCAGGCCACATAACATTATTCTTCATCTGTGGTCTCCAACGAGTTGCACAGCTCCTGCATCTCGCCCACCAACTGAAAGACCCTGACACTCAGTTGTGCCACTCTGGCACGTGTGGTCCCTGTTAAAAAACGTAAATTAAAATATGGGTTTAACCTTGTTGGGGTCATACTGTAGTGCCCCCCCCCCCCCCCTGTATGGTCCAAACACCTAAATCTGGACTTCAAAAGCCAGAGGGCCCTCGCCACCACGGCCCGAGTTTTGCATAGTGCCCGATTAGAGAACCCCTGGCCCGCATTCTGCAGGCAAAGAACGGGCAACAGGAGCAAGGGCAGGAGTGGATATCCAGAATCCCCTGAAAGAATTTAAAAATACTAACATAAAATACACATTCTAAGCTACAATATTGTTTAACATGTCATCAAGGGCTAAAAACAGCCATAGGTTAAGACATGAGTCATCAACTATATTCAATGCCATACAGTGAAAATGGATTGATGGAATGTGAGCAAACTTACCCAGGAGCCATCCACCAGATAATTCTCCTGACTCAAACTGACAAAATAAGCCGGAGCTCTGCAACATATAAGCATCATGGGATGACCCTGGATGCCCTGCAAAACACTGAGGAATCGCATAGCTGGACCAAACACTGCTTGTATGTTGTGTGAGTGGCACATCTTGCGGTTCCTGCAACCAAATATAAAATAATTACACAAAGCAAAGGTAGCCGACTAAAACAATAACTCCTACAACAAATTAAGATTCAAGTTCAACAATCCAAATATAATTCACAAAGGACATAAGTCTAAAAAAATATAGCAATTATATGGATGTGTGGGAAAATAAATGTTTACATGCTAAGGACTAATTAAGGTCAGCATCAAAATGCATCTATAAGGCATACATGAAATGTATTGATTCAGGTATGCATTGCTATACAATTTATGGCCTCGGCCATGCTGATACTTGCAATGTCTTGGTGCTAAAGGCGCGCAGACTCCTCCACATAGCCGCAAAACATGTTCAACAATAGCAATCCGAGCCCTCAAAGGTCCTGTAAGTGGATCGGAAATGAAACGGATTTATAGGGTGGTGGTCTGTCGGAAATCAGCTCTCTGAATCAGATGTAAGCCCATCCCAACAACGTAAGTTATCTGAACGAACGGAAAATATCAGGTTTTGTTTGGAAAATGATCCGAACTAACGAAAATGATCCGATTTGCTTCCGTTCATCGAAAGCGCATATACACATTTTCCCGAACGTTCGTACGAATGAAAAATGAACTAAAAAAAGCAAAAAAAAGACACCCGCCCAAACTTTCACAGACAGCTACGGAAGTCCGGACGAATGTGTCTTTGAATCGAGGCTATGGTCCTGTGGTTTCAAATGTTCAAAAAATAATACTCACCTCATTGGAAAAATTATGTTCCTCGCCATTGCATGCGCAAGTGATTGTGCTTGTGCACTTCATTGTCAAATAATTATCATTGACTCCCACAATGTCTACCCATTGAAAGCCTTGTCAACCAATAATGAAATGCCTTTGCACTGAGGTTATAAAGAATGTTAAACTGAACACACAACATGGTGCAGAAATTTTATTGCAAATTATTGTGTTGTCTTCAAACCTAGCCTCTCAAAAATAATCAGAAGCTTTCAAAATCTAATTAGGTTACTCTCATAAACTATTTAGAAATAAGTTTGTTAAATGTTTAGCCTTATACTTTGGACAGTTCAGTGTGCTTTATTTTTACCATATCCCTTAGCCATAGGTTAAAGACACTGGGCAGCAAATGTTTTGTAGGGCAATTACGTTGCAACTCATGATTATTACAAAAAAAATACTCCTGGGGCCCATAGACATTTTCTAGACCACATGAAATGCCTCACCCAAGCAGTATTAACAAAATATTATTGAGATATGCTACACTCAAAGTGTGTGTGTGTCCTGTATTTAAAGTGGACCGTCACCCATGGGTGATCGGCCCGGGAATCTATAAGATTCCCGGGCCGATCACCCCCCTCACCGCGGGACATCCGAGATCGGGATGTCCCGCGGTGAGGGACCCCCCCCAAAACCCCAAAAGAACTCACCTGATCGGCGGCGGCAGCGGGCGCCGCCGCCTCCCGCGCGCTCCTCTAGCCGTGCGCGCGCCCGCGCCGGCCGTTTGTGAATGGCCGGCGCGGGCGCGCGCACTGTCAGAGGGGCGCGCGGGAGGCGGCGGCGGACGCGCTGCCTTGTCCGCCGCTTGTCCGTGGGAGCGTGGTGAGGTGAGTTTGGGGGTTTCTGGGGGGTTTTACACAGCGGGCCCCCTGAAGTGGACCAAAACCCAGGATAGTCAAAATCCTGGGTGTTGGTCCACTTTAAAGTGAACCAATACCCAGGATAGTCAAAAGTTTTGACTATCCTGGGTTTAATTCCTTTCCCCGGGGGAACCCTGATCGAGGGTGCCCCGCTGTGTGAACCCTCCCAGATCCCCACAGCAATTCACCTCTTCCCGGTCCCACGGCCATCTAAGAGCAGCGGCTCTGACAGCAGCATCCTCCTCCTCCCTCTAACAGGGAGCGTGCCCGCGCCGGTCATTCAGAAATGCCTGGCGCGGAAACGCGCACTGCTAGAGGGAAGCGGAGGGTGCGGCTGTCAGAGCCACTGCTCTTAGACGCTCCGTGGAACCGGGATAAGTGAGTTGGCTGCGGCGATCTGGGGGGGTTTCACACAGCAGGGTAAGGACCAAAACCCAGGATTTTGACTATCCACTTTAAAATAAAAATATACTTGGTTCTTGGAGTTAACAAATGGAGACTAGCCACACACATGTTCTCTCTTTAAGCAGGAAATCATGCAATCCTGGAAGAGCCATAGTTCTAGCATTATGGTGAAAGAGAAGCTTACCACTATACCTATGGACACCCTTGACAGATTTGTTGAGACCTGGAGGCCTTGGCTTAACTGCCTAAACCTTAATACCTCTAAAGCCTCACTTCCTGTGGGTTTTGGTGGGGCATGTGGACGATGTACCACTCAACTTCTAGTCCTTTTATTACTTTCACTATGTTCTTGATTTCCCTCTCATTTCTCTTCTCAATTCTGTATTTTTTATTGCCTCTCCCAATTTATTCTCCTCTCTTTTAGCAGCTTTATTTTTATTTTCTCTATGATACACAAAAATGTTGGTGACTGTTTTGGTATCTCTTCTAAACTAGCAATGCAAACCCTGTTAGTTTGTTTGGTGTGACCCACTCTCTCCCTGAATTATAACGTTGCCTTCCACCAGTTTGAGATTAATTAGAGTGTAAAATCATTTTGATCTGTCAACAGTAAACAGCATTGTCTTCTATCTGTAATGAGCATCATAACAGTAACATGGCTCTCTCAATATGTAATTGAGATTCTGGGCTCTGTTTAACATGGTTTGAATTTATATTTTATTGTTAACAATAATTCTGTATCGTGGTAAAACCAATAATATATTTGTAAATTTCATGGTTCTTATTTATTTATTTATAGTTATTCCAATTGATAAACTATGTTAAGCTATAAATAGGTGAAAGCTCATTTAGGTGACAACTAAAAAATGAATATAACGCTGATTTTTCCATCTTTTCTAGCAGGAGTGACATTTAAAGCAGCAACAGTGAGTATTAGCTCACTGTAATGTACAGTACTTTCATCCTAACTTGTCTTCGAAATACAAGGATCCTGCATAAATAGCAAATTATCAGAGCTAGGATGTCCTATCTATGGTATCACCATTCCCTGGTGTATATAGTTCCTCAAACATGTCAATTTGCCATAACTTATCCAATTGGCCAGAAGGCCCTGAATCAAAACACCATTACCTTTAGGTATTTGGGTTGTGTGTTTTTTCCATAGAAAAATATACTTGAGCAGCCGTGGGTGTCCTCTGAGAAGTTTTCATCAAACCCTATGTCAAGGATAATGAGCTTCAGATTCTTCAACACCCCTAGAAGTTTCACACTTATGCCTGTTCCATTGAAAGCCATGAAACCTTATAAACCTATTGCTGTATTATAGCTACTTCTCTCCTGCCTAATGTCACTGCCTATCCTCTTTAATGCTGTCTAGCTTGTAACCTTTTAAGTGCCAGCCTACCTAGAGATTTTGTCACCCTCTGTTGCCAGACCATTTTTCACTATTTTGCGCTATACATGTTCAACTGTCAGCCTTGGCTTTAACATAAAAAGTTTTGTTTGTCCTTTTTTTGTATTCTTTGTATGTAGTTTTGGGTGAAATATGTGCAGAACAAATAAAAGTATACGTTTTTTAATAAAATCGTGTTGCATGTTTCTCGCAGGAACAACAGTACCACATATATATTGAAAGACACCCTTTCCTGCCCAGGAGACTCCCCCAAACTGAAATGTTGCATAAGGTGATTTTCTGATAAAATATAATTGCTATGCACAGTTCTTCAAGAAAACCAACCTTCTACATTTGAAATACCCCCCACCCCACAAACTATATATCTGAAAGTACACACCTCAAGCTTATTAGGAGTACCAGGCTTGTTGACCTGGGTGCCGTTTTCTGTAAGTAATTCCTCAAGGGAGGAGTTGCCAAACACCCCAAAGTAAAGCATACACAGAAGGGAAATTTGTGTAACCATAACCCCAGGACATCCACTTATGTTAGAGGAAAGGTTATTCCTCCATCCACATAGGTGGGGATTCTTCTCTGTAAGAGCCGTGGGACTATGGAACTCACTGCCAGAGGAGGTGGTTACAGTAAAAGAAGGAAGGATACAAGAAGGATACAGTAAAAATGTTCAAAAGTGGCCTGGATGCCTTCCTGGCATGTAATAACATTTCCAGCTATGGCTACTAAACCCTTGGAAGGAGATAAACAGGCTAAACTGGGTGGACTAAAGTATTTATTCAGCCTTACATACTATGTTACTATGTTACTTGAAAATTTCAGATCTGCAGACAAAGTGTGTACCTTGCGCTTATTCAATCAAAGCAACCCTTTACATTTGAAATACCCCCCAAACTAAAAGTAACCTAAGTTTACACACATTAAGCTTTCTAAGTGTACCCAGCTTGTTGTGGTAGGCTCGTCTTTCTGTAAGTAATCCCTCAAAGAATTTTTGGGTTGAACAGGGTTTCCCTAAAAAATGTTTAAAAATGCAGAATAAAAACACATTTTCCAAAAATATCAATATACAAAAGAGAATAAACAAGCTAAATCTGAAAGAGCAAGGTCCTCAGAACAGAACAATACCCAACATGCATATCTATTTTTAACCGTGTTAACTGCCAGTCTACTTGAGATTTTTCACCATTTTGTTTAACTGATTTTTGCAGGAATTTCCAGGATAATTATTTTTTTGGCAAAGTTTAGGCTTTAATATGAAATGTCATAATGTTAAAATAGGAAAATATTTGTTTTTAGATTGTTTCATTTCTCCTGATGTCAATAATACCATTTATATATACAACTTATAGGGGTTTGCGTATTTGCGTAGAATTGATATTTGAATCACCTGGCCTTTCCGAATTATGATGTGAGCAAGCCCTCACTCTAATAGGTTAATTTAGGTCTGAGACTTAGGTCATTCTTATCTGAGCTTACACGTCTCCTTGGGTTCCTATACTTTTGCAAGGTTCCCTTTTCCTCTGGGCACTCAGCCAATCAGAGGCACTTGATCGATTCATATTACCTTAGCTGCACTGACATCATTGCAGAAAGGAAATTTGAATGGCGTGAGCGCTGCCGGCCACATCTTCACCCCCCCCTTAGCTGTGGGCATGTGCAGGTGTGGACCTAGCTAGAGACACTCAGCAGCGGTGCACAGAGGCAGCATTGGCTTGCGAAACAGGTGATTGGATCGGACGATCCAGGGGAATTCACACAGCAGGATTTACCAATTCAAGATGCCCCCTATGGTCTCAAGGGGGGTGTTACTCACCTTTATATTCATCTTATCACCATGGTAATTTGCCATGTTAAATTTGAAATGCTGAAATAGTTAATAAACCTTCATGTTCAGCCGACTAATTGAAGCTCGAGATGTGAAAATAAAACTGCAAGATTATTGAGCAACTAACTAAAGTCTAATATAGAGAAACAGCATCGGGGGTAACAAGTGCACTCTAGGTAGAACATGAAAGGTTGGTGCTGAATTGATCGCATGTTGATTAAACTGCCCACCAGTCTTATAGCCAAAGTCTAAAATATGAGGTTCAGCTGACCTATGACAGGTATTTGCATATATGTTTTCTTTTAACAGTATGTACACGATACATGGTGATAATATTGATAATTAGATAATTGATGTAATAGTATGATTCTCTATAAAACATTTGAAAGAAAAACTCTGGCTGATGGGAATGCTTTTTGTCTTTTAAGCCCAAATATTAGTCATGTGAAAACGGACATCTTCAAGTATGCTAAACCTATAGTTTAAAGATTAAAAAACAATGTTGTATATGGCAGTAGGTCAGATTGTTCACAAAATTGAAGAGAATTTAAACATTAATGTGCAGTGCTTCAAGCATTCATTTTTTCCATTAGTTAGTGAAATCAGAAGTCCATTGCAAATACTTAATATTTGGACATTTATGGTTGGTCAAGGTTCCTGTCCAGACTGCTACGTTCAGTCCTAGTGTGTGAAAACTTACTGGGTGCCAATATTGGGTTCCCTGACATCCATATTTATTCTCCATTCATAGGGAAATGACCGCCTCCTTCAAGACAGACATCCATCCATCTGGGTCAGTCACAGCAGGGGTTAATGGCAAGTCACCCGCTAGCTGCAGGTGACTTGCCAGCCCCCAAGCCTTGTGAACTGGTATAGGGGTCTCATGGACCCCTTACCAGTTCACAAAGGGTTAACAGTAAAAAAAAAAACAGCACACACTTTACAAATGACTTTATTAAAGAAAAAAAAAATTTTTTACTAACCTCTGATCGTCTGCTCCTGTGTCCCATAGTGATCTGATGCCAGTGATGGCTGAACAGAGTAGGCGGGAGCGATCGGGCATGAAGGTGAGTAAATGTCATTTTTTTTTTTGTTTTTTTTACAGGAAATTCCGGCGGCTGGTGAAACGGGGGGGGGGACCTGTTTTGGGCACTCCCCTGCAGCCGGAGGAGCCCCAATGGGTGATCTGAGCCCCTCTGGTTGAAGAGCAGACCCGGCCAGATCGAACGAGGGGTCAAGTGAGTGCCTTTTATTTTTACTTTTTCTTCTAGCAGGGGGGAAAGTCAGGCACATAAAATGTATGTGGCTGGCGGTTAACTGCAGGGGAGGCAGCCATGTAAATTTTACGTGGCTGGCGTTTAAAAGATTAACCCTTTAACTTCCAGCCTACCTGCCCATTATGTCACGCTCTGTTGCCAGACCATTTTTCATCATTTGTGCTATGCCTGTTTAACTGCATTTTTGAAGGAATATTCAGGGATTTCCTGGGAAAATGATATATAGTTTTTTTTCAGCAGAGTCTGGATTTTAACATGAATGTCTTGTTTTCATTTTTAAAGTATTCTCAATATTTTTGGGTGAAATAGGTGGAAGTGTGTTTTTTAATAAAAAAAAGGTTTTGCAATAAAATCATATTGAATGTAAAATCCTCATCCCTCCCAGTTTTAACAGTACCACATATGTATTGCTAAACAACCATTCCTGCCCAAGACACACCCTAAACTGAAAAGAGTGATTAAGGAAATGTTCAAATAAGATACAACTACTATGCTCACCTTGCAGCTTTTTAAGAGAATCAACCCTTTATATTTGAAATACACCCCACAATATATATATTCTCTCAAAGTACACATCTCAAGCTTTCTAGACTTGTAGTCTAAGAAACTTTCATTGGTCAGTCCATAGATGGATTCTCTGGTTGCACAGAGTTTCCATAAAAAAATTGTAAAAGCAGAATCAAAACCACATTTTCCTACAATATTCATTTGCAAACAAAAAAGAAACATGCTAAATATGATACAGCAAGGTCCTCTAAACATAACAATACCCAAGATACATAGCTACTTCCAAGGGTAGGGTTGCCGAAAACCCCAAACTAAAGCCTACTCGCAATGGTAATTTCACATCAAATTTTCAACTCTGCAAAGTGCTCACTTCACAATTTTTCGATGGAAACTACACTTTACATTTGAACCACCCCAAAACCATTTATTTTAAGAAAGTGCATGCCTCAAGCTTTCTAAGCATACCAGGCGTGTAGTAGTGGGCACGGCTTTCTGAAACAGCAAGGTCCCTCGAACAGAACAATACCCAATATGCATAGCTACGTCCAAGGTTAGGGTTGCCAAACATTCCAAACTAAAGCATGCCCTATGAAAGCACAAAAAACTCTTTACATTTCTTACCTGTACTTAAATGTGCAATTAGGTTTAGAATTGTGAGGTTTAATTACGAAACTGTAGATGTTGCACCAGATTATAAGATCAGTGATCAATATCAGGTATCAAGATACTGAAAGGGGCTCATGGTTTAATCATCATGTGCCACAAGTATCCAGCTGCTCCTGCTCCAGCATTTCCCATTGCATCAACAATGTACCAGAAGAAACTAAGAAAAGAAACTACAATGACCATACAAAATACCTGTGCCAGCACACAGAAAATCCTTACCTTGCCCACAGTCCAGCACCATTCTGGTCTGTGCGGTCGTCGCACAGAAAGAAAGAGACATACGCATGTCTGTACAATTCAAATAGGTGAGGAAGCCCCTATGAGCTGTCTCTTCAAGGTGGCACTGGCCCACAGGCAAGATAAGTATTTTTTTCTAGCTTAGTGTGGTACACCTCAAAGCTACCTTGTAAGCACAAACCGGGTTGGCTGATATATTTCAGACAATAGCAACGTTTGTGTACCAGGCTCTATTTTTTCAGGTGGCATTGTAATAGGTTAGTGTTTTGGTATCAACACCACCCATGAATTTGTTATAATCTTTTATACAGTTGGCTTTTGGAAAGGGGCTTGGGTACCAAGTTGCAGTACATTCATTACTGACTCATCGTGGATTGTCGTCCACATATAAGTGGTAACATCTCCCCAGTAGAGAAATCATGAGCTTCCAAACAATCTTTCCACTATCCAACAAATCAAGGGGACAAACGGGGGGGGGGGGGGGGGGAGTGCAAATGTGTGCCCCTTCCTATACATATTCAAAAAAAATTGATTTTATCTGGTCATACTCTCACCTAATTTGCAAAATGTTATCCCATAGTGGGTATGCTTGCTAGGGATATATTGACGAAAAATATTGCGCCCTTTAGAGACACTCAGCAGCGGTGCACAGAGGCAGCATTGGCTTGCGAAACAGGTGATTGGATCGGACGATCCAGGGGAATTCACACAGCAGGATTTACCAATTCAAGATGCCCCCTATGGTCTCAAGGGGGGTGTTACTCACCTTTATATTCATCTTATCACCATGGTAATTTGCCATGTTAAATTTGAAATGCTGAAATAGTTAATAAACCTTCATGTTCAGCTGACTAATTGAAGCTCGAGATGTGAAAATAAAACTGCAAGATTATTGAGCAACTAACTAAAGTCTAATATAGAGAAACAGCATCAGGGGTAACAAGTGCACTCTAAATAGAACATGAAAGGTTGGTGCTGAATTGATCGCATGTTGATTAAACTGCCCACCAGTCTTATAGCCAAAGTCTAAAATATGAGGTTCAGCTGACCTATGACAGGTATTTGCATATATGTTTTCTTTTAACAGTATGTACACGATACATGGTGATAATATTGATAATTAGATAATTGATGTAATAGTATGATTCTCTATAAAACATTTGAAAGAAAAACTCTGGCTGATGGGAATGCTTTTTGTCTTTTTAGCCCAAATATTAGTCATGTGAAAACGGACATCTTCAAGTATGCTAAACCTATAGTTTAAAGATTAAAAAACAATGTTGTATATGGCAGTAGGTCAGATTGTTCACAAAATTGAAGAGAATTAAAACATTAATGTGCAGTGCTTCAAGCATTCATTTTTTCCATTAGTTAGTGAAATCAGAAGTCCATTGCAAATACTTAATATTTGGACATTTATGGTTGGTCAAGGTTCCTGTCCAGACTGCTACGTTCAGTCCTAGTGTGTGAAAACTTACTGGGTGCCAATATTGGGTTCCCTGACATCCATATTTATTCTCCATTCATAGGGAAATGACCGCCTCCTTCAAGACAGACATCCATCCATCTGGGTCAGTCACAGCAGGGGTTAATGGCAAGTCACCCGCTAGCTGCAGGTGACTTGCCAGCCCCCAAGCCTTGTGAACTGGTATAGGGGTCTCATGGACCCCTTACCAGTTCACAAAGGGTTAACAGTAAAAAAAAAAACAGCACACACTTTACAAATGACTTTATTAAAGAAAAAAAAATTTTTTTACTAACTTCTGATCGTCTGCTCCTGTGTCCCATATTGATCTGATGCCAGTGATGGCTGAACAGAGTAGGCGGGAGCGATCGGGCATGAAGGTGAGTAAATGTCATTTTTTTTTTTTTTTTTTTTACAGGAAATTCCGGCGGCTGGTGAAACGGGGGGGGGGGGGGCTGTTTTGGGCACTCCCCTGCAGCCGGAGGAGCCCCAATGGGTGATCTGAGCCCCTCTGGTTGAAGAGCAGACCCGGCCAGATCGAACGAGGGGTCAAGTGAGTGCCTTTTATTTTTACTTTTTCTTCTAGCAGGGGGGAAAGTCAGGCACATAAAATGTATGTGGCTGGCGGTTAACTGCAGGGGAGGCAGCCATGTAAATTTTACGTGGCTGGCGTTTAAAAGGTTAACCCTTTAACTTCCAGCCTACCTGCCCATTATGTCACGCTCTGTTGCCAGACCATTTTTCGTCATTTGTGCTATGCCTGTTTAACTGCATTTTTGAAGGAATATTCAGGGATTTCCTGGGAAAATAATATATAGTTTTTTTTTCAGCAGAGTCTGGATTTTAACATGAATGTCTTGTTTTCATTTTTAAAGTATTCTCAATATTTTTGGGTGAAATAGGTGGAAGTGCGTTTTTTATTAAAAAAAAGGTTTTGCAATAAAATCATATTGAATGTAAAATCCTCATCCCTCCCAGTTTTAACAGTACCACATATGTATTGCTAAACAACCATGCCCAAGACACACCCTAAACTGAAAAGAGTGATTAAGGAAATGTTCAAATAAGATACAACTACTATGCTCACCTTGCAGCTTTTTAAGAGAATCAACCCTTTATATTTGAAATACACCCCACAATATATATATTCTCTCAAAGTACACATCTCAAGCTTTCTAGACTTGTAGTCTAAGAAACTTTCATTGGTCAGTCCATAGATGGATTCTCTGGTTGCACAGAGTTTCCATAAAAAAATTGTAAAAGCAGAATCAAAACCACATTTTCCTACAATATTAATTTGCAAACAAAAAAGAAACATGCTAAATATGATACAGCAAGGTCCTCTAAACATAACAATACCCAAGATACATAGCTACTTCCAAGGGTAGGGTTGCCGAACACCCCAAACTAAAGCCTACTCGCAATGGTAATTTCACATCAAATTTTCAACTCTGCAAAGTGCTCACTTCACAATTTTTCGATGGAAACTACACTTTACATTTGAACCACCCCAAAACCATTTATTTTAAGAAAGTGCATGCCTCAAGCTTTCTAAGCATACCAGGCGTGTTGTAGTGGGCACGGCTTTCTGAAACAGCAAGGTCCCTCGAACAGAATAATACCCAATATGCATAGCTACGTCCAAGGTTAGGGTTGCCAAACATTCCAAACTAAAGCATGCCCTATGAAAGCACAAAAAACTCTTTACATTTCTTACCTGTACTTAAATGTGCAATTAGGTTTAGAATTGTGAGGTTTAATTACGAAACTGTAGATGTTGCACCAGATTATAAGATCAGTGATCAATATCAGGTATCAAGATACTGAAAGGGGCTCATGGTTTAATCATCATGTGCCACAAGTATCCAGCTGCTCCTGCTCTAGCATTTCCCATTGCATCAACAATGTACCAGAAGAAACTAAGAAAAGAAACTACAATGACCATACAAAATACCTGTGCCAGCACACAGAAAATCCTTACCTTGCCCACAGTCCAGCACCATTCTGGTCTGTGCGGTCGTCGCACAGAAAGAAAGAGACATACGCATGTCTGTACAATTCAAATAGGTGAGGAAGCCCCTATGAGCTGTCTCTTCAAGGTGGCACTGGCCCACAGGCAAGATAAGTATTTTTTTCTAGCTTAGTGTGGTACACCTCAAAGCTACCTTGTAAGCACAAACCGGGTTGGCTGATATATTTCAGACAATAGCAACGTTTGTGTACCAGGCTCTATTTTTTCAGGTGGCATTGTAATAGGTTAGTGTTTTGGTATCAACACTACCCATGAATTTGTTATAATCTTTTATACAGTTGGCTTTTGGAAAGGGGCTTGGGTACCAAGTTGCAGTACATTCATTACTGACTCATCGTGGATTGTCGTCCACATATCAGTGGTAACATCTCCCCAGTAGAGAAATCATGAGCTTCCAAACAATCTTTCCACTATCCAACAAATCAAGGGGACAAACGGGGGGGGGGGGGGGGGGAGTGCAAATGTGTGCCCCTTCCTATATATATTCAAAAAAAATTGATTTTATCTGGTCATACTCTCACCTAATTTGCAAAATGTTATCCCATAGTGGGTATGCTTGCTAGGGATATATTGACGAAAAATATTGCGCCCTTTAAAAATTCAATAGTCAATACTTATATTTTGGGAGGGGGTGTACATTTCTTCAAAATGCTCTGACAGGAGCAGGAGCCGTAATTTATTAAGCCTGTCATGACCGGGCTCACCATGTAAAATAGCAGTGAATAGTAGTGGAATTGTCACTAAAATGCAGAAGCTGCAGTAAAATTTCATAGTGTTCCTAGACATTCTGGCCGGAAATAATGGGGTTAACAACATGGATTGGGTATCTCAGTAGGAGGCCAAGAAAATACTGACTAAACTCTTCCGAGTCAGACTCCATCAAGTAAGCCAAAGCTCCCTGTGCAGTGTATCTTTTACCAGTCATACCTAAATGAAAAAAAAACAATCTAAAAAACTCAAAACTAAAAATACTAAACAAAAGGGGCTATGCGAACTAAAAGCTAGAACTTAAAGTTAAAACTAAAACCTAGAACTAAAAGCAAAATACAGAAAGTAGAATTACACAGTAAACAATACTAAATAAAGCAATGCAAAAAAGAAACTTAAAAATCTAAAGTGTATAGCCATGACCCGATGGGAAGTAGTGGAGTCAGGAGCAGTAGGTCACGGTATCCCAGCAGACTCAGTCCATCCCTGGTGCAGCAGATCTGGTGGCCGAAGAAGTTTTCCCTGGGGGCAGCAGGAAAAATGGTGGTGCAGGGGCTTGAGGAGGAAGCAGAGGAGGAGGAGGAGGAGGCAACAGAAGGGATGACTGATATTGAGGGTAGGATAGGCCAAACTGCAGCTTTCTCTCCAAAGTTTGCGGGATGGAAAGCTGAAATCTACCCTGGGATGGTGGTGGTGATGCTGCTGGTGCTGGAGGTTAGAGATGAGCAAACTTCCTAAAAAATTGATTCAGGTGATTCGCCAAATTTCTCCAAGAAATTCGAGTTCGTCCAAATTGAACCCTTGAGAATTGCTCATCTCTAGTGAATGTGCGATACACACAGCACAGTGGGAGCAGGGGAGCAGGGGATGCCGGCCGCACTGTCAGCTGTGCAAGTCGACTTCCGCTGCCCGCTGACAGTGCGACCAGCCTTCTTTGCTCCCACCATGCTGTGTGTATCGTACAGACACTTACCTACATGCCGGCTTTCCCATGCAAGCCAACTTGCGCCAGCAGGCAGCCCCTGGGCCAGAACAACGGGGAAGCCGGCATTACAGACAGCACAGTGGGAGTGGGGGAGGCCAGCCGCACAGTGCAGCCGGCTCCCCCCTCCCCCATGTAGGGCAGGAGTGGGGAGCCAGCAGCACTGTCAGCTGTGCAAGTCAGCTTCTGCCGTGGACACTTGATCCAAGCGTGGAGCTGGAACGAGTATGGTGGTGAGGTTTTTTTTTTACCCACCACCCGAGGTGCCAGTGAATTTCAGGGAAAATTCGTCCAGCACGAACCTCCAAATTCGGAACAAACTTGGGTTCTGACAAACCAGTTCGCTCATCTCTATTGGAGGTGATAGTAAAGGTGGTGGTGGTCCCACATTCTCCCTTTGGGGGGAAACAGGTAGCCTTGTCATTGGGGGGTGGTGGTAGCCGGAAGCAGAAGAGTGAGCCTCAGATGTTTCTATGGTTTTTAGGTGTTTATGCCACAGCAAAATGTGTGTGGCTTGCTGATCCTGATCATATATGTGGTGCTAAGATTCTTAAGAAGTTTACCTCATTTTAGGCACTGCTGGCACAGCTTGCAAATGACCTCTGTCTTGTCTGCTGTGGACTGCTTAAAAATGCCATGGTGGTGAGATCCTTTGAGCCTGCCTTGGTGTGCTTAGACCTTGGGTGTGGTGGGAAGTGGCAGCAAGGGGCTGACTACTGACTGCTGGCAGCCTTCTCTCTCTTCTTCTGGCTGGCTGTGTGATCACCACCTCTTCGTCTGAACTATGATGGCCTTCAGTCCACTTTGGGTCTGAGACCTAGTCATGCTCCCTGGCATCATCCTCCACCCACTCCTCCCTGTTAGCCTCCCTCTCAGCCTTAAAATGGCAGAAAGTTGCAACAGTCAGCACTTGGGTCTCAACATCATCTAGGGTGTCCTGTGATGGTCTGCTGGCTATGTTCTCATCCTCTAATATAAGTTGGTGGCCATCTGGGAACCTTCGATCTGCCACTGAGACAGGGGCAGGAGGATGGCCCACGTTATGCCAGCATGGGGTGTCATGGTAGAGCATTATTGACTCTGTGACTTGTGGCTTGGATGGCCTTGCTGATTTAAGGGTGTAAGGGGGGGCTTGGCACTCCCAGCAGAAGTGGAGTGGGGGGATTACAATCCCATTGAACTAGCACAATTGTATGCCATATAATCTATGTGCTCTGCTTGACTCAGCTAAACAATTTTTAAACGAGTGGGCAGGAATGGATCTGAGTGCGCTTATTGGATAAGAGGCCACGTATGTGCTGTAGGACCAGAGAAAGGTTAGATAGGGTGACCTGGGGGGTTTCACACAGTGGGGAATCCCAGATTGGGGGGCAAGGACCAAAACCCAGGATGGTCAAAATCCTGGGTTTTGGTCCACTTAAAAACATGACATTTTCAAGTGTTTTATATGCAATAATAATTTTGGAACAAAAGAAAAAATATTGACATATGGAAATACCTCCACTGACCAAATATTGCAGTATTCATTGTATATTAATTTGAAGAGGAGCTCCAGTCATTTTGACCAAACTCACTCTTTAATATATGTATTATTGCCACTAAAATGAAGAATAAAGCCACCAGATACTTGCCTCTTCCAGGAATCTTCTATAGCAGCCATGGAGCAGCCTATAAGTTGTTCATGGTATTGTGGCAACTAGGAAGAGGTAACCATTCAGATGGCCCTGTTCTTTCCTTTAGCTGCAAAAATGTACAGCAGGCCAGGCTTGGCTCGCTGCTGAATATTAAAGAGAGAGTCTGGTCAGAATGACCAGAGTTCATCTTTAAAAATTTTGCTTAACCTCCCTGGCGTTTTGAATAGACAAATGTAATGGTAACGAAAGCGTTACCATTGCATTTGTCTCTGACGCACGGCTCCGCCCCCATGAGCCTCTGCAGCTCACAGAGACGGAACCCGGAAGTGGAGACAGACGCCGCAGCCGCGGCTCTCACCTGTGATCGCGGCGGGGACATCGCTGGATCGCAGGGAGAAGCAATATACCAAAATTAGGCTAATGGGACGTGGCCCACCGACCTAAAAACAGGAGCACCAACAATATCAAAAATACCAATTCAATTTTATTTATTGAGAATCAAAAATGTCAAAACACTAGACATAACAAACACTTTACAACAACAACACATTAAAAACACTGCGAATCCACAAAATTCATCCAGTGCTGCCTATGCAGCAATTTATTTCTGGGTTAACTCCTAATTCCCAGCACGTATGATGATATGTAAGGCCCTTATAATAAATCCAACCTTTTGTGCCGGCACAAAATCCCAAGTTAATAATCCCTAATAAATTAATTATATTAACGTGACAATACATAAACAATCATAACAGCAATGCAAATGAAGGATACACAGCAATACCGATCTCCAATGAGCTAAATTACTAATAGTGCAAAAATGCATTTAAAGTGTCCCCGCTGCTGTTCCCCACTCCACATTGCACGTGATTGACCTGTTGTCAGGCTTCATATTGGTCTGTATGCCCTTGTTTTTATAGGTTGTGTGTTGTTTGATGCATTATTCTGTAGTTTGCGCACAGGTATCCATGACCAATGTTTGAGGATATATACTTAATTGTTGTACTCAGTCACTTTATATATAATTCTGCACTTTAAAGTCACTTTAAATGCATTTTTGCACTATTAGTAATTTAGCTCATTGGAGATCGGTATTGCTGTGTATCCTTCATTTGCATTGTTGTTATGATTGTTTATGTATTGTCACGTTAATATAATTAATTTATTAGGGATTATTAACTTGGGATTTTGTGCCGGCACAAAAGGTTGGATTTATTATAAGGGCCTTACATATCATCATACGTGCTGGGAATTAGGAGTTAACCCAGAAATAAATTGCTGCATAGGCAGCACTGGATGAATTTTGGGGATTCGCAGTGTTTTAAATGTGTTGTTGTTGTAAAGTGTTTGTTATGTCTAGTGTTTTGACATTTTTGATTCTCAATAAATAAAATTGAATTGGTATTTTTGATATTGTTGGTGCTCCTGTTTTTAGGTCGGTGGGCCACGTCCCATTAGCCTAATTTTGGTATATTGCTTCTATTTACACAGTGTAGCACAATCCAATAATTTTATGCGGTGCACCACTTTGGGTGATCTTGAGGATCGCAGGGAGAAGGTAAGGAGGCTGCGCCGCCCGCTCTTGCTCCCAAATCGATCCCGAGCGTGACTCGGGGTTACCGCTACTTACAGCGCAAATTAACCCCGAGTCACGCTCGGGATCACCGCTAAGGGGGTTAATGAAAAAAACAGATTTTGCACTGGCAGTGAAATAATTGTTACTGATTATTCTGGTGTCATTATAAATCACACTAGATTGAAGTTTATCTTTCCTTAGGGCTTACATTTTTTTATTTCTGCATTACAGTATATGCAATCTATATTAAGGGAGAAAGCCAGGGATGCACCAGAACAGCCAAGTGTCGGAATTTCAGACTCGATTGAGAGGCACATTCGTCTGGACTTCCGTAGCTGTCTGTGAAAGTTTTTGTGTGTGTTAGTAATTTTTTTTGTTTTTTTCGGTGCTTTCGTATATGTGCTTTCGAAGAACGAAACTAAATCGGATCATTTGCATTAGTTCGGATAATTTTCCCATCAAAATCTGATATTTTGCGTTCGTTCAGATAACTTACGTTGTTGGGATGGGCTTGCGTCTGATTCAAAAAGCTGATTGCCGAGGGACCACCACCCTATTAAACCGTTTCATTTGCAATCCAATTACGGGACCTTTGAGGCCTCAGATTGCTATTGTTGAACATGTTTTGTGGCTATGTGGAAGAGTCTGCGAGCCTTTAGCTCCAAGGCATTGCATGTATCAGCAATTATTTTATATTTGGTTGCAGGAACCGCAAGATGTGCCACTCGCAAACATACAAGCAGTGTTTGATCCAGCTATACGATTCCTCAGTGTTCTTGCAGGGCATCCAGGGTCGTCCCATGATGCTTATATATTGCAGAGCTCCGGCTAATTTCGTCAGTTTGAGTCAGGAGAATTATCTGGTGAATGGCTCCTGGGTAAGTTTGCTCACATTCCATCAATCCATTTTCACTGTATGGCAATGAATATAGTTGATGACTCATGTCTTAACCTATAGCTGTTTTTAGCCCTTGATGACATGTTAAACAATATTGTTGCTTAGAATGTGTATTTTATGTTAGTATTTTTAAATTATTTCAGGAGATTCTGGATATCCGCTCCTGCCCTTGCTCCTGACGCCCGTTCTTTGCCTGCAGAATGCGGGCCAGGAGTTCTTTAATTGGGCCCTATGCAAAACCCAGGCCGTGGTGGAGAGGGCCTTCGGGCTTTTGAAATCCAGATTTAGGTGTTTGGACCATACGGGGGGGCACTGCAGTATGACCCCAACAAGGTTATACCAATAATTTAATTTACGTCTTTTTTACAGGGACCACACGTGCCAGAGTGGCACAACTGAGTGTCAGGGTCCTTCAGTTGGTGGGCGAGATGCAGGATCTGCCCGAATCGTTGGGGATCACAGATGAAGAATAATGTTCTGTGGCCTGCCATTGCTATGTATTTCGTTTTTTATAGTTGTAAAAATTTTATATTTTCCAAATATTTTAATATTTTATATTTTATGATGAAAAAAAATTTAAATTTAAAAGAAAAGGTCAAACAAAAATGGCATTTGGTATTCAAAAAAAAATAATAATAAAATTTTCAGTGTCATTTCATTTACAAAATACATTAACACAAAACTAATGGGCCCAGATGAATATTCACATGACCGAGAAGTGGTTTGGGTAAGTTTTAGGGGCCTAAAATGGAAGAAGAACCTAACCGGGAAGTGGTTTGGGTAAGTTTTAGGGGTCAAAAAGGGAAGATGGAGGATAGTTCTAAGTGGTTGGGGTGAGCTTTAAGGGTCCAAAAGGGAAGATGGAGGACGCTAAGTGATTTAGCTAAACATTGTAGTAGAAGTGAGGGTGGCAAATATATAGGCGAGCACTTTAATGAGTTAAGTTTGTAGTGCGCAGGATTCGTGGGAGGAGACGATGGAAAAAGGGCGAAAACGAGAGCCTACATTGTAACATGAGAAAATGAAACGGAAAAGTCACGCTGGAAAATGACATCCTCGTACTCGTGCTCTGCCGTACGAACGGACGAAAACTTTACAGAAAGATAGCAATGCATGCACAGAATCGCTCGCACACTCACACGAGAGCGGGAAGATTAAAAAAAAAAAACAGTCGGCACAAAAACGAAAGTCTTTTTTTGTCTCTCTGAATCGAGCCTTGAGCTGGGACCATGCTGACCCAGCTTAAAACAGACTGCAACTGCTACTTTAGTTTTTGTAAGAAAGGTCCAGTATATTTGCACATAAAAATGAGAAATCTGTTTTTATAACCTTTCCGTTTTTTAAATTAGAGCTTCAACATCATGGGAAATACTATAACACACAAACAGTACTTTATGGCACTGATTTGTAAATTCAGCACCAAAAGGGAACAAAAGCAATAATCTCACTTCACTCTCTAACACACTCCAAGCTTCTGACTATATTTGTTGACTCACATTAACCAGAAATGTTCTTCAATTTCCGATGTTTTTAAAAATAAATGAAGAGCACCAACAACAAACATGTAGAAATACAAGGGAAGTGGCCATCTGGACATATTAATACCAGCTTATATTCCATTTAGCAATAGTCTGGTGCTCTCCCCAACAAGTAGAAACCCCAAAGCACCAGGCTGATGATAATAGGCACCATACTCATCTGCATATCCATGATACTAAAAGCGGACAAGTAACTGGCCATCAGGGTTGCTAGATAACTTACAACCCCCCTCTGAACTGGTATGTGTTCCCAAGCTGTGCTACCACTACCTTTACCTGGATTGTATCTCTATTTTCTGCTACGTGCGCTGAAAATACCCTTTGATTTTAGGTTTCTGTCTACAAAACCTGTTTCAGGTCCAAACCTCAGTTTTGCTTACTATCAAACTTTAAAAACATTGAAAGTTTGGAAACAACAGTATCCCACTGGGTATGCTTAAGAATTTGCCAAATTGTTCTGCGCATCCCATAGGGTGCTGTTGGTTTCAAACTTCAAGATGTGAGTTTCAATTCACACCCAAAGATGTGAGTTTCAATTCACACCCAAAAGCAAACCCAAATGTAAACTTATCATGATCCTCACTGTATCAAAATGTTATCCTGTATGTTCAAGCTGTCCATTACCTCAGTGAGCATGGTTCCAAACCCCGAAGTCCTGATCTACAGATCATTACAGTTGGGGTGCAACATAAGCTACTCAAAACTCTCTCCAGATTTGATTTTGCAGTTAAATGATGCACCTGCCCATAGAAACCACCCAGGATTTGGAGGAGGAAAATAAGAAAATATATATTCTGAATGAAATGTGCTAAAACAGCCTCCCCCAAGAACTAAATAATAACCAAGGTGCAGAACCCCCCAATTACAGTCAGAGTTGCATTATCCCCCTCCATTCCTTATGGGCAGTGTGGCATTCCATCCTCCCATTTCCATAGGTAGTGAAGCAATCCCCCCTCCCATTCCCATAGGCAGTGTGGCATTCCCCCTCCCATTCCCATAGGCTGTGTGGAATTCCCCCCTTCCATAGGCAGTGTGGCATTTTCCCATTCCATTCCCATAGGCAATGTGGTATTCCCCCCATTTCCCATGTGCAGTGTGGCATTCCACCCTCCCATTCCCCATATAGGTAGTGTTGCACCCACCCACATTCCGATAGACAGTGTGGCATTCCCCCTATTCCCATAGGCAGTGTGGCATTTTGAAATCTCATTCCCATAGACAGTGTTCCCATAGACATAGAAGTACCACATGAAGGCATGTCATGAACCCTGTCGGCACTGGAAGGCAGCGCATATTTAGGGATGTCAGCGCTGGTTGTCAGGGAAACACTGGACCTGCAAACATCTGCAGAGGACAAAAGGTAAGTATGTACTATTTTGCCCGGACAATCCCTTTAGGAATACAATGAAAAGCCTTTAATAAAGAACAGTTGCCATGGAATTTCACAGACCTACAAACAGACCATCCTCATGCAGGTGAGAATAACAGTCAACCAATATTCTCTGGAAAGCCTGTAATGGTAATGTCAGAATCCCCCGTGACTGAGGCTTGGCCAATCTCTGCTCCTTTTGGCCTTTGGACAAACTATGTTTAGTCATAGGGGCAGCTCCACGGATCAAAAAATATTTAGTCAGAAGAACTGCCTAATGACTTTTATGGATAGCCAGTTGAATGGGTATCCCCAGTAGTATAGCTATTAGTAGGGGCTTAATCCTTAACACTTCAGTTTTGTGGTTTGATCCATAAATATGTAATACTCCTGATGCTCACAGCATTGGAAGGATTACATATATATACAGCTTTCCCTATAAAGTTGATTTCAGTAAATACTGTATATCTCTGGTCATCAGCTCTGTTGACAAATATCATGAGGTTCTTAGACATCAATACTTTCCTGATTGCTCCATTTGGAGCTGTGGTCGTGGATTGCTGTGCACCCCTGCAATAGCTAAAAGGAAATGCTATTGAAAATTGCCATATCAGCAGAGTCCTCTGATGAAGGGTGCGTGAACTCCCTGGAGATGTACATCTATTAATCAGCTATGTCAGGATTCCTACTCCTATTCATTGTGAGTGAGCCAAGCAAGACTATAATCTCTACATTGTGCTACCCAGGTTTAATTTTCTTAAAGAATGATACCCCACGTGCTCCTATTCATAAATATGTTATCCAGCCATAAAGATTATAGCTTAGGATGAAACTGCCATAAAGGCATTATGTTGCTCAGCAAAAAAATAGCTATGCACCTTTTGGCCACTGACATGATGTGAATAACCAATGTGTTTTCCATCTAGATGAATTGTCCCTTGATAAGTTTCAAAAAGCCATTCAGGGATTATTGTATAACCCAAGATATAAAGTGGAAAACCGTATCTCAAAAATCCTTGCCTACACTGTATATGAACCACCTGGTTGCAAAAACAAAGCAGAGAGAGTAGTCAAATTCATGTCATGTTCCAGCTGGTCAAATCTTTAATAGAAGTTCCTTTTGTCAAATGATGATGTTTAGCTAGTCATCTGAATTGCTATATCAATTCAGAATAACTTGTACAGTATAGATAATTCCATTCAATAAAAAAAGAAATTTGGGCGGCATAGAGCATTTATTCTGCAACTTGACCTACTGCATTTTTCGCCCTATAAGACGTACTATTTCCTCCCAAAAGTGAGGGGGAAATGTCAGTGTTAGGCGAATGTAAATAAAAAGAAAAAGTGAAAAAAGTATACTTACATGAGTCTTGCGTTTTGGCCACTGGGAGGCAAGTCGAGCAGTGGGTGGACGGGCAGGGTAAATGAATGTTGTGCACTGTCCCTGCTCCCACCACTGCCTCTCCGGCCAGCACACTCTGACACCCGAGTGTATATGTCAGCGCACGCCGGATGGAGAGGCAGTGATGGCGCTGGAAGCCAGAGCGAGGACCCTCTGGGGGTTGGGATGATTCTGCCATATTTCTTATGGAAATAGGAGGGGGGATGCCACACTTACTGTCTATGGGGAATGGGAAGGGTTAAATGCCACACTGCCTATATGGGCAATGGGATGGGGGTATCCCACATTGCCTATGAGGAATGGGAGAGGGGATGCCACACTGCCTATGGGGAATCAGATGGGGGGAATGCCACACTGCCCATGGGGAATGGGATAGGGAAATGCCACAGTGCCTATGAAAAAAGAGATGGGGGAATGCCACACTGCCTTTAATGGGTGTTTTAGCACAACATTTGGTGTAGAATATTTTCTTTTCTTATTTTCCTCCTCCAAATCCTAGGTTTGTCTTATGTGCAGGTGGGTCGTATAGGGCAAAAATACAGTGAACAATTTTGCTCTGTTTTCCTAAGCAAAACAGGAAAAGTTGAGCATAAAACTTACAGATGTTTTCATCATTTTTTAAAATCTTGTTACAGAATTCATGAAGTATTGGACATATTACAAGCCTTGCCTATTTCCAGTTTTTTATAATCATAAGTGAAAACCCTAAGGTACACTGAGATAAGTTGCGCTACTGAATAACTACAAGTACAATGACTGTTCTACTTTACAGAGTTGATCTCCTCTTGCTGTTGCTTCACAATAGCGTATCTTACATTTCAACTTGCTTTGGATTGCTGAAAAGCAATGTTGTTGTATGTTGCATTATTCTTGCAAGACCTATTCAGACTTTTTGTGGCTGCTGGCTGATTTTCATAAATAGAACATTATTATTCAGAGGGATTAAACTAAGTCAAAGGATGGAATGAATTTTAGCACTTCTGTTGGTCTCATCTTGAAATAGATTCCATTTTCATAAAGAGTTGGCTATTTTATAGCTTATTGAACAGCTAGATAACAGAAGACATACAGTAATGGTCATTATCATTTGGAAATCGTTTATATTGTGGATTTGATCTGCTTTCTCAGTGGGACACTGATCAACACATGTATGGCTTCTTAATGACACATGAAGCCTAAGAGATGAATGAAATATAAATTATAACAAGAAAATAGCTAATGTATTACTACGCTGGCTGTATATAATAAAATATATAGAGATGAGAATGTTTTTTTTTAATCTTCTTATGTCTAGTGGGGTAGTTTCATAAATTCCAAACATCCCAGACATCAGCACTACCCACTCAAGCCAATTTTCTTCTCCACTATGGCAACTTGAAAAGCAGTATAATGCCAGGCTGTTCCATGTTGAGCTGGACGGGAACACATTTATTATTAGTTAGAGCAGAACACTGACCACATTACAGGATAATGGATGTTGCAGGGTGTGGTTTGGGGTGTGGCTTATCCAAGGGCTTTGGAGGAACAAATATCTGCAGCCTTCTATGCTACTGTTGTTTGTAGCTCTGACCCTGGACATACACTTAAATCAGACAGAAAGTTAAAATATATGATCATTTAGAAAAGATCTTCTCACCTCAGCATCCCAGGTTTGGGTATATCCTTCACATGCATAGACATTTAAAGGACGCGCTGCTTCTGCTTGAAATCCACTACCACATTTATTATTATGGAACAAGCAATGCCCACTTCAATTAGATGCCGTAGTTTTTTCCTGGACTTTCCCTGTCCACAACATTTTGCTTCATAGCTGTTTAGAATGCAGCAACCACTGCCACCTTCTTGCCTTGATGATGCAGCCACCCTCCAGAGGGAGAGAGGCGGGTAAGTGTTTCACACACAGCTCTCTGTGAG
This sequence comes from Gastrophryne carolinensis, assembly GCA_027917425.1. Classification (NCBI taxonomy): domain Eukaryota; kingdom Metazoa; phylum Chordata; class Amphibia; order Anura; family Microhylidae; genus Gastrophryne; species Gastrophryne carolinensis. The sequence continues at coordinate 93,445,138 of CM051235.1, forward strand.
TAGCCAGTGTGTGTACCAATTTTCTATCATCGGCCTCGGGAGGATTGTGGAATACATACACTTTCTGTGTAGCTAGATGATGCTATCCTCGGTAGATGACGGGGAGGAAAGGTGAGTAGGTCATTGATAGGTGTGCAGTCCTTTACATGCTTATCAGTTACCTTTTTTTGCTTTATGGATTAAAAATAGTGCATACATTCCGCTATCACCATTTAGCCAATGAGCTAGAGCAGGGTTACAGCTGTAAATTGACCAAAGGTCCTGCATTTGGTGGGACAGTCTTCCTACTAATGTCAGCAAAGTGATACATTTTAGTGTCCAAGTTCAAGTTCATCTGTAGTGGTCACATGCACAGACATACATAGTATGTTATACAGTGAAATGTTTATTTTCTGACTGCTCAAGAGAATGTGATAGAATGGGATAGGATAACACAATAGACCGGTGCATATAATCAGTTGTAAAATAACATAAGATAAAAACAACACCATTAGGGCAAAGATAACTAAAGTTAGGATTTAGGATTAGGATATACAGCATTTTTTTCCCATGTCAGTTTGTCAATTTGCAATAATAGCCCTGCTTCCATGTGGTTGGAAGGGGGTGTCAATTCCAGTTTAGGGGGTCTTTTCAACGTAGGAAAAATTATTGTGTGTGTGTGGCAGATGGGCTGAGTCTTGGCCTGGTTTAGGATTTGGATAGCCTCAGGGTAGAACCATTTTTCTAGCGCTTTTATTTTCACCAGGTAGTTCTTCTCATCGTTGTTGGTTATCAGGCTTACTACAACCGGGTCATAAGAGAATTGGACAATGAAGGTGGAGCATGAGGTGGCCACGCAGTTGTGTGTATACAGTGAGCATAGCAGTGGGCTCAACACACATTCCTAAGGTGCTCCCGTGCTGATGGTGAGGGAGTTTGATGTACCATCATCAACTCTTACAATTTGTAGCTTTCCTGTTAGAAAGCTTATGATCCATCTACTCAGGGAGGTGTTAAGTCCTAGTCCTAGGTTCATGTGTGAACTGTAGTCCACAAATAATAGCCTTGCATACGACCTGTTCCCCTTGTCAAGGTGTGACAAAGTGTGCAATAGATGGAAGATTACGTCATCCATGGCATGGTTTGGCTGATATGCAAACTGTAGGGTGTCAAGGGTACTGGGGAGTGAGGATGTCATGATGATCCATATCAGTTTATCAAAACACTTCATCACCACAGGAGTCAGGGCTACCGGACGATAATCGTTGTGACTGGAAGGCCTTGCTTTTTTGGAATGGGCACAATGACAGTTTTTTTGAAACATGTTGGTATCACTGACTGTGCTAGGGAGAGGTTGAACATTTTAGTGAACACTGGTGCAAGTTGGTAGGCACAGCTCATGAGGCCCTGAGATTCCATCTGGTCCTGCTGCCTTCTAGTATTCTAATTACAACTTTGATTGTGTCCATCCCCCTGTCATGTTCTGCATGCTTTTCTCTATCACCAGAGTCATAGACGGTACTTGCCTGGGTGGATTGTTGAGTCAAGTCAAATTGTGCGTAAAAGTTCTTGAGTTCATCGGCTAGTACTGCATCTGCCTTGTTGGGCAACTTTGGGGATTGTGCTTTGTATCCACAGAGACTGTTCTCAGGCTTTGCCATAGGCTTCTTGGGTCACATTTAAGAAATTGTGACTCTGTTTTCTGACCATATTCTTGCTTTGCTGCTTTTACTACTTTCCATAGGTTATCACTTTGAACTCCTCTATGTTCCCAGAGATGAGGTCTGCATTGAAAGCAGTGGTACATGCCTTTAGAGCCTCCCTGATGTTCTTATCCACCCATGGTTTCAGATTTGGGAGTATCCTGATGGTGACCATGGGAACTATGTCCTCTACTAGTTTCCCAATAAATCCTAGTATAGACTCTGTAAATGTGTCAATGTCCTTACAGGTGTTGCAGAACATATCGCAGTCTGTTGTCTGTAGGGCATCCCTTAGGATGTGTTCTGAATCTGACGACCAGAGTTATATCATCCTCAGAGGGGTGGGCAGTTTCTTCAGCTTGTATCTGGGCTTGAGGAAGATTGCTCTGTGATCAGATTTGCCAAATGATGGGAGTGGTTAGTCATCTTTAAGTGGGGTGTAGTAGTAACCCAAGGTCCTTTCTCCCCTGGTCGTGAAGCCAATGTGTTGATATAGCTGCAGCATAGCACCTCTTTAGTTGACATTGTTGAAATCTCCAGCCACTATAATCCCATCTCAATGGGGTGTCTGGTAGCGGGTCAGGAGCTCATGTAATTCGCCTATGGCCATTTCTATGCGTCTGGTGGAATGTATGCGGCACTCACTATGACAGATGAGAATTCTCGAGGGGGGGATAGAAGGGGTGACATTGTTTATTCCCAAGTTTTTGGGGGCAGTGGTGCCTCAAAGCAGGACTGGCCAACCAAAATGGGACAGTCAGATATAAGACATCTGGTCTGTTTAATTATTCTGTTAGGGCACCTTGCTCTCCAAGACATCTGCTATTTGACAAAAGCAGAATTGGAGCAGCCTAGATTTATATTCTATCCACACCTCAGCTGAGGATATTGGTTCTGCCATTAACAGGTGGATTATAGAGAGTAAAGTTGATCCACTGCCCAAACACCCTAATGTGTATACATTTATTAAAGCCATCAAACCAGAGTATTGCTGAGCTGACATTTCATCTTGGTTCTGGCAAAACTCCACCTGCAAATATTTTCTTTGAAAAAGGGAAAAAAGTAAAACATGTGAATTTGAATATGAAGTGTAGCTGATTATCCAAAATGAACAAAATGAACAAAGGAATAAATATGTGTTTTTCAAACGTTAATCTAAAATCTAGGGGAACAGATGTACCTTCCTAACTAGACTAGGCTGAATCAAGGTTTAGTTTCCTTTCTTAAATATTGCACTAAAAGTTTTCTGATGCCTTTCCAGCTCCCTAGCATATATCTGTACCTTTAAACCTTACAGCATGCAATTTGTGCCAGAGAAGAACTTGATGTATGGCACAATAACCTACCCCTTCTTGTCGTTCTTAAGATAATACTTTTAAATACTTTATCTTTTGGTGCTTATTCTGACAGAAAATGATCCATTAGAAAATAGTCTTTATTTGTGGCCGAACTAGCCACTATAGGTAGAGGCCAATAGTGCCACAAACCAGTACCCTTCCTGTCATCCTTAATATTCTTTCAATACATTTCTATTAAGCATGACAGTTTAAAGAAAAACATGTTCATGTACTAATGACATTGTTGTAAAATTAATTCTCTTTTTTGCTAGAACTATATTGTTGCTCAGTAGTTTTATCTACACAGACATAAAAAGAAAAAGCTATATCCCTTTCTTCACAGACATGTGGAGCAATCTTAGCCTGCCTTTTACAGAGACATTTATACTGCAATTTGTGGGGCTCTCTGTACAGTTTCTTATTGAGGAGGGCCAAAACCTGGTATTTTTACAAACCTAAGTTTTGGTCCATACCACGGGGCATTCTTATTTGGGATGCCCTACTATGTAAAACCCTGCCGGTCCCTGTAATACAAATGTCACCAGCAATATCATTGTTTAGGTACAGCTCTGATCCGATCAGCTTTTTTGGCCACACATATAAATAAGCCGCTAAACAAGCTGAATGGCATTTTCAACACTCTCTTGGCAGTGGAACCCTGCATCCAAGGCTGTGTAGGGGGAACACCAGACATTCAGTTAGGGCAGGAGTGCCAATGCACAGACTACACAGATACCACTGCTGGCTGTATACGTACCATGTAAAGGTATGTATTATGGGCAACTGATGGGGTTCAAGTAGTTGGGCATCCCAAACTGGGAAGTCCCAGAGACAGGTATTTGACAGGACCTAGGGTCTTATAGACTCTTATAGTTACAGTATAGTAGCAATTTGTGATAAAAAGAAGCCCATGGGTCACAAATCCTCCAATTGCAACCTTCCCATTTTCAGTTTGAACTAAAGGTTGGTGAGGAGGTAATGACTAAATGAAGAATGATTTTGTATGAGCGTCTGTTTGCACAATGCAATGGGATCTTTACACCTCTAGTGTAGCTGAAAACAGCTGGTTAGAGTGATGGAGGTCTTCTTTAGATTGCTATTACATAGAAAGACCCACTATATGGGCACTAGCAATTGTTAATTGTTAGGATTAAAAAATAATTTACACAATTAGATTTTACTATGCCCATTTTATGTTTACATGCTTACATCTCATACTCATGAGATGGTGGTTGCACAGAACAAACTGACTTTTGAAGAAGTGCGATGAAAATCATTAAATATAACCAGAGTAAATACACAAATACGGGACATTTTTACAACAAAACCACTTTGCTGACATTTGTTTGTTTATTTCAGACTTTTTGACTGGATTTAGATTGAATTAGTCAAACAAATTCTTACTGTGTGATAGACGCTATGCAATATACATTTTTCTCATTAGACATCCACTGATCAGTTCACATTTTACTCACAACACATACTGTAGCTGCTATGGCTCTATATAAACTCGTGTGTATGGTTCATTGTAATCATTACTGGTAGAGTGTTATTCCAGAGAAACATTTGTTCTTTTATCAACAAAACTGTAATTTAACTTCTGTTCCATTAACAGCTTACAGTGCTTTTTATTAGCAAGACAAATGATCTATAGTAAAATGTCACATGAAATGCCATCTTGTAAAATAATGAAAAAAAATATTCCTGTAATGTGCATTAGGTGCAAGATTTAAATAAGAGGGCAAATGTATCATTTATCTAAATTGCGTTCACTGGCATACAATTTACTAAATTCCTATGTCAGATGTATAATAGCAGTAAGGAGCATATTTTAAAAAGCAAAGAAAAGGGCTGGATGTCTAGCAATGCGAGGGGAAAAAAATACTTTTATTTGGAAAGAAAATGATACTTAAAAAAAGTCATTTTATTGATTCTAATCAGGAACTCAGTTGGGTTCTGTATTTCAGTTACCTTCCTTTAGAAAGGCAAGTAATTGCATATTGTACTGTGCTCATGTACGGTACTTTCATACACATTCATGAATACAAAATGCCTCTACTCAGGGACGAAAAAAAAAACTGATTCTTGATTTACTTAACTTAATCTTTTGCTGAAAGAATTTATGGAGAAATAAAACTTGGAATGACAAGTCACAGTCAGTTAAAATACTTTAACAGAAGAAAAAAATTGGCCATTTAGCTTTGATCTTAAATCATATTATATATTAAACGACCTTAACTCTCTTTCCCATCTTCATTTTAATATGGTATAGTGTTTTGGCTTTTTGCATTAGTTACTTCATGTGTTCACTCAATAGGGATGTAATGAATTACCTAGCGAACAATGTCTTGAAACAAACATGATGAGCGCATTCAATTTCTAGCTAAATCTCATTTGAAGAATATCGCTGTGCTGCGGCCACAGATGGAAATGCCATTTAAACATTTATTACGCATTAATCCACTACTGTGGGCTTTTCTGCTGCCTGTATCCCTGTGATGAAATGAAAGGAAATCAGGCAAAGAAAGACAAGTTGGAAAGTGTTAAAATGAAACTCACATTCATGCAGATTTCGTTAAAAAGACCCTTTGATAGCATTAAGCAAATTTATAGCTGCTCATAAGTATAAATCTCCCGCATACTGCAGAAACTCATCCATTTTGCTCAATTGCTTAACACAAAAGCACTTACGGAATATTTACAGTAAAAGTAAACAGCACCCAACAGTATAATCAGCTGCATATAAGAATATACATATACAGATACGTTTTTAGCAAGCTTTGTCACATTCAAGATAATTGAAGCATTTTTTTCACATTGCAAATCTTTTAAAGGCCCCACTAGCTTGCTGTAAACTTCACTGCATGTATTCAAGGTATACCAACAAACTTTTCCATTAACAACCTTTTGTTTCTAGACAAAACATGCATGAAGGTGCTGCTGGTATGTGGCATGCCGTGTCTCCTCCTTAGCCTTAGGCAGTGCCCCCTCCCCATTACTGAGCCTAATTGAGGGGGGGTGAGGAGTGGCTCTGACCCATATTCAAAAATCATCATGACTGGAATAAAGGAGTCAAACCCCTAATTGCACCCGGGGCAATCAGCCTGCCCATCTGCCCTTCAAAATGTCTCAGCATGCCTATTGCAGATGCCCCTTTCACATGCACTTCTTCCCCCCATCGCACTCCCCTGGTGAATTCCTTTACCTCATATGTTTTGCACTTTAATGTGTGGGTTGAGATTAACAGCCTTGTTATATGAAGTGTGCCATTTAGCATCGTTTTGCAGACATATGCATCTGCTTTAGAATGCCCATGTCCATTTAGATTTTGACACTGTTATTTTTACAGAATGATGCTGCAAGTCACAATATGTGATGGTAAATAATCAGCTTGGATAGGGCACCAGACGTTTTTTTTTCAAGAAAATAAAAAAATATAGTTTGGTGACATCTAAGTGCCGCTTTTACGTTATTGACACTTTTACGTTATTGACACGTCACTAATGCAAGTTGTATACACATAGTTTTGTTTAATATTAATTTTAAGCAAGAAACACTTCAATAAATTTCTGCTTTGAGAAGAGCATAGGTCATCGTGAAGTATATGGCATTGGTTATAAATTAGACGAAGGCTGGAGAACACATTAGCGCTGACTGTTTTGCGCTTGTTAAGTTGGGCACTGAGTGACGCTGAGGCTAAAATATTTGCCACTGACTGGCGCTGACGACAAAAAAGCTCTCCAATTATTAATAAACATTAGTCAACAAAAGCAAAGGTTCTCGCTAAAGAGGTGGAAACGCTCTCTACATTTTAATAAGTCAACTCTTTATATTGAGCCAGGCCCAGTATTAGGACCGTGGTAAGGTAAACATTTAGTCCTTAAACAAAAGTTATAAAATAATAAAGAAAAATCTGTCCATGGTCTCCTTAACCTTAGTTACTCCTCCAGTGGTCCCTCAAAAATGTAAACCTTACTGTTATGTGTGCCTTTTCAATTTTAGCAGCTTATAGTTGGCACACATTTTGGGGAGACTCAGCGTGGTCCTATACGTATAACAAAGACCAACTGCCAAGAAATTCTGGCAGCTAAAGCCCAGGGGTACATTATTGCACCAGCCTGCAGCCTGGAGCCCTCTTAGGAGGGGGTTATGTATTTACTTAACTGCCCCGATGGCTGACGTGGAGAGCCATTTGAGGGACTTTGGGAGTGAATTCTCCCTAAGAACACTGAAAGAAAAGAAATTAATATAGTTACAAAATACACAAATATCTTTAACCCATATAAATATTTAGTTAATCATCAACTAAATATTTAAAGAGGACCAAAACCCACCCTGGAGTCTGAGACCCCAGGGCTGGCTTACTCCCTCCCCCGGGGGGCATCCTGAATTGAGATGCCCCGCTGTGTGAACCCCACGCTGTGTGAACGCGCAGAAATCTCACCTTTGCCCCGAGCCCACAGCATCTGCACTTCACTCCTTGGCTTTGCATGACCCTGCCCACAACAACTGAATGGCTCTGTGGGCCACACACAGCCGAAGGGAGCCAAGCTTCACTCCCAAGTGGGGCTAGGATTTGACCCGGACTGCTCTAGCTGCAGTGTGGGCTCGAGGAGAGGTAAGTGGACTTGGTGACCTGGGGGGCTGTTGCAGAGAGAGCATTACAGGGACAGTTTAAGGATAGTTTAGGGCATTTTGAACCACAGCATAGGAGAAAATAAGGGACAGGAAAGGAAGTGGGCACAGTGGGATGCTGTGTGTACTGGGGGCGTGTGCTGCACAGAAAAATTGAGACGCATAGCTATGGCAGTGGGAGTGGTGGTAGACATGGACATACTGTCAGTTATGAAGGTGGTTGTGGTATAAGGGGACAAGTAGACCATGATGAAACATCAACAAGGAAGGGACATCTTCAGAGCAGGAGCGTACTTCTGGCATTAGCAGTGACAATGCGCCAAGCCAAAGTAGGGCCAGATAATCTGCAAAATGGCACAGGGCTATGTCTGCTGATATGATCTACTCAGGAGTAGGTGACGGTGACACTGATGCTGCTTTTTGCAGACATTCTAGATCTTATTTAGGGTACACCGCCGTGTGACAATTCTTAAGTAACTTCCCTGGAGAACAAAACCTAGCACAGTGCCAGACCTTCCAGCAGAAAGTTAGCCGTAGCCAGGGCACAAATTTAGGACTAGGAACTATGGCTCCACATAGGCACCTGGAGCGGTATCACAAAGCTGCATGGTACAATTGAAATGCCCTTTTCCAATTTCCAGGAAGCCAATCCTGTTGCTACCCCTCTAAAAATGGGATCATTTTTTGAGTGCTTGTCAGCTACTGCCAGTGCCAGGACTACACAAGGCCTACACAACAACCAGAGGCCTAGTCTTTAAAATATGTGCCTCTGCTAATGCTGCCACCACCAGCACCCCTGCTGTTGTCTACTAACGCCAGCCCTACTGAAACACCACTTGACAAAGTAAATTGTTAAGATGCCAATCCTGCGCTACCCCGCTTTACAAATGGCATCATTTTTTCAGGGTCTGCCCACTACTGCTAGCCCTATACAACCACCACAAGTCTCCTGTCACTCTTCTTAATCTTTAAGTACTGCTAATGCCACTACTACCATCCACAGCACCTCTGCTGCCACCCTATGCTACTACTAGGCCGACACAATTGCAGTTTAACCCCGTAATACCTAAAATGGGCACATTTTTAAAGGCTTGTAAAAATCCATTGTTTCGCCTTCTTCAAGTTGCCAATCCTGCTGCTACCCCCCTTTACAAATGAGATTATTTTTTGAGGACTTGCCCGCTACTGCCAGGCCTATACAACCACCACAGGTTTCCTGTGCCACGGTCTAGTCTTTCTTCAACAGCTGCAGCTTCTGCTAATGCTGCTACTACTACTACCACCAACAGCACCTCTGTTGCTAGCCTGCCACCCTCTGATACTGCCAGGCCAACACACAAGCGGATTAACCCTGTAATGCCCAAAATGGGCACATTTTTCAAGGCTTGCAAAAAGCTGTTGCTTCTCCTTCAACTAAATTGTCAGGATGCCAAACCCACTGCCACCCCCATCACAAGTGGGACAATTTTTTGAGGGCTTGCTTGCTACTGCCAGGGTAACACAACTGCAGTTTAACCCTGTAATGCCCAAAATGTGCAAATTTTGCAGCGCTTGTAAAAAGCTATTCCTTCTTCAGTTCAAATGTAAGGGTGCCAATCCCGCTGCTACCCCAGTTACGAATGGGACAATTTTTGAAGGGCTCACTCACTACTGCCAGGCCTACAAAACCGCAGGTCTACCCTCTATAATGCCCCTTGCTTCTCCCTATTTTTGTATGAGCTTTAAACTATCGAAGACAGCTGCGGTTGATTTGTATGCTAATTAGCTGCAGGCAAATCAAATACTATTTAGTCTACAAAAACATGTTTTTATACAGCCTTGGGTGAATTCAGAGTGTTATAAAGGACTTTAGAGCCGTCAGGCATTGTTTTCCATGCGTGTGAGATGAAAGTTTGTCTCAAACAAGTTCGGACCCTACCAAACTTTTTCAGAAAAGTTTGGCAAACCGGCGAACCAAACAAAGGGCCAAGTACCATATGTTACTTACAATAGCAAACGGTATAAGGATAGTAGAACTACAATGGATTACCAAAGCTGGTCCATATGACCTAGAGCAGAAATTGAACAGGAATAGAAGACGATTACAAGATTATATTAGAAGTTGGGTGAAGTTCTGCGTTTTGTCCAAGACTACAGAATTTCCATAATGAATATCAGTCTTTTAAGGACAAGGGGATGAAAACTATAAGCAGGCAATAAGGACAGCTTACAAAGAGTAAAAGAAATGATGAAGATAGGCTCTTTAAATTGTCTGTAATGATTAAAAATAAAGCCTTTCTCCCACGCAGTTGCTTCTTCCCACACAGAAACCTGCCATTTTCCTGAAATAAGTCCCCCAGCTCTGATCACAACAATAAAGGAGGCATGCCAGACACTGTCCCCGCACACCCTTTCCATTGCCATGAATCTAAAAAGAGTATTTTTTTAAATTTGGAGATTTTCACAATTCCTTAATAAGCCATGGCAACTATTATAAAAAATGAAATGCACTGTTCCAGATTTTATATCCACAAACATCCTATTTGTAAGTTGGTCAGCACTATCCTTTATTCTGATTAGCTATAATTTGACTAAGGTAATAAGCATCCCACTGATGTAGGGTGTAGAAATAAAGAATTTCTGCGAAGAAACAAAAATACATATACTCACATATCAATCAATCAATCTTTATCCCCTGCAGTATTGGCTCATTCAATGTTCAGATCTTCTATCGACAACACTTGTGGGGTTACCCTCACTTGCAGTCACAAGGGATGCACACTATGGTTGGCCATTAGAGATGAGCGAACTTTTGAAAAATTCGATTCGACTGATTCGCAGAATTTTCCGACAAAAATCGATTCGACCCGAATTTATTTGCGACGAAAAAAACGGCTGTTTCTGAGCCTCCTAGAGCCTCAATAGGGTTGTAAACCATTCTGCCTTGCTGTAACACGCATAGGATGCGTGCTGGGTTAGTGAAATAATACTGTAAATAATTATCACATGCAGATCAGAGGCATCGCTAATAGAATCGCAGAGCGGCACAACTGCAGAGAGTTGAGGTGGCATCACTATGACGGGCCCCTATAGTGCCTGAAAAACACACCCTTGAGCTGGCAGCAGCAGGAGCCCAAAAATTAGCTGAATCACACAATGGAGTTGCAAGCAGCAGCAGCAGCTGCAGGAGCCCAAACATTGCGTGAAAGAGACACTGGAGTTTGCTGCGGGAGACCAAAAATTGTATGAATCACACCCTGGAGTTGCGAGCAGCAGCAGGAGCACAAACATTGCTTTAAAGAGACACTGGAGTTGGCTGCAGGAGGCCAAAAATTGGATGAATCACACCCTGGAGTTGCAAGAAGCAACAGCAGGAGCGCAAACATTGCGTGAAAGAGACACTGGAGTTGGTTGCCAGAGCCCAAAAATTGGATGAATCACACCCTGGAATTGCAAGCAGCAGCAGCAGCAGGAGCACAAACATTGCTTTAAAGAGACATTGGAGTTGGCTGCAGGAGCCCAAAAATTGGATGAATCACACCCTGGAGTTGCAAGCAGCAGCAGCAGGAGCCCACACATAGCTTGAAAGAGACACTGGAGTTGGCTGCAGGAAGCCAAAAATTGGATGAATCACACCCTGGAGTTGCAAGCAGCATCAGGAGCCCAAACATTACTTTAAAGAGACACTGGAGTTGGCTGCAGGAGGCCAAAAATTGGATGAATCACACCCTGGAGTTGCAAGCAGCAGCAGGAGCCCAAACATTACTTTAACCCTTTCGCTGCCAGCCTACCTGGAGTTTTTGTCACGCTTGGTGCCAGACCATTTTGCACTATTTTGCGCTCCCCATGTTTAAATGTGATTCTTGAAAGGATTTCCAGGGATTTCCCAGGAAAATGATATATTGTTTTTTTCAGCAGAGTCAGGGCTTTAACATGAAATGTCTTGTTTGTAATTTTTTAGGTGTATTCTCAATACTTTTGGGTGAAATATGTGCAAAAAAATAAAAAAAATCTATTTTTTGCAATTTGTAGTGTTTTTTTGTAATAAAAAATGTAAGTTTGTCAATAAAATCTTATTGCGTGTGAAACCCCAATTAATCCCGGTCACAGCGTTACCACATATGTATAGGTAGACACCCTTTCCTGCCCAGGAGACTCCCCCAAACTGAAACAGCGCTTTAGGAGATTTTCAGATAAAATACAACTATGCACCGCGCTAAGCGCACCTTGCGGTCTTTCCAGAAAAAGAACCCTTTAAATTTGAAATACCCCCCAAAAACTATATATTCTCTGGAAGTATACACCTCAGGCTTTCTAGGAGTACCAGATTTGTTGACATGGGTGCAATTTTCTGGAAGTAATCCCTCAATCAATTCTTTGGTTGCACAGAGTTTCCCTAAAAAAGAATAAAAAAGAAGAATCAAAGCCACATTTTCCTAAAAAAAACTATGTGCAAACAGAAAAAAACAAGTAAAATCTGAAAAAGCAACAACCCCCGAACAGAACAATACCCAACATGCATAGGTACTGTCAAGGGAAGAGTTGCCAAACACCCCAAAGTAAAGCATGCGCATAACGGTAATTTTACTTAAAAATTTCAGCTCTGCAGACAAAGTGCGCACCTTGCGATTTTTCAACCAAAACAACCCTTTAAATTTAGAATATCCCCACAAACCATATATTTCCTGAAAGTACACATGTTAAGCTTTCTAAGAGTACTGAGCTTGTTGTAGTGGGCTCATCTTTCTGGAAGTAATCCATTGAAGAATTCTTAGGTTGCACAGGGTTTCCTTAAAAACAATTATAAAAAATCAGAATAAAAACCATGTTTTCCTAAAATATCAATATGCAAACAAGAAAAAACAAGCTAAATCTGAAAGCGCAAGGTCCTCCGAGCAGAACAATACCCAACATGCATAGGTACTATTAACCCTTTTAATTGTCAGCCTACTTGAAGTTTTGTCACCCTCTGTTGACAGGTCATTTTTCCCCATTTTGCGGCATGATTAACCGTGATTTTTAATATACATTACATATAAATTTTTTGCAGCAGAGTTTACACTTTATCATGAAATGTCTTGTTTGTAATTTTTCTACTGTTTTTTGAATATTTCTGCTTAAAAAACAAAACAAAAAAAAAAATATATATTTTTTAAACAATTGTTTCCTTTATTTTAAATAAAACCTTTTTTTTTTAATGAAAACCATATTGCATGTGATAGCCCCATTTCTCCCGATTACAACGGTACCACATATGTATCGGTAGCCCCCCCATTCTTGACCTGGAGACCCCCCAAACTAAAAAAGAGCACTTTATTACATTTACAAATAAAATACAACTACTATCCACACTATAAACATAAGGGGTTAATTAAAAAAAAATGACATAGGGTCCCCGCTTCCGGGGGGGGGGGGAGGGGGGGCATTTTTGGGGGTAATTTTAATGGTTTAGGGTTAGGCTAACCCTAACCCTCAAAAATCCCCCCAAAAATGACATAGGGTCCCCCCTTTTTTGGGGGGAATTTTAAGGGTTAGGGTTAGGCTAACCCTTAAAAAAAAATATACAAAAATAAAAATTCCCCCCAAAAAATTGGGACCCCCCATGTCATTTTTTTTTTTTAAGGGTTAGGGTTAGGCTAACCCTAACCCGTAAAAATAAAAAAAATATACAAAAATAAAAATTCCCCCCCAAAAATGGGGACCCCCCATGTCATTTTTTTTTTGTTGTTTTTTTTTTATTTAAGGATGAGGGTTGTTTTTTTTTTTTTAAGGGTGAGGGTTAGGGTTAGGCTAACCCTAACCCGTAAAAATAAAAATAAAATACTTTTTTTTTATTTTAAGGGTTAGGGTTAGGCTAACCCTAACCCTTAAAAAAAAAAAAATATACAAAAATAAAAATTCCCCCAAAAAATTCCCCCCCAAAAGTCCCCCCAACCCCCCCCCCCCGCCTATGTCATTTTTTTTTTAAGGGTTAGGGTTAGCCTAACCCTAACCCTCACCCTTAAAAAAAAAATTTTAATTTTTTTTTATTTTAAGGGTTAGGGTTAGGCTAACCCTAACCCGTAAAAATAAAAATAAAATACTTTTTTTTAAATTTTAAGGGTTAGGGTTAGGGTAACCCTAACCCGTAAAAATAAAAAAATATACAAAAATAAAAATTCCCCCCAAAAAATGGGGACCCTCCCCCATTTCTTTTTTTTTTTTTTTTATTTTTTTTTTTAAGGGTTAGGGTTAGGGTTAGCCTAACCCTAACCCTCACCCTTAAAAAAATTTTTTTATTTTTTTTTGATTTTTAAGGGTTAGGGTTAGGCTAACCCTAACCCTTAAAAATAAAAAAAATTACGTAGAGGGGAACCCATTTTTTTTTAATTTTAAGGGTTAGGGTTAAGCTAACCCTAACCCTTAAAAATTAAATAAAAATGACTTAAGATCCCCCCTCTGGGGGGGGGGAACCCATTTTTTTTTAATTTTAAGGGTTAGGGTTAGGGTTAGGCCTAACCCTAACCCTTAAAATTAAAAAAAAAATGACGTAGGGTCCCCCTTACACGTCATAACCGGCCCGGGACCAGCTATGGGGGCTTGTAGGAACAGAGTGGAGGGGCCAGCTTTTGTGGCCCCCCACCCTGCAGCCTACGAGCCCACATACCCTGTGTGGGCCCGGGCTCTTCTGCCCCCCCCTGGGCTTTGGGGAGGCAGGTAATTGGGGGTGCGGGGGTTAATGGCAAGCCACCCGCTAGTTGCAGGTGGCTTGCCAGACCCCAGCCTTGTGAACTGGTATAAGGGGTCTCATGGACCCCTTACCAGTTCACAAAGGGTTAACATAAAAAAAAACACACACACACACACACACACACACACAAAAATGTCATTTATTAAAAAAAAAAGTTTTTTTTTTACTTTACACACCTCACCCGATTGTCAGCTCCTGTGGTGATCAGCTGTCAGATGCCTTGGTGATCGCTGGCCAGAGGAGGGGGGGGGCAGGGGATCAGAGCATCACCTGCCCCTCCACTGCTCTGCCCAGCGATCACCAGGGCATCTGACAGCTGAGCCGAGGAGAGGCAGCAAGAGGCCCGGGAGTGACGTCATAAGCCCCACACCCAAAGGGGCGGGGCTTAACAGCAAGATGGCGGCGCCCGTCGGGAGTGGAGGGGGAGAGCCCTTTCAGGCTCTCCCCTGAAGCTGAAGAGGCTGGGGGGGGTGATCGGAGGCCCCCCCAGTGAAGAGGAGACCCGGAGGGAGGCAGCGCGACTGCAGGTAAGTAAATGTCATTTTTTTTTTTTTTTTTCTACAGTTAGCAGCTGCTGCTGCCAAACGGTGGGGGGGGCTGCCATCCGACCCCCCACGGGGGATCGGATGGCACCAAATTAAAGAGGAGACCCAGCCGGATCCAACGAGGGGTCAGGTGAGTATTTTTGATTTTTATTTTTTTTACTAGCAGGGGGGAAAGTCACTTGGCACTTAAGTGGAGTAGAAGCAAGCACGTAGAATCTACGTGCTTGGCCTGAAAGGGTTAAAGAGACACTGGAGTTGGCTGCAGGAGCCCAAAAATTGGATGAATCAAACCCTGGAGTTGCAAGCAGCAGCAGCAGGAGCGCAAACATTGCGTGAAAGAGACGTTGAAGTTGGCTGCAGGAGCCCAAAAATTGGATGAATCACACCCTGGAGTTGCAAGCAGCAGCAGCAGCAGGAGCCCAAACATAGCTTGAAAGAAACACTGGAGTTTGCTGCAGGAGCCCAAAAATTGGATGAATCACACCCTGGAGTTGCAAGCAGCAGCAGGAGCACAAACATTACTTGAAAGAGACACTGGAGTTGGCTGCAAGAGCCCAAAAATTGGATAAATAACATCCTGGAGTTGCAAGCAGCAGCAGGAGCCCAGACATTGCATGAAAGAGACACTGGAGTTGGCTGCAGGAGGCCAAACATTGGATGAATCACACCCTGGAGTTGCAAGCAGCAGCAGCAGCAGCCCAAACATTGCTTGAAGGAGACACTGGAGTTGGCTGCAGGAGGCCAAAAATTGGATGAATCACACCCTGGAGTTGCAAGGAGCAGCAGCAGCAGCAGGAGCCCAAACATTGCTTGAAAGAGACACTGGAGTTGGCTGCAGGAGCCCAAAAATTGGATGAATCACACCCTGGAGTTGCAAGCAGCAGCAGGAGCCCAAACATAGCTTGAAAGTGACACTGGAGTTGGCTGCAGGAGCCCAAAAATTGGATGAATCACACCCTGGAGTTGCAAGCAGCAGCAGGAGCACAAACATTATTTAAAGAGACACTGGAGTTGGCTGCAGGAGCCCAAAAATTGGATAAATCACACCCTGGAGTTGAAAGCAGCAGCAGCAGCAGGAGCCCAAACATTGCTTGAAAGAGACAATGGAGTTGGCTGCAGGAGGCCAAAAATTAGATGAATCACACCCTGGAGTTGCAAGCAGCAGCAGGAGCCCAAACATTACTTTAAAGAGACACTGGAGTTGGCTGCAGGAGGCCAAAAATTGGACGAATCACACCCTGGAGTTGCAAGCAGCAGCAACAGGAGCCCAAACATTGCGTGAAAGAGACACTGGAGTTGGCTGCAGGAGCCCAAAAATTGGATGATTCGCACCCTGGAGTTGCAAGCAGTAGCAACAGGAGCAGGAGCCCAAACATTGCTTGAAAGAGACACTGGAGTTGGCTGCAGGAGCCCAAAAATTGGATGAATCACACCCTGGAGTTGCAAGCAGCAGGAGCCCAAACATTGCTTGAAAGAGACACTGGAGTTGGCTGCAGGAGCCCAAAAATTGGATGAATCACACCCTGGAGTTGCAAGCAGCAGCAGGAGCCCAAACATTACTTTAACCCTTTCGCTGCCAGCCTACCTGGAGTTTTTGTCACGCTTGGTGCCAGACCATTTTGCACTATTTTGCGCTCCCCATGTTTAAATGTGATTCTTGAAAGGATTTCCAGGGATTTCCCAGGAAAATGATATATTGTTTTTTTCAGCAGAGTCAGGGCTTTAACATGAAATGTCTTGTTTGTAATTTTTTAGGTGTATTCTCAATACTTTTGGGTGAAATATGTGCAAAAAAATAAAAAAAATCTATTTTTTGCAATTTGTAGTGTTTTTTTGTAATAAAAAATGTAAGTTTGTCAATAAAATCTTATTGCGTGTGAAACCCCAATTAATCCCGGTCACAGCGTTACCACATATGTATAGGTAGACACCCTTTCCTGCCCAGGAGACTCCCCCAAACTGAAACAGCGCTTTAGGAGATTTTCAGATAAAATACAACTATGCACCGCGCTAAGCGCACCTTGCGGTCTTTCCAGAAAAAGAACCCTTTAAATTTGAAATACCCCCCAAAAACTATATATTCTCTGGAAGTATACACCTCAGGCTTTCTAGGAGTACCAGATTTGTTGACATGGGCGCAATTTTCTGGAAGTAATCCCTCAATCAATTCTTTGGTTGCACAGAGTTTCCCTAAAAAAGAATAAAAAAGAAGAATCAAAGCCACATTTTCCTAAAAAAAACTATGTGCAAACAGAAAAAAACAAGTAAAATCTGAAAAAGCAACAACCCCCGAACAGAACAATACCCAACATGCATAGGTACTGTCAAGGGAAGAGTTGCCAAACACCCCAAAGTAAAGCATGCGCATAACGGTAATTTTACTTAAAAATTTCAGCTCTGCAGACAAAGTGCGCACCTTGCGATTTTTCAACCAAAACAACCCTTTAAATTTAGAATATCCCCACAAACCATATATTTCCTGAAAGTACACATGTTAAGCTTTCTAAGAGTACTGAGCTTGTTGTAGTGGGCTCATCTTTCTGGAAGTAATCCATTGAAGAATTCTTAGGTTGCACAGGGTTTCCTTAAAAACAATTATAAAAAATCAGAATAAAAACCATGTTTTCCTAAAATATCAATATGCAAACAAGAAAAAACAAGCTAAATCTGAAAGCGCAAGGTCCTCCGAGCAGAACAATACCCAACATGCATAGGTACTATTAACCCTTTTAATTGTCAGCCTACTTGAAGTTTTGTCACCCTCTGTTGACAGGTCATTTTTCCCCATTTTGCGGCATGATTAACCGTGATTTTTAATATACATTACATATAAATTTTTTGCAGCAGAGTTTACACTTTATCATGAAATGTCTTGTTTGTAATTTTTCTACTGTTTTTTGAATATTTCTGCTTAAAAAACAAAACAAAAAAAAAATATATATTTTTTAAACAATTGTTTCCTTTATTTTAAATAAAACCTTTTTTTTTTAATGAAAACCATATTGCATGTGATAGCCCCATTTCTCCCGATTACAACGGTACCACATATGTATCGGTAGCCCCCCCATTCTTGCCCTGGAGACCCCCCAAACTAAAAAAGAGCACTTTATTACATTTACAAATAAAATACAACTACTATCCACACTATAAACATAAGGGGTTAATTAAAAAAAAATGACATAGGGTCCCCGCTTCCGGGGGGGGGGAGGGGGGGCATTTTTGGGGGTAATTTTAATGGTTTAGGGTTAGGCTAACCCTAACCCTCAAAAATCCCCCCAAAAATGACATAGGGTCCCCCCTTTTTTGGGGGGAATTTTAAGGGTTAGGGTTAGGCTAACCCTTAAAAAAAAATATACAAAAATAAAAATTCCCCCCAAAAAATTGGGACCCCCCATGTCATTTTTTTTTTTTAAGGGTTAGGGTTAGGCTAACCCTAACCCGTAAAAATAAAAAAAATATACAAAAATAAAAATTCCCCCCCAAAAATGGGGACCCCCCCATGTCATTTTTTTTTGTTGTTTTTTTTTTTTAAGGGTGAGGGTTGTTTTTTTTTTTTTAAGGGTGAGGGTTAGGGTTAGGCTAACCCTAACCCGTAAAAATAAAATACTTTTTTTTTTATTTTAAGGGTTAGGGTTAGGCTAACCCTAACCCTTAAAAAAAAAAATATACAAAAATAAAAATTCCCCCCAAAAATTCCCCCCCAAAATTCCCCCCAACCCCCCCCCCCCCCCCCCCCCCCCGCCTATGTCATTTTTTTTTTTAAGGGTTAGGGTTAGCCTAACCCTAACCCTCACCCTTAAAAAAAAAAATTTAATTTTTTTTTATTTTAAGGGTTAGGGTTAGGCTAACCCTAACCCGTAAAAATAAAAATAAAATACTTTTTTTTAAATTTTAAGGGTTAGGGTTAGGGTAACCCTAACCCGTAAAAATAAAAAAAATATACAAAAATAAAAATTCCCCCCAAAAAATGGGGACCCTCCCCCATTTATTTTTTTTTTTTTTTTTATTTTTTTTTTTTTAAGGGTTAGGGTTAGGGTTAGCCTAACCCTAACCCTCACCCTTAAAAAAAAATTTTTATTTTTTTTTTATTTTTAAGGGTTAGGGTTAGGCTAACCCTAACCCTTAAAAATAAAAAAAATTACGTAGAGGGGAACCCATTTTTTTTTAATTTTAAGGGTTAGGGTTAAGCTAACCCTAACCCTTAAAAATTAAATAAAAATGACGTAAGATCCCCCCTCTGGGGGGGGGGGAACCCATTTTTTTTTTAATTTTAAGGGTTAGGCCTAACCCTAACCCTTAAAATTAAAAAAAAAATGACGTAGGGTCCCCCTTACACGTCATAACCGGCCCGGGACCAGCTATGGGGGCTTGTAGGAACAGAGTGGAGGGGCCAGCTTTTGTGGCCCCCCACCCTGCAGCCTACGAGCCCACATACCCTGTGTGGGCCCGGGCTCTTCTGCCCCCCCCTGGGCTTTGGGGAGGCAGGTAATTGGGGGTGCGGGGGTTAATGGCAAGCCACCCGCTAGTTGCAGGTGGCTTGCCAGACCCCAGCCTTGTGAACTGGTATAAGGGGTCTCATGGACCCCTTACCAGTTCACAAAGGGTTAACATAAAAAAAAAACACACACACACACACACACACAAAAATGTCATTTATTAAAAAAAAAAAGGTTTTTTTTTACTTTACACACCTCACCCGATTGTCAGCTCCTGTGGTGATCAGCTGTCAGATGCCTTGGTGATCGCTGGCCAGAGGAGGGGGGGGGCAGGGGATCAGAGCATCACCTGCCCCTCCACTGCTCTGCCCAGCGATCACCAGGGCATCTGACAGCTGAGCCGAGGAGAGGCAGCAAGAGGCCCGGGAGTGACGTCATAAGCCCCACACCCAAAGGGGTGGGGCTTAACAGCAAGATGGCGGCGCCCGTCGGGAGTGGAGGGGGAGAGCCCTTTCAGGCTCTCCCCTGAAGCTGAAGAGGCTGGGGGGGGGTGATCGGAGGCCCCCCCAGTGAAGAGGAGACCCGGAGGGAGGCAGCGCGACTGCAGGTAAGTAAATGTCATTTTTTTTTTTTATTTTTCTACAGTTAGCAGCTGCTGCTGCCAAACGGTGGGGGGGGCTGCCATCCGACCCCCCACGGGGGATCGGATGGCACCAAATTAAAGAGGAGACCCAGCCGGATCCAACGAGGGGTCAGGTGAGTATTTTTGATTTTTATTTTTTTTACTAGCAGGGGGGAAAGTCACTTGGCACTTAAGTGGAGTAGAAGCAAGCACGTAGAATCTACGTGCTTGGCCTGAAAGGGTTAAAGAGACACTGGAGTTGGCTGCAGGAGCCCAAAAATTGGATGAATCAAACCCTGGAGTTGCAAGCAGCAGCAGCAGGAGCGCAAACATTGCGTGAAAGAGACGTTGGAGTTGGCTGCAGGAGCCCAAAAATTGGATGAATCACACCCTGGAGTTGCAAGCAGCAGCAGCAGCAGGAGCCCAAACATAGCTTGAAAGAAACACTGGAGTTTGCTGCAGGAGCCCAAAAATTGGATGAATCACACCCTGGAGTTGCAAGCAGCAGCAGGAGCACAAACATTACTTGAAAGAGACACTGGAGTTGGCTGCAAGAGCCCAAAAATTGGATAAATAACACCCTGGAGTTGCAAGCAGCAGCAGGAGCCCAGACATTGCATGAAAGAGACACTGGAGTTGGCTGCAGGAGGCCAAACATTGGATGAATCACACCCTGGAGTTGCAAGCAGCAGCAGCAGCAGCCCAAACATTGCTTGAAGGAGACACTGGAGTTGGCTGCAGGAGGCCAAAAATTGGATGAATCACACCCTGGAGTTGCAAGGAGCAGCAGCAGCAGCAGGAGCCCAAACATTGCTTGAAAGAGACACTGGAGTTGGCTGCAGGAGCCCAAAAATTGGATGAATCACACCCTGGAGTTGCAAGCAGCAGCAGGAGCCCAAACATAGCTTGAAAGTGACACTGGAGTTGGCTGCAGGAGCCCAAAAATTGGATGAATCACACCCTGGAGTTGCAAGCAGCAGCAGGAGCACAAACATTATTTAAAGAGACACTGGAGTTGGCTGCAGGAGCCCAAAAATTGGATAAATCACACCCTGGAGTTGAAAGCAGCAGCAGCAGCAGGAGCCCAAACATTGCTTGAAAGAGACAATGGAGTTGGCTGCAGGAGGCCAAAAATTAGATGAATCACACCCTGGAGTTGCAAGCAGCAGCAGGAGCCCAAACATTACTTTAAAGAGACACTGGAGTTGGCTGCAGGAGGCCAAAAATTGGACGAATCACACCCTGGAGTTGCAAGCAGCAGCAACAGGAGCCCAAACATTGCGTGAAAGAGACACTGGAGTTGGCTGCAGGAGCCCAAAAATTGGATGATTCGCACCCTGGAGTTGCAAGCAGTAGCAACAGGAGCAGGAGCCCAAACATTGCTTGAAAGAGACACTGGAGTTGGCTGCAGGAGCCCAAAAATTGGATGAATCACACCCTGGAGTTGCAAGCAGCAGGAGCCCAAACATTGCTTGAAAGAGACACTGGAGTTGGCTGCAGGAGCCCAAAAATTGGATGAATCACACCCTGGAGTTGCAAGCAGCAGCAGGAGCCCAAACATTACTTTAACCCTTTCGCTGCCAGCCTACCTGGAGTTTTTGTCACGCTTGGTGCCAGACCATTTTGCACTATTTTGCGCTCCCCATGTTTAAATGTGATTCTTGAAAGGATTTCCAGGGATTTCCCAGGAAAATGATATATTGTTTTTTTCAGCAGAGTCAGGGCTTTAACATGAAATGTCTTGTTTGTAATTTTTTAGGTGTATTCTCAATACTTTTGGGTGAAATATGTGCAAAAAAATAAAAAAAAATCTATTTTTTGCAATTTGTAGTGTTTTTTTGTAATAAAAAATGTAAGTTTGTCAATAAAATCTTATTGCGTGTGAAACCCCAATTAATCCCGGTCACAGCGTTACCACATATGTATAGGTAGACACCCTTTCCTGCCCAGGAGACTCCCCCAAACTGAAACAGCGCTTTAGGAGATTTTCAGATAAAATACAACTATGCACCGCGCTAAGCGCACCTTGCGGTCTTTCCAGAAAAAGAACCCTTTAAATTTGAAATACCCCCCAAAAACTATATATTCTCTGGAAGTATACACCTCAGGCTTTCTAGGAGTACCAGATTTGTTGACATGGGCGCAATTTTCTGGAAGTAATCCCTCAATCAATTCTTTGGTTGCACAGAGTTTCCCTAAAAAAGAATAAAAAAGAAGAATCAAAGCCACATTTTCCTAAAAAAAACTATGTGCAAACAGAAAAAAACAAGTAAAATCTGAAAAAGCAACAACCCCCGAACAGAACAATACCCAACATGCATAGGTACTGTCAAGGGAAGAGTTGCCAAACACCCCAAAGTAAAGCATGCGCATAACGGTAATTTTACTTAAAAATTTCAGCTCTGCAGACAAAGTGCGCACCTTGCGATTTTTCAACCAAAACAACCCTTTAAATTTAGAATATCCCCACAAACCATATATTTCCTGAAAGTACACATGTTAAGCTTTCTAAGAGTACTGAGCTTGTTGTAGTGGGCTCATCTTTCTGGAAGTAATCCATTGAAGAATTCTTAGGTTGCACAGGGTTTCCTTAAAAACAATTATAAAAAATCAGAATAAAAACCATGTTTTCCTAAAATATCAATATGCAAACAAGAAAAAACAAGCTAAATCTGAAAGCGCAAGGTCCTCCGAGCAGAACAATACCCAACATGCATAGGTACTATTAACCCTTTTAATTGTCAGCCTACTTGAAGTTTTGTCACCCTCTGTTGACAGGTCATTTTTCCCCATTTTGCGGCATGATTAACCGTGATTTTTAATATACATTACATATAAATTTTTTGCAGCAGAGTTTACACTTTATCATGAAATGTCTTGTTTGTAATTTTTCTACTGTTTTTTGAATATTTCTGCTTAAAAAACAAAACAAAAAAAAATATATATTTTTTAAACAATTGTTTCCTTTATTTTAAATAAAACCTTTTTTTTTTAATGAAAACCATATTGCATGTGATAGCCCCATTTCTCCCGATTACAACGGTACCACATATGTATCGGTAGCCCCCCCATTCTTGCCCTGGAGACCCCCCAAACTAAAAAAGAGCACTTTATTACATTTACAAATAAAATACAACTACTATCCACACTATAAACATAAGGGGTTAATTAAAAAAAAATGACATAGGGTCCCCGCTTCCGGGGGGGGGGGGGGAGGGGGGGCATTTTTGGGGGTAATTTTAATGGTTTAGGGTTAGGCTAACCCTAACCCTCAAAAATCCCCCCAAAAATGACATAGGGTCCCCCCTTTTTTGGGGGGAATTTTAAGGGTTAGGGTTAGGCTAACCCTTAAAAAAAAATATACAAAAATAAAAATTCCCCCCAAAAAATTGGGACCCCCCATGTCATTTTTTTTTTTAAGGGTTAGGGTTAGGCTAACCCTAACCCGTAAAAATAAAAAAAATATACAAAAATAAAAATTCCCCCCCAAAAATGGGGACCCCCCCCATGTCATTTTTTTTTTGTTGTTTTTTTTTTTTAAGGGTGAGGGTTGTTTTTTTTTTTTTTAAGGGTGAGGGTTAGGGTTAGGCTAACCCTAACCCTTAAAAAAAAAAAATATAC
Source organism: Gastrophryne carolinensis (assembly GCA_027917425.1). NCBI lineage: Eukaryota > Metazoa > Chordata > Amphibia > Anura > Microhylidae > Gastrophryne > Gastrophryne carolinensis. Next base: position 93,468,725 of record CM051235.1, read on the forward strand.
AAAAATAAAAATTCCCCCCAAAAATTCCCCCCCAAAATTCCCCCCAAACCCCCCCCCCCCCCGCCTATGTCATTTTTTTTTTTAAGGGTTAGGGTTAGCCTAACCCTAACCCTCACCCATAAAAAAAAATTTTAATTTTTTTTTATTTTAAGGGTTAGGGTTAGGCTAACCCTAACCCGTAAAAATAAAAATAAAATACTTTTTTTTAAATTTTAAGGGTTAGGGTTAGGGTAACCCTAACCCGTAAAAATAAAAAAATATACAAAAATAAAAATTCCCCCCAAAAAATGGGGACCCTCCCCCATTTCTTTTTTTTTTTTTTATTTATTTTTATTTTTTTAAGGGTTAGGGTTAGCCTAACCCTAACCCTCACCCTTAAAAAAAATTTTTTATTTTTTTTTTATTTTTAAGGGTTAGGGTTAGGCTAACCCTAACCCTTAAAAATAAAAAAAATTACGTAGAGGGGAACCCATTTTTTTTTAATTTTAAGGGTTAGGGTTAAGCTAACCCTAACCCTTAAAAATTAAATAAAAATGACGTAAGATCCCCCCTCTGGGGGGGGGGGAACCCATTTTTTTTTTAATTTTAAGGGTTAGGGTTAGGGTTAGGCCTAACCCTAACCCTTAAAATTAAAAAAAAAATGACGTAGGGTCCCCCTTACACGTCATAACCGGCCCGGGACCAGCTATGGGGGCTTGTAGGAACAGAGTGGAGGGGCCAGCTTTTGTGGCCCCCCACCCTGCAGCCTACGAGCCCACATACCCTGTGTGGGCCCGGGCTCTTCTGCCCCCCCCTGGGCTTTGGGGAGGCAGGTAATTGGGGGTGCGGGGGTTAATGGCAAGCCACCCGCTAGTTGCAGGTGGCTTGCCAGACCCCAGCCTTGTGAACTGGTATAAGGGGTCTCATGGACCCCTTACCAGTTCACAAAGGGTTAACATAAAAAAAAAAACACACACACACACACACACACACAAAAATGTCATTTATTAAAAAAAAAAAGGTTTTTTTTTACTTTACACACCTCACCCGATTGTCAGCTCCTGTGGTGATCAGCTGTCAGATGCCTTGGTGATCGCTGGCCAGAGGAGGGGGGGGGCAGGGGATCAGAGCATCACCTGCCCCTCCACTGCTCTGCCCAGCGATCACCAGGGCATCTGACAGCTGAGCCGAGGAGAGGCAGCAAGAGGCCCGGGAGTGACGTCATAAGCCCCACACCCAAAGGGGCGGGGCTTAACAGCAAGATGGCGGCGCCCGTCGGGAGTGGAGGGGGAGAGCCCTTTCAGGCTCTCCCCTGAAGCTGAAGAGGCTGGGGGGGGTGATCGGAGGCCCCCCCAGTGAAGAGGAGACCCGGAGGGAGGCAGCGCGACTGCAGGTAAGTAAATGTCATTTTTTTTTTTTTTTTTCTACAGTTAGCAGCTGCTGCTGCCAAACGGTGGGGGGGGCTGCCATCCGACCCCCCACGGGGGATCGGATGGCACCAAATTAAAGAGGAGACCCAGCCGGATCCAACGAGGGGTCAGGTGAGTATTTTTGATTTTTATTTTTTTTACTAGCAGGGGGGAAAGTCACTTGGCACTTAAGTGGAGTAGAAGCAAGCACGTAGAATCTACGTGCTTGGCCTGAAAGGGTTAAAGAGACACTGGAGTTGGCTGCAGGAGCCCAAAAATTGGATGAATCAAACCCTGGAGTTGCAAGCAGCAGCAGCAGGAGCGCAAACATTGCGTGAAAGAGACGTTGGAGTTGGCTGCAGGAGCCCAAAAATTGGATGAATCACACCCTGGAGTTGCAAGCAGCAGCAGCAGCAGGAGCCCAAACATAGCTTGAAAGAAACACTGGAGTTTGCTGCAGGAGCCCAAAAATTGGATGAATCACACCCTGGAGTTGCAAGCAGCAGCAGGAGCACAAACATTACTTGAAAGAGACACTGGAGTTGGCTGCAAGAGCCCAAAAATTGGATAAATAACACCCTGGAGTTGCAAGCAGCAGCAGGAGCCCAGACATTGCATGAAAGAGACACTGGAGTTGGCTGCAGGAGGCCAAACATTGGATGAATCACACCCTGGAGTTGCAAGCAGCAGCAGCAGGAGCCCAAACATTGCTTGAAGGAGACACTGGAGTTGGCTGCAGGAGGCCAAAAATTGGATGAATCACACCCTGGAGTTGCAAGGAGCAGCAGCAGCAGCAGGAGCCCAAACATTGCTTGAAAGAGACACCGGAGTTGGCTGCAGGAGCCCAAAAATTGGATGAATCACACCCTGGAGTTGCAAGCAGCAGCAGGAGCCCAAACATAGCTTGAAAGTGACACTGGAGTTGGCTGCAGGAGCCCAAAAATTGGATGAATCACACCCTGGAGTTGCAAGCAGCAGCAGGAGCACAAACATTATTTAAAGAGACACTGGAGTTGGCTGCAGGAGCCCAAAAATTGGATAAATCACACCCTGGAGTTGAAAGCAGCAGCAGCAGCAGGAGCCCAAACATTGCTTGAAAGAGACAATGGAGTTGGCTGCAGGAGGCCAAAAATTAGATGAATCACACCCTGGAGTTGCAAGCAGCAGCAGGAGCCCAAACATTACTTTAAAGAGACACTGGAGTTGGCTGCAGGAGGCCAAAAATTGGACGAATCACACCCTGGAGTTGCAAGCAGCAGCAACAGGAGCCCAAACATTGCGTGAAAGAGACACTGGAGTTGGCTGCAGGAGCCCAAAAATTGGATGATTCGCACCCTGGAGTTGCAAGCAGTAGCAACAGGAGCAGGAGCCCAAACATTGCTTGAAAGAGACACTGGAGTTGGCTGCAGGAGCCCAAAAATTGGATGAATCACACCCTGGAGTTGCAAGCAGCAGGAGCCCAAACATTGCTTGAAAGAGACACTGGAGTTGGCTGCAGGAGCCCAAAAATTGGATGAATCACACCCTGGAGTTGCAAGCAGCAGCAGGAGCACAGACATTGCTTTAAAGAGACACTGGAGTTGGCTGCAGGGGCCCAAAAATTGGATGAATCACACCCTGGAGTTGCAAGCAGCAGCAGGAGCCCAAACATTGCGTGAAAGAGACACTGGAGTTGGCTGCAAGAGCCCAAAAATTGGATGAATCACACCCTGGAGTTGCAAGCAGCAGCAGGAGCACAAACATTACTTGAAAGAGACACTGGAGTTGGCTGCAGGAGCCCAAAAATTGGATGAATCACACCCTGGAGTTGCAAGCAGCAGCAGGAGCATAAACATCACTTTAAAGAGACACTGCAGTTGGCTGCAGGAGGCCAAAAATTGGATGAATCACACCCTGGAGTTGCAAGCAGCAACAGCAGGAGCCCAAACATTGTGTGAAAAAGACACTGGAGTTGGCTGCAGGAGCCCAAAAATTGGATGAATCATACCCTGGAGCTGCAAGCAGCAGCAGCGGAAGCAGGAGCCCAAACATTGCGCGAAAGAGACACTGGAGTTGGCTGCAGGAGCCAAAAAATTGGATGAATCACACCCTGGAGTTGCAAGCAGCAGCAGCAGCAGCAGTAGCAGGACCCCCGTACATTACTTGAAAGAGACACTGGAGTAGGCTGCAGGAGCCCAAAAATTGTATGAATCACACCCTGGAGTTGCAAGCAGCAGCAGCAGCAGGAGCCCAAACATTGCTTGAAAGAGACACTGGAGCTGGCTGCCGGAGCCCAAAAATTAGATGAATCACACCCTGGAGCTGCAAGCAGCAGCAGCAGGAGCCCATACATTGCTTGAAAGAGACACTGGAGTTGGCTGCAGGGGCCCAAAAATTGGATGAATCACACCCTGGAGTTGCAAGCAGCAGCAGCAGGAGCCCAAACATAGCTTGAAAGAGACACTGGAGTTGGCTGCAGGAGGCCAAAAATTGGATGAATCACAACCTGGAGTTGCAAGCAGCAGCAGGAGCCCACACGTTACTTTAAAAAGACACTGCAGTTGGCGGCAAGAGGCCAAAAATTGGATGAATCACACCCTGGAGTTGCAAGCAGCAACAGCAGGAGCCCAAATATTGTGTGAAAAAGACACTGGAGTTGGCTGCAGGAGCCCAAAAATTGGATGAATCATACCCTGGATTTGCAAGCAGCAGCAGCGGCGGCAGGAGCCCAAACATTGCGCGAAAGAGACACTGGAGTTGGCTGCAGGAGCCAAAAAATTGGATGAATCACACCCTGGAGTTGCAAGCAGCAGCAGCAGCAGCAGGACCCCCGTACATTACTTGAAAGAGACACTGGAGTTGGCTGCAGGAGCCCAAAAATTGTATGAATCACACCCTGGAGTTGCAAGCAGCAGCAGGAGCCCAAACATTAGTTGAAAGAGACACTGGAGTTGGCTGCAGGAGCCCAAAAATTGGATGAACCACACTCTGGAGTTGCAAGCAGCAGCAGGAGCCCAAACATTGCTTGAAAGAGACACTGGAGTTGGCTGCAGGAGCCCAAAAATTAGATGAATCACACCCTGGAGCTGCAAGCAGCAGCAGCAGGAGCCCAAACATTGCTTGAAAGAGACACTGGAGTTGGCTGCAGGAGCCCAAAAATTAGATGAATCACACCCTGGAGTTGCAAGCAGCAGCAGCAGGAGCCCAAACATTGCTTGAAAGAGACACTGGAGTTGGCTGCAGGGGCCCAAAAATTGGATGAATCACACCCTGGAGTTGCAAGCAGCAGAAGCAGGAGCCCAACCATAGCTTGAAAGAGACACTGGAGTTGGCTGCAGGAGGCCAAAAATTGGATGAATCACAACCTGGAGTTGCAAGCGGCAGCAGGAGCCCAAACGTTACTTTAAAAAGACACTGCAGTTGGCTGCAGGAGGCCAAAAATTGGATGAATCACACCCTGGAGTTGCAAGCAGCAGCAGCAGGGGCCCATACATTGCTTGAAAGAAACACTGGAGTTGGCTGCAGGGGCCCAAAAATTGGGTGAATCACACCCTGGAGTTGCAAGCAGCAGCAGCAGGAGCCCAAACATTGTGTGAAAGAGACACTGGATTTGGCTGCAGGAGGCCAAAAATTGGATGAATCACACCCTGGAGTTTCAAGCAGCAGCAGGAGCCCAACCGTTACTTTAAAAAGACACTGCGGTTGGCTCCAGGAGGCCAAAAATTGGATGAATCACACCCTGTAGTTGCAAGCAGCAGCAGCAGGAGCCCAAACATTGTGTGAAAGAGACACTGGAGTTGGCTGCAGGAGCCCAAAAATTGGATGAATCACACCATGGAGTTGCAAGCAGCAGGATCCCAAACATAGCTTGAAAGGACACTGGAGCTGGCTGCAGAAGGCCAAACATTGTATGCATCACACCCTGGAGTTGCAAGCAGCAGCAGCAGGAGCCCAAAGATTGCGTGAAAGAGACACTGGATTTGGCTGCAGGAGGCCAAAAATTGGATGAATCACACCCTGGAGTTGCAAGCAGCAGCAGCAGGAGCCAAAACATAGCTTGAAAGAGACACTAGAGTTGGCTGCAGGAGGCCACAAATTGGATGAATCACACCCTGGAGTTGCAAGGAGCAGCAGCTGCAGCAGGAGCCCAGACATTGCTTGAAAGAGACACTGGAGTTGGCTGCAGGAGCCCAAAAATTGGATGAATCACACCCTGGAGTTACAAGCAGCAGAAGGAGCCCAAACATAGCTTGACAGAGACACTGAAGTTGGCTGCAGGAGGCCAAAAATTGGATGAATCACACCCTGGAGTTGCAAGCAGCAGCAGGAGCCCAAACATTACGTGAAAGAGACACTGGAGTTGGCTTCAGGAGGCCAAAAATTGGATGAATCACACCCTGGAGTTTCAAACAGCAGCAGGAGCCCAAACATTACTTTAAAGAGACTCTGGAGTTGGCTTCAGGAGGCCAAAAATTGGATGAATCACACCCTGGAGTTGCAAGCAGCAGCAGCAGGAGCCAAAACATAGCTTGAAAGAGACACTAGAGTTGGCTGCAGGAGGCCACAAATTGGATGAATCACACCCTGGAGTTGCAAGGAGCAGCAGCAGCAGCAGGAGCCCAAACATTGCTTGAAAGAGACACTGGAGTTGGCTGCAGGAGCCCAAAAATTGGATGAATCACACCCTGGAGTTGCAAGCAGCAGCAGCAGGAGCCAAAACATAGCTTGAAAGAGACACTACAGTTGGCTGCAGGAGGCCACAAATTGGATGAGTCACACCCTGGAGTTGCAAGGAGCAGCAGCTGCAGCAGGAGCCCAAACATTGCTTGAAAGAGACACTGGAGCTGGCTGCAGGAGCCCAAAAATTGGATGAATCATACCCTGGAGTTGCAAGCAGCAGCAGCAGGAGCCCAAACATAGCTTGACAGAGACACTGGAGTTGGCTTCAGGAGGCCAAAAATTGGATGAATCACACTCTGGAGTTGCAAGCAGCAGCAGGAGCCCAAACATTACTTTAAAGAGACACTGGAGTTGGCTTCAGGAGGCCAAAAAATGGATGAATCACACCCTGGAGTTGCAAGTAGCAGCAGCAGGAGCCCAAACTTTTCTTGAAAGACAACCTGAAGTGGGCATCAGCAGAAGGCCAAAAATTGGCTGAAAGGCACACCCTGAAGTTGGCATCAGCAGGAGCCCAAAAATTGGCCTAAAGACTTAAATATGTTTTGCACCATTTGGAAAGTGTAAAACGTGGCACCATGCTGAATCTAGTCGCATGCATCAGCCATTGGTGTGTGGAAATCCTGGCTGATCCATCCCTGATTCATTTTGACAAAGGTGAGTCTCTCCCATTTTTAGTTGACAGACGAGTTCTCCTCGCCGTAACTATGGCCCCCGTGGCACTAAACACCCGCTCAGATGGCATGCTACTGGCAGGGCAGGACAGCTTTTCCAGGGCAAACTCTGCTAGTTGCGGCCACAAGCCAAGTTTGGCTGCCCAGAAGTCCAGCGGATCCTCAAGGTGTGTTGGCATGGTCATGTCAAGGTATGACATGACCTGCTGGTTGAGGTCCTGCTCTAGGTCTTCCTGCTGCTCATGATTAGCCTCACTATGCGGGTGTAGGAAGCTACTCATTAGCGACTGAAGACTGAGGCTGCTGCTGATGGAGCTGCTGCTGCTGCTCCTGCCAACCCCCCAGCAGCCATGGCAGTGGAAGGTGAGCGCATCGGCCAACTGACTACATAGAATGTCTTTGTAGTAGTTCAGTTTGTCCTCCCTCTCGGCGGGTTTAAAAAATGCCCCCATTTTGTGCCGGAAGCGAGGGTCCAATAAGGTGGACAGCCAGAAGTCATCCCGGCGACAAATGGAAACAATTCTGGGGTCACTACGCAAGCACGTGAGCATGCTTCCTGCCATTTGCGCAAGTGACCTGGATGGACTACCTGTCTCCATCTCCACTGCATACTGCCACGGTGTGTCCGGGTCCTCTGTCTCACCTTCCTCACAACGCTCTAGCTCCTCTGGCTGCTCCTCCTCTCCTGTCCGCTGACTAGATAAACCAGCCATTTAGCCAAGCTTAAACAGTGCTTCACTGGGCCACTCCTCCTCCTCTTCCTCCTCCTCCTCCAGTTCAGCTCCAACAGGGTTCATGTGGCCATAAGATGTAGACGCCATGTCTCCAGTGCCCTGATCAGACATGGTTTCCAACATGTGCTGTAGTACATGAAGCAGTGGAATCACGTCGTTCATCCCGTAATCCTGTAAAACGGCAGGTGTAACGTATGAGCTGCCACTGTTTGACATTGAAGTTACACAGGGGAGTACCCCTATCCGCTTGGATCATCAGGAAATCCTTGATGGCTTTTCTCTGTTCATATAATCGGTCCAACATGTGAAGGGTGGAATTCCAACGGGTGGAAACATCGCAAATCAGACTATGTTGGGGGCTACCATTCTGACGCTGTAGCTCAAGAAGGGTGTGTTTGGCGGTACATGAAGTTGTTAGGATGTCTTGCAGATGGGGGGAACACTTCAGAAACCGCTTGACCCCTTGAACCAGATTGAAGACGTGAGCCATGTAGGGCGCATGGGTCAGGCTTCCTTGTCGCAGCGCAGACAAAATGTTTTTCCCATTGTTGGCAACCACGATTCCCATTTTAAGTTTTCTTGGAGTAAGCCTTGTTTGGATTTCGTGATGAATAAATTTAAGCAGTTCCTCCGTTCGCCAAGACAAACCATGTGAAGCACAGCGTGACACCTCCGTGCCCTGCACACATGGTAGACTGGAGGGGCACTGAGACTTGAGCCTACAGTGGAGGGTGAGGAGATGGCGGAGGATGAGGAGGCCGAGTCGCATGGTGTCACAGGCACAATGGCCAGGGAGCGCAGAGGCCGAAGCGGCATTACCTGTCCAAGTTGCTGCTGCTGCTGCAAAGGGGCCCACATTCACCTAGTGGGCCGTAAATGACATGTACTGTCCCTGACCGTAGATACAGCTCCAGACGTCGGCGCTGCCATGCACTTTGCTACACACCGACAGGCTCAAGGACTGGCCCACCTTCTGTTCAACAAAAGTGTGCAGCGCTGGTACTGCCTTCTTGGCAAAGAAATGACGGCTTGGGACTCTCCACCTCGGCTTGGCACAAGTCATCAGTTCTCTGAAAGGTGCAGAGTCCACCACCTGAAAAGGGAGCAACTGCAGCACCAGCAACTTGGACAGGAGCACATTCAGCTTCTGTGCCGTAGGATGAGTGGGCGCATACTGCTGTCTCTTGGACATGGCTTCACTGATGGATTGCTGGCGGGATGCATGACTTGGAGGAGGAGGAGCAGGAGCATCAGGAGCGACAGAGGATGGGTATGAAGCACAGCTGCCTTCGGCTGAGGTGCTGGAGCCTTGGCTGGCAGAAATTGGGAGCGGCGTGCCACTTGGGGAGGAAGCAGGCTGGACCACCTGTTTGGAGCCTCGGTTCTCCCAGGCCGCTTTATGTTGACGCAGGACCGTGGTGCCAACATTTGGGCCCTGGCCACGCTTCACCTTCTGCCTACATATCTTGCATGTGGCCATGTTACCCTCCTGCGGATGCTTGAAGAGAAAACTGCCACACTGGCGAGGAGCAACTTTTCCCACCAACAGGCCGCACTGATTCACTGCTATTGTCGCCAACTCCAGGAACCCTTGCTCCACTACCTCTCGATAAGGTAGCCTGCCATGCAGCAGGTGCTCTACCCTGGCCCCGGCTCCGTTTGGCTCCAGGCTTTACAATTGTGCCCCCATGCTGACTGCCAACCATGCTGCTAACACCTTGCTGCCTCAGCTGCTGACTCTGGGGCAACCTGCGCCCCTCTTCTCCTGATGATGACGATCAAGCCCCTTGTGCTCCCGGCTCCCAAGTGCGATCAGCTTCTTCATCATCATTATCCCCGCTTTGTGGCTGCACGTCACTGATGTTCTCGTTTTCCTCAACAGTGTCTGGCGCAGGAGCTGGAATGCTCGCAACAACCACGACACTCTCCACATCACTATTTGCCTGCTTAGCTAAAGAAGCCACCTCCATTTCTTAGCTGGGCAGTAGCTGCTGACTGTCCTCTATCTGATCGTCCTCCTCACTAAAGAGTGGAGCTGAACCCAAAGCATAGGATATGTCGCTGGGGGAGGGAACGGCGTAGGACAGAGGCAATGGGAGGATAGGAACTGCTCTCGGGGCAGGGTTGTGTCAGAGGAACCTACCGACCCTAGACTGGGGGTCTCAGATGTAACTCGTGATGATGTGGATGACCGCGTTAACCAATCTACCACGGCAGATGTGTTACTGGTGGAAACACGACTGCTAGCAGATACAGGCAGATCAGGTCTCTCACCGTGACTCCTGCTGCCACTCGCCCCTAGTCTGCTGCGACCTCTGCCTGCAGAATCTTGGCCTCTGCCACTCCTCTTTGAACATCCTGGCACTTGTCTGCCTGACATTTTTATGTATTTGAAATGCGCAATAGGTACGTTAAAAAATTTGTTTACTTTAAAAAGCAGAAGCTAAATAAAGCGAGGAACTGCTTCTCTGCACCAGATACTATGAAAATTGGCAATATGGGATACCCTGCGGCCTAGTGTTTTGGCAGCAGACCAAAAACCAATTCAAAATGTGATAGCTTGATTAAGCTGAGGATGAGCAAGGGTATTTAGTATAACAGATAGGGTGCTACGTGCAGGTTTGGGATACCCTGCGGCCTAGTGTTTTGGCAGCAGGACAAAAACCAATTCAAAATGCAATAGCTTGATTAAGCTGAGGAGGAACAAGTGTATTTAGTATAACAGATAGGGTGCTACGTGCAGGTTTGGGATACCCTGCGGCCTAGTGTTTTGGCAGCAGACCAAAAACCAATTCAAAAACGATAGCTTGATTAAGCTGAAGATGAACAAGCTTATTTAGTATAACAGATAGGGTGCTACATGCAGGTTTGGGATACCCTGCGGCCTAGTGTTTTGGCAGCAGACCAAAAACCAATTCAAAAACGATAGCTTGATTAAGCTGAAGATGAACAAGCGTATTTAGTATAACAGATAGGGTGCTACGTGCAGTTTTGGGATACCCTGCGGCCTGTTATTTTTTTGACAGCAGGACAAAAAACACTTCAAAATTCAATAGTTTGATTAAGCTGAGGATGAACAAGGGTATTTAGTATAAAAGATAGGGTGCTACGTGTAGGTTTGGGATACCCTGCGGCCTAGTGTTTTGGCAGCAGGACAAAAACCAATTCAAAATGCAATAGCTTGATTAAGCTGAGGATGAACAACGCTTATTTAGTACAACAGATAGGGTGCTACGTGCAGGTTTGGGATACCCTGCGGCCAGGTTTTTTTTTTTTAAAGCAGGACAAAAAACAGTTCAAAATGCAATAGCTTGATTAAGCTGAGGATGAACAAGGGTATTTAGTATAACAGATAGGGTGCTACGTGCAGGTTCGGGATACCCTGCGGCCTGGTGTTTTTTTGACAGCAGGACAAAAAACAATTCAAAATGCAATAGCTTGATTAAGCTGAGGATGAACAATCTTATTTAGTATAACAGATAGGGTGCTACGTGCAGGTTTAGGATACCCTGCGGCCTAGTGTTTTGGCAGCAGACCAAGAAACCAATTCAAAATGCGATAGCTTGATTAAGCTGAAAATGAACAAGCGTATTTAATATAACAGATAGGGTGCTATGTGCAGGTTTGGGATACCCTGCGGTCTAGTGTTTTTTTGACAGCAGGACAAAAAAACAATTCAAAATGCAATAGAATGATTAAGCTGAGGATGAACAAGGGTATTTAGTATAACAGATAGGGTGCTACGTGCAGGTTTGGGATACCCTGCGGCCTAGTGTTTTGGCAGGAGGACAAAAGCCAATTCAAAATGCAATAGCTTGATTAAGCTGAGGATGAACAATGCTTATTTAGTATAACAGATAGGGTGCTACGTGCAGGTTTGGGATACCCTGCGGCCTAGTGTTTTGGCAGCAGGACAAAAACCAATTCAAATGCGATAGCTTGATTAAGCTGAGGATGAACAAGCGTATTTAGTATAACAAATAGGGTGCTACGTGCAGGTTTGGGATACCCTGCGGCCTAGTGTTTTGGCAGCAGGACAAAAGCCAATTCAAAATGCAATAGCTTGATTAAGCTGAGGATGAACAACGCTTATTTAGTATAACAGATAAGGTGGCATGTGCTGGTTTGGGATGACCATGTGGGCTGGTGTATTTAAACCAGACAAAAACAATTCAAAATGCAATAGCTTAATTAAAATGAGGCTGAACAACGCTTATTTAGTATAACAGATAGGGTGACATGTGCTGGTTTGGGATGCCCATGTGGGCTGGTGTATTTAAACCAGACAAAAACCAATTCAAAATGCAATAGCTTGATTAAGCTGAGGATGAACAAGCGTATTTAGTATAACAGATAGGGTGCTACGTGCAGGTTTGGGATACCCTGCGGCCTAGTGTTTTGGCAGCAGGACAAAAACCAATTCAAAATGCAATAGCTTGATTGAGCTGAGGATGAACAAGCATATTTAGTATAACAGATAGGGTGCTACGTGCAGGTTTGGGATATCCTGCGGCCTAGTGTTTTGGCAGCAGAGCAAGAAACCAATTCAAAATGCAATAGCTTGATTAAGCTGAGGATGAACAAGGGTATTTTGTATGACAGATAGGGTGCTATGTGCAGGTTTGGGATACCCTGCGGCCTGGTGTTTTTTTTAAAAGCAGGACAAAAACCAATTCAAAATGCAATAGCTTAATTTAGCTGAAGATGAACAAGGGAATTTAGTATAACAGGGTGCTACGTGCAGGTTTGGGATACCCTGAGGCCTAGTGTTTTGGCAACAGGACAAAAGCCAATTCAAAATGCAATAGCTTGATTAAGCTGCGGATGAACAAGGGTATTTAGTATAACAGATAGGGTGCTACGTGCAGGTTTGGGATACCATGCGGCCTGGTGTTTTTTTTAAAGCAGGACAAAAAACTATTCGAAATGCAATTGCTTGATTAAGCTGAGGATGAACAAGGGTATTTAGTATAACAGATAGGGTGCTACATGCAGGTTTGGGATACCCTGCGGCCTAGTGTTTTGACAGCAGGACAAAAACCAATTCAAAATGCAATAGCTTGATTAAGCTGAGGATGAACAACGCTTATTTAGTATAACAGATAGGGTGACATTTGCTGGTTTGGGATGCCCATGTGGGCTGGTGTATTTAAACCAGACAAAAAACAATTCAAAATGCAATAGCTTAATTAAAATGAGGCTGAACAACCCTTTTTTAGTATAACAGATAGTGTGACATGTGCTGGTTTGGGATGCCAATGTGGGCTGGTGTATTTGAAGCAGACAAAAACCAATTCAAAATGCAATTGCTTAATTAAAATGAGGCTGAACAACCCTTTTTTAGTATAACAGATAGGGTGACATGTGCTGGTTTGGGATGCCCATGTGGGCTGGTGTATTTAAACCAGACAGAAACCAATTCAAAATGCAATAGTTTAATTAAAATGAGGCTGAACAACGCTTATTTAGTATAACAGATAGGGTGACATGTGCTGGTTTGGGATGCCCATGTGGGCTGGTGTATTTAAACCAGACAAAAACCAATTCAAAATGCAATAGCTTAATTAAAATGAGGCTGAACAACGCTTATTTAGTATAGCAGATAGGGTGACATGTGCTGGTTTGGGATGCCCATGTGGGCTGGTGTATTTAAACCAGACAAAAACCAATTTTAAATGCAATAGATAAATAAAATGAGGCTGAACAACCCTTTTTTAGTATAACAGATAGGGTGACATGTGCTGGTTTGGTATGCCCATGTGGGCTGGTGTATTTAAACCAGACAAAAACCAATTCAAAATGCAATAGCTTAATTAAAATGAGGCTGAACAACGCTTATTTAGTATAACAGATAGGGTGACATGTGCTGGTTTGGGATGCCCATTTGGGCTGATATATTTAAACCAGACAAAAACCAATTCAAAATGCAATAGCTTAATTAAAATGAGGCTAAACAACCCTTTTTTAGTATAACAGATAGGGTGACTTGTGCTGGTTTGGGATGCCCATGTGGGCTGGTGTATTATAAGCAGACAAAAAAAGATTAAAACTAAATTAAAACTAATTCAGTTATGAGAAATGCTTGAGTGTAACAGATAGGGTTAAATATGCCAATGCATAGATGCACAGTAGATGCACAGTGGCAAGGCAGGTTTACACCACAAAGAACTGAAATTGAATTGAAAAATGATCTGGCTAATGAAAAAAAAAAAAAAATCCCTGTCACTTCAATGCTGTCCCTGCCTGGATCGTTCCATTTTTTTCCCTATCTTTCACTATCTTTCCCTGGCTCTGTCTACCTCTCTTTCTGCCTGTCTGTCGGTCTCTCTGACTCTCCCTACCTCTATCTAACTCTGTCCCTGTGTGTAACAAGCTGTGCTCTGGCCGCAATAGAACGCTGAACTATGCACAAGGAAGATGGCCGCCGTTTATATAGCACAGTGACGTCACTGGGCTTCCTGGCTGCTGATAGGCTGCATGTGACTTTCCCATGATACCTTGCCCCAGGGAACATGTCCGGACATGTGCTTCCACCATTTAGAATGCGTGTAATTGAAATAAATGGAGTTTAAAGGAAAACTTCAATCGATCGAATCGCAGGGAAATTCGGATTCGTTCAGAATCAAATTTTTCCTGAAATTCGGAACAAATTCGGGTTCGTCCGGATCTATTCGTTCATCCCTATTGGCCATCCTGAGAGTGCTTTTTTAGGGTGGCTGGTCTGGAGCTTGCAGTAGTCTGCAGGTAGGGATGAGCGGATCGATCCGGACGAACCCGGATTCGATCCGAATTTCAGGAAAAATTCGATTCGGATCGAATCCGAATTTCCCCGCGATTCGATCGCTCGAAGTTTTCCTTTAACATCCATTCATTTACATTTACAGGCATTCTAAGATGGCGGACGGGACATGTCTGGACATCTATCCCGCGCCAGTGCAAGCTGGGGCAGTCACATGCAGCCTATCAGCAGCCAGCAAGCCCGGTGACGTCACAGCGCTATTTAAGTCGGCCATCTTGCTTTTCCTTCCTCATTTCTCTATTGCATTCGTGAGAGACAGAACGCTGTGTAGCTGAGGGAGAGAGGCAGTTAGACAGGCAGGGACAGACAGGGACAGGCTGGAGACAGGCAGGAGACAGACAGGAGACAGACAGAAAGTCAGCGAAAAACAGGGAAAGGAAGGAAAAAACGGAGGCTGTCACAGGGAGATTTTTTTTTTTTTCATCCAGCCTGACAGGCTTTGTTAGCGTTTTCAGGCTGCTTATACTAACTAACTGTGCATATATACTGAACTGATCTTAAGTCTGCTGTGAGGCATCCCATTCTGTGACTACAGCAGCCTCTGTTTAAGGCCATATAACCATTTGCACTTATTATAATTGAAATTAGCCCTGATAAAGACACTTTTGCTGGGCATAGCGCTACTGGACCCTGCCAGGTCCACTTCTTTTTTGGGGCATCCCATTCTGTGACTACAGCAGCCTCTGTTTAAGACCATATAACCATTTGCACTTATTATAATTGAAATTAGCCCTGATAAAGACACTTTTGCTGGGCATAGCTCTACTGGACCCTGCCAGGTCCACTTCTGTTGTGGCATCCCATTCTGTGACTACAGCAGCCTCTGTTTAAGACCATATAACCATTTGCACTTATTATAATTGAAATTAGCCCTGATAAAGATACTTTTGCTGGGCATAGCGCTACTGGACCCTGCCAGGTCCACTTCTTTTTTGGGGCATCCCATTCTGTGACGACAGCAGCCTCTGTTTAAGACCATATAACCATTTGCACTTATTATAATTGAAATTAGCCCTGAAAAAGACACTTTTGCTGGGCATAGCTCTACTGGACCCTGCCAGGTCCACTTCTTTTTGGGGCATCCCATTCTGTGACTACAGCAGCCTCTGTTTAAGACCATATAACCATTTGCACTTATTATAATTTAAATTAGCCCTGATAAAGACACTTTTGCTGGGCATAGCGCTACTGGGCCCTGCCAGGTCCACTTCTTTTTTGGGGCATCCCATTCTGTGACTACAGCAGCCTCTGTTTAAGACCATATAACCATTTGCACTTATTATAATTGAAATTAGCCCTGATAAAGACACTTTTGCTGGGCATAGGGCTACTGGACCCTGCCAGGTCCACTTCTTTTTTGGGGCATCCCATTCTGTGACTACAGCAGCCTCTGTTTAAGACCATATAACCATTTGCACTTATTATAATTGAAATTAGCCCTGATAAAGACACTTTTGCTGGGCTTAGCGCTACTGGACCCTGCCAGGTCCACTTCTGTTGTGGCATCCCATTCTGTGACTACAGCAGCCTCTGTTTAAGACCATATAACCATTTGCACTTATTATAATTGAAATTAGCCCTGATAAAGACACTTTTGCTGGGCATAGCTCTACTGGACCCTGCCAGGTCCACTTCTGTTGTGGCATCCCATTCTGTGACTACAGCAGCCTCTGTTTAAGACCATATAACCATTTGCACTTATTATAATTGAAATTAGCCCTGATAAAGACACTTTTGCTGGGCATAGCTCTACTGGACCCTGCCAGGTCCACTTCTGTTGTGGCATCCCATTCTGTGACTACAGCAGCCTCTGTTTAAGACCATATAACCATTTGCACTTATTATAATTGAAATTAGCCCTGATAAAGATACTTTTGCTGGGCATAGCGCTACTGGACCCTGCCAGGTCCACTTCTTTTTTGGGGCATCCCATTCTGTGATGACAGCAGCCTCTGTTTAAGACCATATAACCATTTGCACTTATTATAATTGAAATTAGCCCTGAAAAAGACACTTTTGCTGGGCATAGCTCTACTGGACCCTGCCAGGTCCACTTCTTTTTGGGGCATCCCATTCTGTGACTACAGCAGCCTCTGTTTAAGACCATATAACCATTTGCACTTATTATAATTTAAATTAGCCCTGATAAAGACACTTTTGCTGGGCATAGCGCTACTGGGCCCTGCCAGGTCCACTTCTTTTTTGGGGCATCCCATTCTGTGACTACAGCAGCCTCTGTTTAAGACCATATAACCATTTGCACTTATTATAATTGAAATTAGCCCTGATAAAGACACTTTTGCTGGGCATAGGGCTACTGGACCCTGCCAGGTCCACTTCTTTTTTGGGGCATCCCATTCTGTGACTACAGCAGCCTCTGTTTAAGACCATATAACCATTTGCACTTATTATAATTGAAATTAGCCCTGATAAAGACACTTTTGCTGGGCTTAGCGCTACTGGACCCTGCCAGGTCCACTTCTGTTGTGGCATCCCATTCTGTGACTACAGCAGCCTCTGTTTAAGACCATATAACCATTTGCACTTATTATAATTGAAATTAGCCCTGATAAAGACACTTTTGCTGGGCATAGCTCTACTGGACCCTGCCAGGTCCACTTCTGTTGTGGCATCCCATTCTGTGACTACAGCAGCCTCTGTTTAAGACCATATAACCATTTGCACTTATTATAATTGAAATTAGCCCTGATAAAGACACTTTTGCTGGGCATAGCTCTACTGGACCCTGCCAGGTCCACTTCTGTTGTGGCATCCCATTCTGTGACTACAGCAGCCTCTGTTTAAGACCATATAACCATTTGCACTTATTATAATTGAAATTAGCCCTGATAAAGACACTTTTGCTGGGCATAGCGCTACTGGACCCTGCCAGGTCCACTTCTTTTTTGGGGCATCCCATTCTGTGACTACAGCAGCCTCTGTTTAAGACCATATAACCATTTGCACTTATTATAATTGAAATTAGCCCTGATAAAGACACTTTTGCTGGGCATAGCTCTACTGGACCCTGCCAGGTCCACTTCTTTTTTGGGGCATCCCATTCTGTGACTACAGCAGCCTCTGTTTAAGAACATATAACCATTTGCACTTATTATAATTGAAATTAGCCCTGATAAAGACACTTTTGCTGGGCATAGCGCTACTGGACCCTGCCAGGTCCACTTCTTTTTTGGGGCATCCCATTCTGTGACTACAGCAGCCTCTGTTTAAGACCATATAACCATTTGCACTTATTATAATTGAAATTAGCCCTGATAAAGACACTTTTGCTGGGCATAGCGCTACTGGACCCTGCCAGGTCCACTTCTTTTTTGGGGCATCCCATTCTGTGACTACAGCAGCCTCTGTTTAAGACCATATAACCATTTGCACTTATTATAATTGAAATTAGCCCTGATAAAGACACTTTTGCTGGGCATAGCTCTCCTGGACCCTGCCAGGTCCACTTCTTTTTTGGGGCATCCCATTCTGTGACTACAGCAGCCTCTGTTTAAGACCATATAACCATTTGCACTTATTATAATTGAAATTAGCCCTGATAAAGACACTTTTGCTGGGCATAGCTCTACTGGACCCTGCCAGGTCCACTTCTGTTGGGGCATCCCATTCTGTGACTACAGCAGCCTCTGTTTAAGACCATATAACCATTTGCACTTATTATATTTGAAATTAGCCCTGATAAAGACACTTTTGCAGGGCATAGCGCTACTGGACCCTGCCAGGTCCACTTCTGTTGTGGCATCCCATTCTGTGACTACAGCAGCCTCTGTTTAAGACCATATAACCATTTGCACTTATTATATTTGAAATTAGCCCTGATAAAGACACTTTTGCTGGGCATAGCGCTACTGGACCCTGCCAGGTCCACTTCTTTTTTGGGGCATCCCATTCTGTGACTACAGCAGCCTCTGTTTAAGACCATATAACCATTTGCACTTATTATAATTGAAATTAGCCCTGATAAAGACACTTTTGCTGGGCATAGCTCTACTGGACCCTGCCAGGTCCACTTCCTTTTTGGGGCATCCCATTCTGTGACTACAGCAGCCTCTGTTTAAGACCATATAACCATTTGCACTTATTATAATTGAAATTAGCCCTGATAAAGACACTTTTGCTGGGCATAGCGCTACTGGACCCTGCCAGGTCCACTTCTTTTTTGGGGCATCCCATTCTGTGACTACAGCAGCCTCTGTTTAAAACCATATAACCATTTGCACTTATTATAATTGAAATTAGCCCTGATAAAGACACTTTTGCTGGGCATAGCGCTACTGGACCCTGCCAGGTCCACTTCTTTTTTGGGGCATCCCATTCTGTGACTACAGCAGCCTCTGTTTAAGACCATATAACCATTTGCACTTATTATAATTGAAATTAGCCCTGATAAAGACACTTTTGCTGGGCATAGCTCTACTGGACCCTGCCAGGTCCACTTCTGTTGGGGCATCCCATTCTGTGACTACAGCAGCCTCTGTTTAAGACCATATAACCATTTGCACTTATTATAATTGAAATTAGCCCTGATAAAGACACTTTTGCTGGGCATAGCTCTACTGGACCCTGCCAGGTCCACTTCGTTTTTGGGGCATCCCATTCTGTGACTACAGCAGCCTCTGTTTAAGACCATATAACCATTTGCACTTATTATAATTGAAATTAGCCCTGATAAAGACACTTTTGCTGGGCATAGCGCTACTGGACCCTGCCAGGTCCACTTCTTTTTTGGGGCATCCCATTCTGTGACTACAGCAGCCTCTGTTTAAGACCATATAACCATTTGCACTTATTATAATTGAAATTAGCCCTGATAAAGACACTTTTGCTGGGCATAGCGCTACTGGACCCTGCCAGGTCCACTTCTTTTTTGGGGCATCCCATTCTGTGACTACAGCAGCCTCTGTTTAAGACCATATAACCATTTGCACTTATTATAATTGAAATTAGCCCTGATAAAGACACTTTTGCTGGGCATAGCTCTACTGGACCCTGCCAGGTCCACTTCTTTTTTGGGGCATCCCATTCTGTGACTACAGCGGCCTCTGTTTAAGACCATATAACCATTTGCACTTATTTTAATTGAAATTAGCCCTGATAAAGACACTTTTGATGGGCATAGCTCTACTGGACCCTGCCAGGTCCACTTCTGTTGTGGCATCCCATTCTGTGACTACAGCAGCCTCTGTTTAAGACCATATAACCATTTGCACTTATTATAATTGAAATTAGCCCTGATAAAGACACTTTTGCTGGGCATAGCGCTACTGGACCCTGCCAGGTCCACTTCTTTTTTGGGGCATCCCATTCTGTGACTACAGCAGCCTCTGTTTAAGACCATATAACCATTTGCACTTATTATAATTGAAATTAGCCCTGATAAAGACACTTTTGCTGGGCATAGCTCTACTGGACCCTGCCAGGTCCACTTCTGTTGTGGCATCCCATTCTGTGACTACAGCAGCCTCTGTTTAAGACCATATAACCATTTGCACTTATTATAATTGAAATTAGCCCTGATAAAGACACTTTTGCTGGGCATAGCGCTACTGGACCCTGCCAGGTCCACTTCTGTTGTGGCATCCCATTCTGTGACTACAGCAGCCTCTGTTTAAGACCATATAACCATTTGCACTTATTATAATTGAAATTAGCCCTGATAAAGACACTTTTGCTGGGCATAGCGCTACTGGACCCTGCCAGGTCCACTTCTTTTTTGTGGCATCCCATTCTGTGACTACAGCAGCCTCTGTTTAAGGCCATATAACCATTTGCACTTATTATAATTGAAATTAGCCCTGATAAAGACACTTTTGCTGGGCATAGCGCTACTGGACCCTGCCAGGTCCACTTCTTTTTTGGGGCATCCCATTCTGTGACTACAGCAGCCTCTGTTTAAGACCATATAACCATTTGCACTTATTATAATTGAAATTAGCCCTGATAAAGACACTTTTGCTGGGCATAGCTCTACTGGACCCTGCCAGGTCCACTTCTGTTGTGGCATCCCATTCTGTGACTACAGCAGCCTCTGTTTAAGACCATATAACCATTTGCACTTATTATAATTGAAATTAGCCCTGATAAAGATACTTTTGCTGGGCATAGCGCTACTGGACCCTGCCAGGTCCACTTCTTTTTTGGGGCATCCCATTCTGTGACGACAGCAGCCTCTGTTTAAGACCATATAACCATTTGCACTTATTATAATTGAAATTAGCCCTGAAAAAGACACTTTTGCTGGGCATAGCTCTACTGGACCCTGCCAGGTCCACTTCTTTTTGGGGCATCCCATTCTGTGACTACAGCAGCCTCTGTTTAAGACCATATAACCATTTGCACTTATTATAATTTAAATTAGCCCTGATAAAGACACTTTTGCTGGGCATAGCGCTACTGGGCCCTGCCAGGTCCACTTCTTTTTTGGGGCATCCCATTCTGTGACTACAGCAGCCTCTGTTTAAGACCATATAACCATTTGCACTTATTATAATTGAAATTAGCCCTGATAAAGACACTTTTGCTGGGCATAGGGCTACTGGACCCTGCCAGGTCCACTTCTTTTTTGGGGCATCCTATTCTGTGACTACAGCAGCCTCTGTTTAAGACCATATAACCATTTGCACTTATTATAATTGAAATTAGCCCTGATAAAGACACTTTTGCTGGGCTTAGCGCTACTGGACCCTGCCAGGTCCACTTCTGTTGTGGCATCCCATTCTGTGACTACAGCAGCCTCTGTTTAAGACCATATAACCATTTGCACTTATTATAATTGAAATTAGCCCTGATAAAGACACTTTTGCTGGGCATAGCTCTACTGGACCCTGCCAGGTCCACTTCTGTTGTGGCATCCCATTCTGTGACTACAGCAGCCTCTGTTTAAGACCATATAACCATTTGCACTTATTATAATTGAAATTAGCCCTGATAAAGACACTTTTGCTGGGCATAGCTCTACTGGACCCTGCCAGGTCCACTTCTGTTGTGGCATCCCATTCTGTGACTACAGCAGCCTCTGTTTAAGACCATATAACCATTTGCACTTATTATAATTGAAATTAGCCCTGATAAAGACACTTTTGCTGGGCATAGCGCTACTGGACCCTGCCAGGTCCACTTCTTTTTTGGGGCATCCCATTCTGTGACTACAGCAGCCTCTGTTTAAGACCATATAACCATTTGCACTTATTATAATTGAAATTAGCCCTGATAAAGACACTTTTGCTGGGCATAGCTCTACTGGACCCTGCCAGGTCCACTTCTTTTTTGGGGCATCCCATTCTGTGACTACAGCGGCCTCTGTTTAAGACCATATAACCATTTGCACTTATTTTAATTGAAATTAGCCCTGATAAAGACACTTTTGATGGGCATAGCTCTACTGGACCCTGCCAGGTCCACTTCTGTTGTGGCATCCCATTCTGTGACTACAGCAGCCTCTGTTTAAGACCATATAACCATTTGCACTTATTATAATTGAAATTAGCCCTGATAAAGACACTTTTGCTGGGCATAGCGCTACTGGACCCTGCCAGGTCCACTTCTTTTTTGGGGCATCCCATTCTGTGACTACAGCAGCCTCTGTTTAAGACCATATAACCATTTGCACTTATTATAATTGAAATTAGCCCTGATAAAGACACTTTTGCTGGGCATAGCTCTACTGGACCCTGCCAGGTCCACTTCTGTTGTGGCATCCCATTCTGTGACTACAGCAGCCTCTGTTTAAGACCATATAACCATTTGCACTTATTATAATTGAAATTAGCCCTGATAAAGACACTTTTGCTGGGCATAGCGCTACTGGACCCTGCCAGGTCCACTTCTGTTGTGGCATCCCATTCTGTGACTACAGCAGCCTCTGTTTAAGACCATATAACCATTTGCACTTATTATAATTGAAATTAGCCCTGATAAAGACACTTTTGCTGGGCATAGCGCTACTGGACCCTGCCAGGTCCACTTCTTTTTTGTGGCATCCCATTCTGTGACTACAGCAGCCTCTGTTTAAGGCCATATAACCATTTGCACTTATTATAATTGAAATTAGCCCTGATAAAGACACTTTTGCTGGGCATAGCGCTACTGGACCCTGCCAGGTCCACTTCTTTTTTGGGGCATCCCATTCTGTGACTACAGCAGCCTCTGTTTAAGACCATATAACCATTTGCACTTATTATAATTGAAATTAGCCCTGATAAAGACACTTTTGCTGGGCATAGCTCTACTGGACCCTGCCAGGTCCACTTCTGTTGTGGCATCCCATTCTGTGACTACAGCAGCCTCTGTTTAAGACCATATAACCATTTGCACTTATTATAATTGAAATTAGCCCTGATAAAGATACTTTTGCTGGCATAGCGCTACTGGACCCTGCCAGGTCCACTTCTTTTTTGGGGCATCC